>JAODJW010000002.1:10466577-10488874 GCA_026777045.1 Hyperopisus bebe
GGGGGGGGGCAAAAGTTAAGGAACACAAAACTAGGTAAAATGTTTTTAAAACTTTAAAATTTATTACATGTAACCCACGTAGTTCCATCTCTGGAACACTTGCCCTGGATTTGAGAAAATACTTCTGCTTATTCAGGAACAACTGATAGTATAACAAAACTGAGGACCTACCCAAGAGGCAAAATCGACAGTTTGAGTCTGTCTTCATTCTAATTTTAACAACGAGATAAAACTTATGTTACGGTAATGAGTTCGCGAGAATGACCCATATATACTACCATATACTCTTAACTGTACATTAATTTAAGGACTGAAAGTGTAAAAATTTACGATTGTTAGTTTTAGTGCTAGGTGTAGTTAATAGCGATTAATTACAGAAAATAATGTGATAAATTAGTTGATTTTCTTTTTTAAAAAGAATAATTGCATACTTAGTTTCTAATTATAACGAGAAATGTGCTATGGATGATAATCACTATAGGTTCCCAAACGGGAAGGGCTGAAATGCAGCTTGACAACTTTGATATGTTGCACCGTGTTGACATGCAATATATACAGCTAAACAAAATACATCTTATTAAATACAGATTTTATCATAGGATATTTTATTACCATGTAACATCATCCATCCAGTTCGTGTGCCTTGGTGAGAGAATGACAGCTGAAATAAACTGGATTCATTTTGAAACCCTGTATAGTTTTAAATACTTATAATTAAGATTTATTCTGTGAGTTTCTCTCAGATTTACCCTTATAGGCATTATATACATGTACCGTAAATTATATATTCATGACAAGTCACCTTTACATTTATCAATGATAACCCAGAATATGTTTGTATGAAACCACTTTATTTATTTAATTATGCTTTTAATATCGAAAAAGTACAGTTAAGCTCCATAGATGAGACAATTCTACAGTGATTTGGTTCCACATACAATATATGACATGCAGTAAATGAAAAAAAAAAGAATTTTCATCTTATATTTTCCTCTCCCACTCACAAAATAAAACAAAAGTAATTACAAAAAAGCATCCCGCAGGCTGATTTAGGAAAAGCATTACATATTCACTTTATTTTCTTTTTATATTATGACCACAAACCATCCTTTCAACTTTATCAGAGTCACAGTTAAAATGTCACAAACTCACTAATGCAAAAGAGTGCTTGCATGAAAATCAAAGGGACGTTTGAGACATCAGAACCGATCGTTTTCTTCATTTTGGTTAAGAAAAGATCAAAGAGTTTAGTGCAAACCGAAAGATACTGGAATGTAGCACAGATCCCTGTTTATTGTCACCTCCTCGTGTGGGGACAGTTCGTTTTCTGCAGGTCCGTGTTGTTCTGTCACTATCTAGATAAGCCACAGAAGATATCACGAAGGAAATGGTTTTTATTATTATTATTTTTATCAAATATTTGCTCCTTCTATGCGGGAAAGGAAGCACAGTGTTTGCATCAGACAGCAAGGTCAATTTGGCAGGACAGAAGCGTGGCTAGTCTGACGCTGATGTTCCCGAAAATCTCGTTAAGCAACGACAGAAAAGTAGTCTGTAAACTCGTACTTCCGCTTGTCGCGCGCAAAAAAAGCAACGGTTTTATAATAAATTTCAGACACGGGCAGTTTTAGAGAACGATGATTTAGTGATGGCGTTTGAAGCTTCTAAAAAATCTAAAGTCTATTAAGTCGAAAGTCTAGATATATGCATGGTTTGGAATAGATCGGTGGTATTTTCTGCGATGCGTAGATTGCATAAATACGGTAAATTAACGAAGCATGCATCCCCGCTCGTTCAGTCCGTAACGTAAAAGAAGAAAACGAGAGAAGCGACGTAGAGTATGACGTAGTGTATAACGTAGAGTGTGACAATCCACCAACATGCTCACCAGAAGATGCACTGTAGAATTCCTGCTGATTCTCCAACCCTTAATGCAGAAAGCCTAGTCTCGATGGATTTAAAATACAAACGATTCGCAACGACGATTTCGTTTCCGACAGATGATAAAGTTGAAAGGTTTCGGATATTGGCAGGTGTTCTGGAATGTTCCTTCTTTTCCCGTTGACACGGCCTCCTTTCCTCACCCTCCATCAGAGCATGAAGAACGTTCTTCACGCTACATACACAGCATTCCTACATGCCGTTCCTCCTCGTTCAGTCTGTCAGTAGCTTTAAAGTGCCTTTTTGCATGCTGTTTATTAGGATAAAAAAACATTTAAGTTCACGTTAGGAATTTACTGTTGGTAACAGGTGTGGATTTGAGCGTTGTTATCTGAATGGTAAGATGATTTTCGAAGGAATAACAAACAGTGAATAAGCCAGATTTTTCTTTTCAAATGCACAAAACCGTTATTACTGACCTTCTGATTACTTAAAATCGTTCAGGAATACTATTACCATTTTAGGCAAATATGAGAAAATTATTCTAAGGTAAGAGCTTCTCAGTATTAATTATATTTTTAAAAATATTTTCAAGCAATATTAGCTTGAAATTGGCTTCTGTTTTTGCCTTTGCTGTATATGAGTCTTTTAAAAATCTATTCAAATAATCATTCCTAACTGCTTTATAAAAGCAAACATGAAATGTCTCCTTTTAATCATGTCACATTAAGAATTGAAGTCTGATATTTGCCTTAATAGGTAAAACAAAATTTCTTCGCATAAAAACCTCTCAAAAATCCTGTGTTTAAATCATTCTTGTCATTTTGTATCTGAGCAGTTTTAAATATGAAAAATGCCAGTGATGCTGAGAAGCATCAACCTGGAGGAAGGGGAGGAGCAACATGAAGCAAACCTTTTAAATGACAGCCCCTTCAAACTAATTACGGCGATGTGGCATTACGGCAGGTGGTTCTGCATTTGATTTGTATGTCGTCGAAGATGAACCTCTCTATATCATAGAAGTAATGAGTTTAAAACCGTGAATAAAATGGTTTCCTTTGAGAAGAGAAGATGCACATCTGTGTGGCACTCGGGAGGTAAGAAATGTGTGTCTTTATCACATTCTGACCCAGCGGCCACAGACATGAGACAGAGGACGGCTACACTGACATGCTCGCCTGACCAGCACAGCCTGGGTGAACCGTGACCCAATCATACCTTGTGGCCGCTGTCACATGCTAGAACTTCCCGGCCTTCTGCACTGTCGCCCCGTGCTTTCTGGCTCATTTCCTTCACTCCCTGAGCAGAAACAGCACCTAATCTTGACATGTGACCACCTTTCCCATCTATATGGATGAGATCTAGTTTGAGATGACCACAACCTGCTCTGTAAAGATTCTAATACATTGCCTTCCACATCTTGGAGGAAAAAAAAAAGACATTGAAATCACCCCCACCCCCCACCATTCCCATGTACATGGATGAGGATCAGTCTGAGATGTCCATGACCTGCTCTGGCATCTTCTCTGGTCTTGGTGAGCTGAAACATGGTTCATGTCAATGACAATGACAGTGAAGGTTTTTGGAAAACATGACGGAAATAGCCCTTCTCAATTATATTCCGCTTAGTTTTATACTTGATGTAGCGGGCAGAAGCACTGTGAGTCCACGGCTCGGGATCCTGTCAATGGAGGCTTCACGGCAGCTAAGCCTGAAGGAGGAGCAAATCTTTCCATGGCTTTCCATGGTTATCTGTGTAGGCCTTATTTAGGAGATTATTGTGTGTTAACTTAACCTGCATGTCCTATTATTATATTGCATTATTGTATCGATGTACTATTATTTTGCTATTTTCAATACTAATAATATTTTTATTTATTTTGATATTTTATAAAATATAATTTTTATATTCTATTTTATGGGCAAAATTATTACCACAGTCCAGCATCCATATCAGTTATCTAGAGATATCCGCTAGACTTTTTTTTTCTTTTTTTTTTTGAATGTAATGTTCATCCATCTTTTCTTCACGAGATCAGAGAAAAACTGAACATTGAAAATAATCAAAATGAAAATCATCCAATATCTTGTCTTCCTCTGATGCATGGTGATACTCCCCCCGTTAGGTTGCCAAGGTATTTCCCTGTGGTTGACTTTTATTGTCTTGGCTCCCCAACATGGCCCTGGATTGTTGTCCTTCCCATCTAACGCAGAGAGAAACAAGCCCTTTTTGCCTGGAAGGACAACAGTTTCAGTTTGGGGAGATCAGTGAAGCAACTGGGATTACCAGCCATCTGTAGAAACACAAAATCGATTGTTGCGTCTGTTTGACGCACTGAATTTGGGGATCTTCCCCTTCCCAAACAAACGTGACTCACAGCAATAGCTAAAGGCAGTGGCAAGAGATCTGCTTGGCTACATGTTAGCGCCAGTATCCTTGAGACGACATGGACGTGGTGTTGACGTCGAAGAGGATCTGAGCGGAAAAACTCAAAGCTCAACAGTAGCCTGGTTTTTACCCGACCAAATCAGCCCTATTCCCCCAGGAGTGTACTACTGTGTTTTTTTTTTTTTTTTGATGCTGCTAATGCGTTAATGATTTAGTGGTACCATGACTCGCACAGAGACGTCTCGATCGCTTACGCGTTCAATCGTTATTCACACTCATGTGTTATTGATGAAAAAAAAATGAGTGTAGTACACTCTGCATGGTTCAGAGAGATGAAGTGTGAATATTTGTACTTGGCATGAAAAACAGAACAACAATGGATGTATTGTTATGCTAATAATCAGCATGAGCATGTAAACAGAAAACACGAGAGTGAAATGAACTTTCGTTAAATAGATGTATAGCAGGTAGTATCTGGAATAGCACTGCTTGTCACTTTTGAAACACAACATTGAGATTTCCTACTGCACCTAATAGCTTATTTGTCAGACGAGGCCCAAACTAGCCTGCCTTTTTTCACTTGCCATTTTACCCAGTAATTAAAACATAAATCACTCCAATACAGCCACACTCTGAGCAATCAATTTCCTAACTGGTGCTTGATTGCCAACACCTGCCAGCCAATTTCATTTGAACAACCCTCAGCGGTTTCCGTATTAATTAATCACATTAATTATAAGTGAGAAAACAACAACAGCTAAGCATGCAGAGGCTGGACCGCTGCTTTACCTCACTCCTTTACATCAACAATAATAATAACTGAACTCTTATGACTCGGGTTCCTAGAACCTAGACACTGAGCGCAGGCTGTGATTCATCACCTAAAAGTTCACCCCTTGCATGTGACAGTGGTCGAGCACGTCAGGCAGATAAAGGCATCACAGACACAACAGGGACGCAAACCGAACACACACCACGGACGGACACGCGGACACACACATGTACGGACGCCACGCACAGACAACAGTACCGGTGTTCTTGTTAGAAACTATTTTTTTTTTTTTTACAATTAATGTATTTGCACTGCATGTTTATATACATACATATTAATATATAATAAAAGAGAGTTAGATGGACAGGTAGATAGTAATAGAGGTTTTCTTTTTACAGAAAACAAGACCAAAAAAACCCTCCACGCTAATTTACCCTTTTTACCGTTTTAATAAATTATTGCAGTCTAAACGATATGGCTTTAGCTAGTGAGAAGTTAGACAAAGCGAAACGAAATTCAAAGTAACACATGTTTTGCCCGGGTAATATGTCGTCATTCTTATCCAGCTGCTCTTCCAGACAGAGAGTGCCAGTTTAGCACTGGTTAGTGTGGGTCTAGACCCCCGCCACCTCTTCCCTTGCTCCAGCTCTTGCCATCTTTGCTTCAACACATCTGTGACTGACAATGTTTTGGCTAAATGTACAATTTAAGAAAAACCAGATACGTAAACAAATGGAACCAAAGTTGCGATACAAGCAAGAGAGTGGAACTGGTTTTACTGTTAATAGGAAACGTTCACTGATAGACCCTCTGGGGGCCATCGACTTACTAACAGACTGACGCTGCCATAGCTAACAAACACATAATGACATAATGTCATATAATAATCTTGAGGCCTGGGCAAGGGGGGCACGATTTCCATGTTTCTGTCATCACATTCAACATGGACCAATACGAAAGCAGTGATTTCGTTACGAGAAGAAGATGTTCAGGGGCCGTTTCTTGTGTTACCAGCGTCTAACGGAAAACTGTGGACCAAATGAATCCGCTCAGGCGAACCAGGACCTGAGATTTCATAAATGTCAACGTCGTGTCTCAGCAAAAACCAACCCCGAGGTTGACCCTGTGATGGATGGAGAGGACCTCGAGGACTCTGTCTCTTTGGTCTGGGTGAATTCAAACCTCAATGCATTTTCAGCTGGTGTTACAGACTATGACAGAAGCACACCCCCATTAGATGACACAGCTGACCACGAGCTATGAATAGTTAGTTTATATTCAATATTTAAATGTTCAAATGCCTGTTTCTGCAGTTAATCTGAAAAAAGCTCAATGTATGATGATTTTTAAGTCACTGGGTAAAGGCATTGTTTGATATTTTTAAAAAAGTTACAATTATACATATGAAGAAAAAATGAATTCTTTTCATAAGCAAAAATCAAACTAGTACTTATATATATTTTAAACCCGTGACAACAGCACATGGCAGAAAGGATGGTACTATCGGCTGTGATGTTTTGTAAACGTGTTTATGCATGTTTATGTTTTGTCTTAGGTAAACATGTAATGTCACGTATGGTTTCGTCACGTAGAAAAGGTAAATGATCGTGTGTAAACATTCAGGTCGGGTGTCTGCGGCGGCGTGAGCATTTCCGTGGTAACCGCACTGACATCACTCCTTCCCGGGCACATCTTGGCCTTGGTCTACCGAACGCTAAAGAATTGGTCCCCATTAAAGTCCATCGAATGTGGCGTTTGCCATCTGCAGGAACGCTTCTCATCATCATCTCACCATTTCGACAGTCCTCACATTTCAAAGAGCTCAACTAAAATAGCCACAGTCTCCTAAACAATCAAGTGAGAGAATAAAAACGTATAACAATCGTTATGACAACATCGCTCTAAGGCAAAAAGTAGCCAATAAACATATAGCTAGCAAAGTCTTGTTTACCTATTGTTTTAAAAATATTGGTCCACCAAGCTTAGTACTTATTTTTTTCTTGGTCAGTGGTTCAATCCAGCATGCAATTTTCCCTGGATATGTCTACAACAACCTACCAATTAAAATGTTATTAATATTGGGGATACAGACACATAAGCGACAAGGTGAATGAGACACGGTATTGGCACCAGCTCCTTCCTAAGATGGGCTGGCGCTGTTTGATTGTCTTCCTGACTATGCTAATGACATACAGACAGATCACTTACAGAGGGCACAGGAGATATCGTTTGTGTTAATGCCAATCCCATCATGCATCAGTTACTGAACATATTCATATTGTACTTCTACTAATATGCAAATATTGCGGTTATTCTTTGTTCCTCTACAAAACTATGAAACGGCATTTGGGCATTTTTATAAGTGAAAGTGATGCTTTGGGAAAACTCTTGACTTGGCATTCTACATCACCTGTTTTCTTTTTGGGCTGTTGTTATATGAAGGCAAATGAGTAAAGTCACGGTGTAGAGCTCATCTGTTGATGTTTCTACTCCAAAGCCAGCATGCTATAGACTGTACTTTCCGATGGATGGCTAAACGATGAAGATATGTGGCAGACAAGACTTCAGGCAACAAAAATAAGTGGTTAGTAATACGGAATAATTTGAAACAACAGGTTTAGCCCAAAGGCAAAAATAAAAAACAAAAACAAAACTGCTAGCTAATATTTTCTTAAAATCGCCGTGGCTGGGTGTAATCGCTGGCCTTGACCTCATTGTTCACAACAGTGCCCCCTTGCTGTCAGATTATACAGCCCAGCTGAACTTTGGTGGCTTCACAGCTGTCTCTGAGGTGAGAGATCATGGAACCAGTGAGGCTTCCAGACAAAAGTCCTGCTGAGATTTCTTCCAGAAAAAAAGGAATCTTTTCGTCTTCTACACGCAACTTCTGTCCTATGACTCCATCGCTCACGGGCAAATAGAAACAAAAATAGCAGTTTGTCTAATCTGGAGGTACAAGGGGCTCACCCTCCCCCCTGACCAGGATGCCTTCACTATGGTTCAGGTGAGCACCGCCTTCCCCAAATGTCCGGACCTCCATGCGAATGGTGGTTTTTCCGATTCACTGGTACGTCTCAGCAGTGGGAATCCTGGACGCGCCCCCCCCCAGTGGTGTTGGTTTTTGAAAAATTGGATGATTTGAAAAAAAAATGTAAAAATTAAGAAGAAACATAATCTGAACTGGCTACCAAGCAAGAAAATACGGTGTGGTTTGAGATTATGTACTATCATATCTTTTTCTTTTCCTGGCAGTATAAATTAATGACAAAGAGCCCGTTCAGGCTGTGGATGGCCATGTTCGGCGGCAGCCAATCCCAGTCCCACTCCTCCCCTTAAGCCCCACCCCCCAGTCCCAGGCTCCGCCTCCAGTTGCCCCGCCCACACTCCAAACCCATTACTTCTTGAACATGTCTTGCAGGGGCCCTGGAAGGAACTTGAGGACGGTGTCCAGGATGCTCTCGTCTTCCTCCTCATCCTCGTCTCCGCAGCCAGCCGGGATTGCCTTCTTGGGGCGGGTCAGGGAACCCTCACAAGCCTGTTCCATGGCAGCCTTCTCCTCAGCCTCCCTCTCTTCCTTCTTCTTCAGTCCGTACTACAGAGAGAGAGACAGCAGGCCGAGGATGTTAGATGCACCATTTCCCTGCGAAGAGCCCTGGATTCAGGCTTAACAGGGAGCAAAAGGCTGGAGAACTCAGTGCTGTGAGGGACTCAGCAACAGAACAAACGCTGAGGGTTGATCAAAGACCCCACAGAACTAGAAAGCGGCTGAAATATTTGCGTGACTTGTTTATGTAATTGGTAGAAATTTGACGCAGTGCAGCATTGCAGCCACTAAAGTACAGGCGTGGCTAAGAAATGTCTCCTGATTAGGTGTTTCTCTGGGACAGGTTTTCCTGGTCAGACCCTGTGGTTGCTGGGGAAACCGCCGCTGTAACTGGTGGTTGAGGCCTTGAGTGAAACTGGTCTATTTTGACAAAACTTTGGAGAACGGGGTGATGGGGATTAACGGTGCTCAAGGCGTCTTCCACACTTCAGAGGGAGAGACACACTTCAAAGATCCATTCTATTGCTACAGTACTTAATACACACCCCTCAGTCCTGCAGAATAATACACAAACACACACACACACACAAGCACGTACAACATGCAGCCTGGCACAGTCATGCTTACCCACACCATACTAACAACACACACCATACTAACAACACACACCATACTAACACCACACACCATACTAACACCATAATGAGGAAAAATGGATAAAAAAACCACAAACGAGTACAATCAGAGATTATGTAACCGGATGTTCACGAAAGCCAAATTAATGGAGACTTTGAAATGAATGTTGTTTTATAACGAAACATCAAAATCGAAAATACATTTTTTATCTAATCAAATAATTTGATTAACTTAAAATTACCATAATCATTGACATTTTTTAGGTTTTCAATCTTTGCACTCAAAAGATAGCAAAATGCTTCCCCAAACTACACATGCGCGCACGCACACACACATACACACACACACACACACACACACACACAGGTTTGTAATTATATCTTTGTGGGGACTCTCCATTCATTTCTATGGGGGAAAACTGTAATCCTAACATGATGACCTTAACCCCTCCCCAGCCCTAACCCTAACCATAACTAGCCAAACAAAATACAAGGCTTTTGGCATTTTTAGTTTTTGATTGCAGTTACAAATTCTTATAAAATTTAGTTTCCCCCTGTGGGGACCAAAAATCTGCTCCCCACAAGGTCAAAATAACATGTTTTAAATCACATTGTGGGCACATTTGGTCCTCATGATGTAATATATATATATAACCCACACACACACCCACACACACCCACACACACACAGAGCTTATGGAATTGTCTCCTGGTAAAGCTCATGCATCGTGTCTGAGGGGCTGAGGAGCCTCACTGACATTTGTCACATTTTGCCTGACTGACCTTTGCAGCATTAACCGATGAAGCTGATGTCAGTGACAGGATTATCGTGTTGGCGTGGACACCCGGACCGGACAGACGTTTGTCTAGGTACAAATCGAGTGAAGAACAAGAGTTTTCTGGAGATTTCTTGCAGCTTAGTATAAATTCACTTTCGTTGGATGCCATACAACTTTGCGACAGCTGTGAATTTCCAGGCGAGTCGCTGAGTGCCTAATAATCAGACTTATGATCGTCTTGTTCTGTGGGCCTCCTTCAGTGTGCTGTCACTCAGGAGATGAGTGATCAAATATTATTAAGCAATTACTTATGACATTTCCAAGAAGGGTGACAGGCTAAAGAAGCATAATAAGCATATAAGCATAAACTATATTTGCAATAAGGGAAAGTGTGAAGTATGGCCTGTATGTTTGGCTACAGGCCCAATGTGATTAACCTGTAGCCCTTCCCCTATTCTGCAGACATTTTATCCCTAATTAATAGACAGCAGAAGGTGCAGGGTGAGGGTAAATTAATGTCCCACTGGTGTT
Source organism: Hyperopisus bebe (assembly GCA_026777045.1). NCBI lineage: Eukaryota > Metazoa > Chordata > Actinopteri > Osteoglossiformes > Mormyridae > Hyperopisus > Hyperopisus bebe. The sequence continues at coordinate 10,477,109 of JAODJW010000002.1, forward strand.
TTGCATGGATACAAAGGAAAGCGACGCTAGAGTGAATGCAGGCCCTCCCATCCTCCGCATCTGAAGCCCTTCATTCAGCTGCCGATCTTAAAGGGAACCTCCCGCTGTATTATCTGCTCTGTGTGGGCTCTTTCGGCTAAAGAAACCTCCCAAGCTCCAGTCTCTAACCGTTTCTACAGCTTGGTGATTCACTCAAAAACCTCACTTAAAAAACGGCAACCAGATCATCTTCCTAGCTACCAAAACATTTCAAAAAATGTTCAAATGAAACTGTCTTACAACTTCTTGTCTTCACATATTTTCCAGGCTACAGCTGAACTTTTCTAAAAATTGTCCAGTCATGAGTTTCTCATGAATCCTTGGTCCTTTGAGAAAGCAAACATCAGTCAAGATCAATATTTACCAACCCAGCCCTTGGGGATGCCCAGACACATTTTTGCTCCTTCCCAGCTCCCAGCCAATCAAGAACACCGAATACCTGGTACAGGCATGTTGGGAGCTGAAAGGGAGCAAAAATGTGGACTATCAGGGGGTCAAACAGCCAAACAAACAATAAACAAACAACATAGTAATCTGACAAAGTAATTTGGCCCTTTAATTGTATTTCATTGGCTTTCCAGCCTTTACAGCCTACCATCATTATGTGTGGCACGATAATCCCCTTTCCACCCAAGGTTTTTGCAGAGGTGGGTGTATCTCAAATTATTAATTTAATTTAAAATAATCATCTTGCTTGATGCATCTGGTCCTAATAATTGACAGTCTGGAGTTGTTTAGATGTTTAGCTCTTTTTAAATGCATTTCTGCAATTCTGAACCAATCATGAGGTATATATGAAAACGATCTTTAACATTTATTGTATGCAGGTTGCAGGTGACCGTGATACTGTCTTATGATGAGAGGTTAGCTGAACGGAATCTGTTCTGAAATTAAGGGGGGACATGATCCAAGTATATAAGATTCTAACAGGTCTGGATGCTGTTTAACCAAATGGCTACTTTAATATTAGTTTAAATACTAGAACTCGTGGCCATAGGTGGAAATTAGCGGGAGGACATTTTAAACTGAATTTGAGAAATCACTTCTTTACCCAGCGTGTAGTTAGAATATGGAATAGTATTCCTGCTAGTATAGTGCAAGCTAAAACCCTAGGTTTCTTTAAATCAGAGCTAGATAAGAGTTTAACAACTCTGAGCTATTGGTTAACTTCTCCCCAAATGAGCTTGATGGGCCGAATGGCCTCCTCTCCTTGTCCTTTGTAAATTTCTTATGTTCTTATGATATTCCTAAGGGTGGGGAATTCGGCATTTCCGCCATCCTTTTAAAACATGATGGAACAAAAGCTTCCCTTCAAGCTGTATGTCCTCACTCGGCGACATCGTCTCACATCTGAGAGGACGATGCTGTCTGTGTCGCAAGTAAAGCCAGACAGCCAATCTTGGCAATGACACCACGATACAATGATGTGATAATTTGCAATTAAGACCACACCATGATTCACGAAACAGGGCTGGATCCAGTCCAAGGCAAGTGTATGATTAGTCCTTCCCTCTTTTATGACTTCAGCATAACTGACAACTGCAGGAGTCTCCCCAGTTCATGAAAACAATATCATTACAAGCATGTTCTATAAAAAACACCATCATCCACAATCTAATCTATTCCCATCCAATCAGCCATCAAAAAACCTTCTGCTCCCTTCCCCCCCTAACCCCCCTCCCCCCCCCCCCCCCAACAACCTTGGGGGTGATAGATAACAACAGCAATAATATAATAATAATAACAATAAAATTCAACTACGCACAAATATCCTCCTATTCCTATGCCTTCCCAGGAGAAGCCTCCCACATAACCCTGGAGTCAAACGTTTGTGAAAGTGAAGCATCACTAATTCACAGTAGCAGCCACCCCCCCCCGGCATAAGGGTGGCAGGTGGCACTGTAGCCACACACCCTCTTAGCTGAGGGTTCGAATCCAACCTCCTTTGTGTGTGAGAGCTATGCATACCGCCCCCCCCCCATGTCACCTGTACTCCTGTGCAGTCCAAAGACTTCCTGATCAGCCACTTCACATCTCTAAACTGTCCATGATGTGTGAATGCCCAGTCAAAGACTGGCACCCAGTACAGGGTGTGCCCCATGCTTGTGCCCCGTGCTGCCCGGGATAGGCTCCTGCCCCCCTCCCCGGCACTCTGATCAGGATATGCAGGCAGATGGATGGCGTACTTGGGAATAAATCAACCCCTTGGTGAATTCAAAGAATAAGAAAGACAAAAACCTCACTGTTTGCAGAGGATTCACATATAGGGAGCGCGTGATGGCTGACCTTGTCTCGGATCGTCTGCCGGACTTTCTCCCTCTCTGCCTCCATGCGGGCATGCTTGGCCTTCCGCTCCTCCTCCTGCTGCCTCAGAGCCTCCTGCCGCTCCTCTTCCTTCTTCTGGGCATCCGGATCCTTCTCTTCCTCCCCACCCAGCATCTTCCCCATGTCTTTGGTGGCCCCTGGGAGACAAACAACTCATTAGAAAGACAACTTTTATCGTAGGAAGGCACAATAGAGCAAGGTACGTGGCTCTGGTCATTTGGGGAACTGTTGGCCAATCAGCAAGACAGCTCCAGTTTCTGGAAGATAGCGGCCAATCAGAGACCCATGCAGCTCTAGGCTCTGGAATAAAACCAGCCAGTCAGCAGGAGAGAGAGAGTTTCGGTCCAAATGACCATGGGCATAAACAGCCAATCAAGATGATCTGCTGGTTTGATCCATGGGACACTGTTAGCCAATTAGAGAAAGCATAGCTTTGATCCCTAGGGAACAGTTAGCCAATCAGAGGGAGCTACTGCTGTAGTCCCTCTGAAACCCATATTTGATTGAGTAAGGCATACTTCTAGTTATCAAAAACACGACGAATAACCTGGTGATTTTTTTTCACACATTTCACCATCTTCCACAGCTTCACATATACAGACCCTTAGGGCATCAGTGCACCTTACTGATTTATAAACTCATACTATTACTCAACCCTGAGGCACCAGGAAATAAAAGTAGACTTTTTAAATAAAACGAACAGCAAGTCACATACTGCATGTGAATTAATGAGCACAGTTATCAAACGCCTCCACCTGACATCTAAACTGCAGAGGGAAAGCCAATTAGCAATTAACCGCGAAACCAACACCATTCAACACACACGCTAGGACATGATGGCTATATATTTTAAGGTAAATCCTTCCCTCACCACCGCCATTTCCAATTTTGAGCCCTGTGTATCTTTTACACCAGACACTGTCCCCACCGTCATAATGAAAATACTCCCCTGACCACTGGAACGCTTAAGTATGAAGCAGAATTAACGAGCTTTAACCTTTTTCCCACAGCAGATTCGGTTTATTGGCACTCTCCACACTTTTTTCTTTACTCCTTCTTAAAATAATGAACACGAGTTAAGAGTATCTGATTTAATCATTATTCATATCGATGTCATCTTCGTTATACCTATGAATCATATTTTTATAGAAGTAAAATTGGATGAAGTTTATCAAATTAGAATTATAACGCACTTCTGAGACGTTTTGTTTAATCGCGTAGTGAAAAGATGTCGGTCCCTTTACAATGACTATCCTTTCATCCATAAAGAAATGCGGCGCTAGTTGCGCGCACAGGCTGCGCACGCGAACCGCAAACCTGGAGCGCGTCCCGACGCAGCGGGCGAAACAGACTTCGCGTTTCTTGTACCCCGGTGTAAGTCCACGGAGGCGAGCTTGACACACACTGATTTCCGTCTGCTGGCATCCCTGCAGAGAAAATTATGCTCTGAATGTGTTTTAAGCGCCTGACTTTTATCTAGCCCCTTATTTTTGCTTAGTTTGTATTTGTTTTCTTTGGTTTGTGATTTTTAAATTTAGAAACATTGTAATTGTCGTTCAATGTCATAGATGCTGTTACAATTTCTTTTGTTCCATCCATATTCTTACACATCCTGCTTGTAACGTTTATCCTCCTTGTTAATGCTGCTTCCCACCTGTTTGTCGTTTCAAATGTCATTTTATTGTCTTCTCTTCCTGGCATTCGTCTTTCTTATATCTTTCTGTTCTTGCTTTATTTTTATTGCTGAATCTGTCATCATGGTGAAATGCTGTATCACTGGTCTTGAAACAACATTCCCTCTGGAAATTGTATCTCTTCATATCGTCTCTCCTGCTACACCTGTAACTTTGAGACACTGCAGGAAACGCGAATGTGGTTTGTCAGTCGAGCACTTGCCAAGGAGAATCTCTCATAAGAGAATCTCAAGTGGACGAATAACTACTTTTCATCTTGATGTGAACGATTCCCCAGAAGCCAGTCTGCATTTCATGGTCCAAGGGAAGAAAATCACATGTGTGCAGCTACTTGCAATTCTGATGCATGTTCTGCATGCTAAGATGAGTTTTAATGCCCCAGTTTTATTCGTAAGGCTGTTAGCATTCATGGCTATGCTACGGATATTTTTTTCCGTCCTTCCAGATGAAAGGTTCTTTTGATAGTGAGCAGAAATCCCAGACCTTGTGGAGTTTCTCCAACCCTGCTTCCTAGCACAAGCAGAATACGTACATCCAGTCACTGCTGTAGGTCCCCTCGGCTTGTGGCTCGAGGTATGAGCGTGACTGACTGTGCTTGGGGGCCCCAATGAGACTTTGATGCCAGATTGTCCTTGGAAATGGCTTCTTCAGATAAGAAGGCCACACGCTGAGGCTTATGGGATGACAAAAACTCAAGGTCAAGTCTGAACAAGCACTGACAAGCCGTGCACTCCTAGGAGCTCTATCAAAGTGAGTAATTGTGGGCAAAGAGCCCCACAGGACCCGACGACCGTAAAACGTCAAACAAACTTTATTATTCAGCTGATTAATGGGCACTTCTACCCAACAAGTTAGAACAGCTTTAATGGTTAAAATTGTTTGTTGGGTTTGTCCAAGGTGAAGAGGACCATGCCGGTGTGTGAATAAATTTGGCATATGAAACACTGACTGCCTACTGAAGGGAAATTGAGAAAGTAAAGCAAAATGAAGTGAGCAGGAGAGACGGAAGTGAAGTAAGCAGGAGAAACGCAAAGTGGAGTAAGCAGGAGAGACTGAAGTGAGCGTGGAAGATGGAGGTGAAGCGAGCAAGAGAAAGTCAAGTGAAGCAAGCAGGAGAAGTGAAGCCACTCAGACTAAAATGATGGACTGGCCTCTGCTGTTAAAAAGGGAACTGGCAGGATGAAGCGGGGCGATGGTTTAAAAACAGCAGCAGTCTCCACAGCAGGCATGCCTGTGTCTGGACCTTATACACTGGTGTGGGTGTCGTCATTTCCAGTGAGCAGGAAACCCACTGCAGGTCGCGCCTAGGCTGTCTAACGCTGGGCTGAGCTGGAGGACTCCCGAGGCCGAGGAAGCGCGTGACGTAGATGTGGTGCGGCCTGCTTGAGGGAGCCGCGGCCGTCCGGAACGAGCGGCGGTTTCCCCCCACGTGCCACCATCTGCTCCACCAGCAGGAAGCGCCGCCGGGCTTGGGCTGCGTCCAGCACCGGTCACAAGGGAGCAGCGTGACCTTCTCGGGTGCTACTACAGGTCACATGGGGGCCTCACGAGCGGCGGGACGGGGGCATCCTGAGGCTGCCCTGCAGCCAGGCTGATCCCCCGCTCAAACAGCACCCCCCTCTGGGCTCTCAAGGTATTGCGGCCAGTGGTCTGACCTCCCCGGTAGGCTGAGAAGGTGCACGTCCCTGCTGTATGTCATGCAAACTGGAACGAAGGACCGGAGACAGATGAATCGCTTCACAGTCAAGATTCCCCCGGCGGGATGGGAACGTGTGCAAAGCGTGCAATTTATGTAAACATGTAGCAGGTGGCACGATGGCCGTGGAGCTGAATGCTGTTGGTTCGGAGCCCAAGAAGTAAACTGATGAACTCTTGAGGAAAAGTGCTCATCCTGAACAGGTTCAGTCAAACTAAACAGCTGTTTACAACTAGGCATTTAAATATCTCATAACGCCTGTTCCACATAACATCTCAGGCCTGTGAGTTTCACTCCCACTCTGTTCTGCATGCGTTTGTATAGATTTCCTCTCTGGATTCCTCCCCCAGATTGGTTGATTTGGTGTCCTTTGGTGGACTGGCATCCCGTCCCCAATCCCGGCCAGCTTTGTGCCCTCTGCTGCGGGGGATAAACTTCAGGGTGACTGGCTAAGGTCAGGATGTTTCTAAAGAGAACATTAATAATGAAGAATGTAAAAATTAACATAGTGTTTGTTAGCATTTATTAATATGGAGAATTTTTTGTTTTTATATTATAGTATGTCTGTAAACAGTGTGTGTGAGCTGTCAGCAAAGAACTTAAGGGAAAATAACTTAAGAAATCAAACACTGAAACACTCAATGTGCTGATCGTAACACGGTGCAAAGTGCTACTGCGCCACAGAACAAGAAGGTGTGGTGCGGTGCTCGGCTAGTTCTGTCTGCCAGGCGAGTAGGCGCTCCATGTCTATGTCGCAGCACCTCTGTTTGTGAGCACAAGGCAACAATAGCAATCTCGCTTTACCCCACCCCCCCACCCCACCCCATTCCACTCCGTATCCCTGCTAAGAAGGGCACTCGCCTACGTGATCACTTCTACAGAGTGCCTGGGGGGGCACTGAAAAGAATGGTCTGGAAAAATGGAGGCGTTATCTAAATCTTCCTCCAGCAGATGTCCCCTGACCCCAAGGAGGCATCAGGTCAGGGTTAGCAGTTTGGCACAATTTACTGTTTTCTCGCCTGTGTGAACCGCCACTTGAACTCCTGTGTTTACTTTTTCTCCTGTTTGTTTCTCATATTAGGCAGCCACACTGATGCATTTGCGCCGTTTCTCAGTTAATTGCGAGGCACAGAAGCGATCGTAAGTGAAACATTCTTGTTGGAGGACAGATTAAGTAAGATTTTCCGGGGTCTGTGAGATGTTTGGTTTCTCTGTCTCCCAGCCCTGCCCAGATCTTGTTGCCTGTGCTTGTCTCCTGTCACAAATATTCGATTTTCCTAGTGCCCATGATCCATTTACATCTTTATTTATTTATTTGTTTATTTTTCTCGATGAAACAGTTCCTATCGATCTCCATGCCCCATTTTCCTGTATTGTGCTGACCCAGCACCAGCCCCGTGCCCGTAACCCTGAAAAGGGAACCCCCCCCCTTGCCGATGAACAGCCTACCCTACTCCACCTCCCTTTCTCCTGGATAACTTCACTGCTGCAACTGCAGAGATTCTCACAGAGTAGTAAGACACACAACATGTTGAAAATCCACACCGGGTAGCATTTGGCAGAGTATCGCTGTCTTTGGCTGGAGGTACCATCAGACAGGGGCAGCTCGGGAATAAGGAGGAGATACGGGGGATGAGAGGGGGACAGGCCCTCGATGCAGAGGGGAGTTGCAGTCCTGTAGACCTGAAGAGGAAAAGTCTCACATAAAACTGACAAGAATGGCCGACATCATTGCTCATTATGGCATCACAATCAAAGCCAGGTCCTTCACAATAATGACTCAGCCCTCAATATCCAGGACTCAGTGAAGCATCATGAAAACAAAACAATATGGCACAGAGACAGTATGCTCGGTGCTGAATTACTGCCCCGTTCTATACCTCTTTCCTAGACCATTAAATGTTAAACAACCAGAGGCAGCAAACTGACCTCTTCACACCTGCAGCCTGCTGCTCAAGAAGTTTGCCCAGGGGCACACAGATGGAAATCATAATACTAATAATAATAACAGCCAGAGGTGGAGATTTCCGGTCCAGAGAGTAGAAATCCAGACCAAATTTTGTTTCAACCAACCAGTTAAGTACTCTGTTACTGTGACTCTTTCAACTGGTTGGTTGAAACAAAATCTTGGTCTGGATTTGTACTCTCTGGACCTGCAATCTCCACCTCTGATAACAACTTTAATTTGCACCTTTGATACCCCAAAGTGCTTTAGAGAAATCAGTTTAAGATAAAAGGAGACAAAAGAAGTAAACTAAGAGGGATACCAAGAACAAAAGTAAACAAATAATCATCAGAGAGAATGAAATAGAAATAAGGTAGTACAAAATAAAATATAGACATAAAAAGTAAGATTAAAACAAAAAGCAGATGTACAACAGGATACAGTAAATAAATGTGCTCTGATTACTGTTCTCACGTACGTCTAGGTATTCCCAGGAAAACCAGTGGATCCCCCTAAAATCGATGCAGAGCTCTGATGCATCGCGCTGTGAGGTACCGGCAAGTCTAGCATTCCATGCGCCCAACGCATCATAAACATCAACAAACTGATGCCAAAATCCAGACTGAACATCCTTAAATGAACTTAATCCCCGCTTGTCAGTGAATGTACAAATAACAGGAGATAGATGCGGAACGGCTCCCACAAGTCCTGCGGCTCCGTCAGAACCGTCATCTTTGAATTTTGTGCCACGTGCCGCTTCGCAGGTGAGATTTGCCATTTTCCCGTTATATTGATTGTGTTGTTGTTACCGGAGCCCGGTCGATCGTAAATAGAGGGCCGCCTGAGTGAGTATGAATTATATATTTTCCAGCTAAGAGAGAACTTCATCTGGGTATCGATCCACCTCACAGGAGAAAGTCTGGCTTGGAAGCGGGCCAAGGCCCCGGCACGCGGCACGAAGCCCTTTTTTGTACCTGCCAAGTGAAAAAGGAACACAGCTCAGGAAATAATCCCCTGTGCCCTGCACACGAGCCAGAACAGCGACCTTTACTGAGCAACCGCAAACTTGGTGTCTTATAGCTTGTGAAATGAACAAAATAAATAGGTTGCTTGCAGCAGACAACACTCAGACTGCTTCTTCTCACACTACCACTAGCACCATCTAGGGTGTCAATGGGGAATGTAAAGGAGCTTCCCAGTCACCAGGGGGTGCCGGCCAAACTGTGCTTTCATCTTGCCACTTCATTGTACAATAGAAGTACATAATGAATGTAATCTATTCCATTACCCTAGATTCACTTATCCAGTCCAGGGAGCATACCCAAGGAAGCACAAGGCCGAGTACAATCTGTGCAAGAAGCCATTGCATCACAAGACACAGACACACATGACAAGGACAAAGTAAAACCACCAGGTCACCTAAACCAATTGCCTTTGCTCTTGCGAAAACAACAACCGGAGTACCTAGTGGAAATCCTGCATATGGAATTCATGGAAACTAACTTCATGGAAGTTACCTTGTCCTCCATATATGGAGAGCTGAGGCAGGACTCGGGACGTGTGAGGTCACAGCATTACCCACTGAGCCACTCGAATGTGAACCAGAAGCACTGGGCTTGTTCAAGAGACATGATTTGATTTAGATCATTAGATATTCTCCAAGGAGCATGGATTACCTGTCAAAGCTTTCCTGACTCGTCACTGCTGGAAATTCGGAAAGCCAATTTAAAAATGCCACCCAATCGTCGCGTCTTCTCCCACCATACAAGATACCGTTTTCAGAGAGATAATTGACTCTGGGGTGTCGTTAGAATTAAAGGCGGCTGACATAATTTGACGACTTCCAGCGGCCTACAGCAGGCCTGCCCATCTTCCTCTCATTCTCTCACTCCTTCCCGTCTCTGAGCAGCAGATTTTGCATGGGGGGGTCGTTAGCAAGCATGACGCTCGTTAGCTGTGTCCCATGCTCCCGCGGTCGCTCTTCAGCCGCCTCCCAACGCGTCAACATCAACCTCTTGTACCCATCCCATACGCCCCTCAAACTAATTCCTCTGCCTCTAGAAAACAAATGAAAATCAAATTAGCGGCCTGTGAAATTCTGCTGGGAGGCGAAAGGAGTCTGGGAGTCAGGCAGCCTTGGCCTAACAAACGTCAATTCTCTGTGCTCCCAGCCAACATGTGACAACATCTGTTCTGGGAGGAAAACTTAGAGGTTTTTCAGTATCCTGGCAACGATCCTTGACCTCTGCACTCTCTCCAGATGTGAGGTGCCAAGAAAAATGACCTCTGACCAAGAGCCAGCTTTTCCAAGGTGATAATTCCTCATGATTTCGGAGGAGACCCATCTTGGCCTCTGAGTGAGACCAGAGCAGGTCTTCGCCGCTGGAACCATGTGTGGTCAAGTCGACGTGGCATCGTGGAAGCTACTTGAACGTTCTAACACACCAGAAGCAGCTTGGTAGCCATAAGTCCTTAAGGAAACAACCAGCAGATTTACCTATAAAGCAGCAATTGACAGAACGTCTGAATGTTTGGAGATAAGTAGATGCTTTAAGGGATTTTCTCCAGGCAATCAAGGATTAAGCGGAAGCTTTGGGTCAGGCAGCTAGAGATAGACGGCTGTGTGGGCACTATAGTTACTTCACACAGAGAAACATCTTCTTGTCCTCCATGGAGCAAGACAAAAGATGTGGTGCAACCAGAAAAAAAGTTTGTTGACCTTGAATTTCAGCAGATATGCTTCTGGTTCCTATTGTTGCAGCACTTTTAAGACGCATTTCATTCTTGGGCAAATTGCCACCTTCCCCTGTGGCAGCCTCTGATTGGTCAATTAGTGCTTTAGAAATGTACCATCCGCTCAGAGAGAATGACTGTTTGGTGCCTAAGTGCTTAAATTGCCTTTGGATGACAAAGGCGGATGGGAAAATCATAAACCTTGAATCAGGCCTAATCTCCTGGACTGCCTGGTTTGCACAAATTTCCTAAAGTGATGCCCCTCAGTCTCTGCTTATTTATTACTGTTATTATTAGAGAAGAAATCTGCATTATTATTTATTACGTGAGGTTACATATACAGGCTAAAGTCACATATGATCAAATCCATTTGTGTGTACATATAGTACATATAGTATATATAGCTGGAAAAACTTTAAACGAAAACGCGAACTTATTTATTTTCTCAACAGTACACAGAACCATCGTTGAAACGTCCATTTCTTTAACCGTGGATGTTGCCGCTGATCCACTGACTGAAAACCTGTCCAGAATCATGGGAACATGCTTCCCTTAAGTCTTAAACTTCTGGGTTAATTTGCCACGGGCAACTCATTGATGCCCAAGTACAGAGGAAGAGGGGGAGAGAGAGCAGGAGAGGAGGGATGCTGTCTTGGGGTTTGGGTCGGCCGAGCATCCAAACATCTGATTATTCCTCATTAGATAATCATACTGTTTGCCTTGTCATGGTCCCGGCTGCCACCGTTGGCACCTGATCCATTCCCCATCATCCTCTAGTATGTCCAATGTGAAGGATGCAGCGGAAGATACAATATATGCATAAGGACAACATGAGGATGGGAGGAATGGAGCAGAAATGAAAGGCAAGAACAAAACAAGCTGCCGTTTTTGCCTTGGTGTGGGGGGGGGGGGATAATACAGAAAAAGAAAAAACAAACCGGGTTTAGAGTCAACGCAGGGCAGGAACGGTGGGCTGAGCCGGCTTCAGGGTCGGGGTGAGTTATGGGGGGGGGGGGGGTGGGAAAGGAAACTCAATGTTATATAAAGATTTTGGACAAGAATCAAGTGAGGTGGATGACTTTTGTCTGTCTTGCGACGTTCATGAATGCTGCAGCAGCTTGATAAGCAGGTTCTTGGTGTTAGCTCACTGGTCAGCTCCCACGGTTCCGGTCTGCCAGGGGAACCACGCCGCCCTCCCTTCAGAGCAAAGGCATCCATTCCGGAGGGCTTTTCTCCGAGTCGATAAGAAACGCTCTGTCCAACTGAGTGCCGCGCTGCTGCAGGTTACCTACCTCCCAGTGCCGTCCGAGTAGCTCACTGTAAAACACCAGGGG
>JAODJW010000002.1:10505074-10527473 GCA_026777045.1 Hyperopisus bebe
ACACATTGTTTGGATACATTTATTTTCTTACTTTACAAATAACTGTTTTGATAAATGTGCTTAGATGTGTTTAGTACTGTACGTACAGTATATGCTCTTGTTTTATCCGGTTCATTTTGTGTTTAAATGCTAAAAAACATATTTAGGTGTAATTCTTTGGGGCCGGGAACCTATTGATTGGTTTTCCATTATTTCTTATGGGGAAAATTCGATCAGAACTCGAACTTTTTAGGATTTGATCCGAAGTCCTGAACGGATTAAGTTCGAGTTTTGAGGTACCACTGTATATCCATATTCTTTGGAATGTAATTTATTTAGGTGAATTAGAATTTAGTGATTAATTATTATTGTTGACACACAGTGCACAACAATGAAATGTGTCCTCTGCATTTAACCCATATGTGACATAGCAGGGGGCAGCTAATTCAGCACCCGGGGAGCAGTGCTTGAGAGTGGTACCTTGCTCAAGGTACTTCAGTGGTGCCTTGCTGGTCAGGGATTCAAACCTGCAATCTTTCGATTACAAGTGTGCTTCCATAATCATTAAGCTACCACTGTTTAACACACTTAATGTTTGAACAATGTAGAGTGTGCCTCTAAACTTATTTAAGCAGAACCTCCCAAACAATCATTACTGGTATCGGTGTTGGTTTTAGAAATAATTGGCCAGAATTCACACACTGTCCTGCGGTATTGGCCAGAAATTACCTTATCGGTCAGTACTTTCTATCCTGAACCACTAGAGAAATATTGTTCGGTTCCGTGAGATTTTGTGTCTGTTTCCCTGTCTGGATCCAGAGACTATGTAATGAGCACATCAGCAAAGGGATGAAAAGTCAACACTGACAGGCAGTATATTTGTGTGTGTGGGGGGGGGGGGGGGGGGGGGTCTGACACGCCAACAGAGGATGGTCGTGGGCAAGTGCTAATGGCAGGATTCGAGAGGCAGGGATGCTGTGGGGAGGGAGCGTAATTAAGCTACGATCGATACGACCCTCCCCTCTTTACTAAGTGGGTCTGACAGTGAACACAAACCCCTAATGGATAATTAGATTAAGAGAATGTAGCTCTGCTCAGAACCCCATGTGTGCTGAAGACATAAGACAAGAAAGACAGAGCAGGAGACAGGAGAAACAAGCAATGAGTAAAATAAATGAGGAGAGAAGTAAGAAGAGTCATGAGTAAAGTAAATCAGAAGGAGAGGAAGAGCAAGAATGGACAAGAATAAGGTAAATCACAGGAAAGGCAAAGTAAGTGTGGAAATGAGTAAAGTAAATCAGAAGAGAGGAGGAGCAAGAACGGTTATGAGTAAAGGAAATCAGTGGAGAAGCAAAGTAGGAGCAGACGTGTAAAGTACATCAGAAAGGGAGTGTAAGAAAGGACAAGAGTAAATCAGAGGAGAGACGTAAGAACAGTCATTAGTAAAGTAAGTCGGGAGAGGAGGAGCATGAACAGTTACGAGTTAAATAAGTCAGAGCAAAGAATGGACGAGAGTAAAGTAAATCAGAAGAAAGGCGAAGTAAGAGCGGACAAGAGCAAAGTAAATCAGAAGAAAGGCGAAGTAAGAGCGGACAAGAGCAAAGTAAATCAGAAGAGAGGAGGAGCAAGAATGGTTATGGGTAAAGTATATCAGAGGAAAGGAGCCATAAAAAGCATTATAAGCAAAGTAAATTAGCAGAGACTAGGTGAAAAAACAAGAGAGTGAATGTTCTGACAGCAACGGAAGACGGAAAAGTCTCCAGTAGAACAGTACTGTCCGCAGTTCAAAGTCTATAAGGGGAAGTGTGAGCCAGTCATCATGAAGCGTCCATGGAAGAAGGTCACGGTCCCACAAGGTCACGGTCCCACAAGGTCACGGTCCCACACGTGTGAAGCAGCCAGGTGCAAACTGGCAGCTGTTTGTCAGCTTGGGTACGTAGGGTTAGGGTTAGGGTTAGGATTAGGGTTAGGGTTAGGATTAGGGTTAGGGTTAGGCTTAGTAAATATACCCTGACTGAAGGTCAGTGAGCTGTTGCATCTTACAAAAAAAACACAATCCAAAGAAACCCCACTGCAAAGAAGATTCCGGAGCCTGGTTCAGCCACCTTTGGTCCCATGTCTTTGTAACGTTACACTGCACAGGGGAAGAGAACTGATCAGCTGATGGCAGAGAACTGATCAGCTGATGGCAGAGAACTGATCAGCTGATGACACGCTGATGGAGCGACGCTCTACGGTGCATCCAATCTCTGGCTGATTACCCCCCGCCCCGTGCCGGACTGAGACCTTTGCAATCAGTGCCCAGATTCCGCTGCTATCCTGACCCCCGCAGTGACTTCATTTGAGCCGTGGCTTTAGTTTGACCAGACCACGATAAAGTGACTGGGGGGGGGGTGGGGGTGGTTTATGTGCCAACCCTGAGCGGCCTGTAAGACACAGAAGCAGGTGCTAAATCATATTATTAGGTACTGGCAGGTGAGAACTGAAAATTGGCCCAGGTTAGATTCAGTGCATCAGAATGATTAATTAGAATGATTAATTAAAAAGACAAAAATATTTTCAAGTTATTATCTATAATGGCTTTTGAGATATGACTATTGGGGTACCCCTTGACCCCACGAGAGGAGACCTCACTTTCATTTGATTGTGTTGATAATGGGACTTCGCTACAAATCTCACAAAGAACTTAATGTCTCCAGCTTAAAGTTGGTACCTGGTTTTGTGGGGTGTTTTATAGCCTTCAGTGAGAAAACTGAGGGTGGATCTGACCAATATTTTTGGTCTAACCGTTGAAAAATCATTGCATTTCAATATATAATTTCAGTGCGGTTCTTGAAAGAAATAATGACAAGTCATAGGTTGGCAAAAACAGTAAGAATCCTTTATTTTCATGAAAAAAATTAAATGTGGCATTTCTGGACAGAGAAATGAAAGGTTGAATCTGAAGTTTTTGTGGCCAATTTTTACACTTCTCTCCAGTCAATTTGCTTGCCTGCCAGTGCCTACTAGTCTATGGGCATTTTGGGTTCTTATTAAACCTATAGATGTTTATCACAAAATGCAACAGTAATGTTATTCCATATATTTACATAAAGCTTGTATTCATACCCACACCAACATAATCACAAGTTCGGCACAGTCAGTGACACCCATTCACACTATATGCAAACAAGGCTGCTATGCTCTATGGCCAGTGGCGAAACAAACAGCACGGAAGCATACCCTAGCGAATCACAGGTCTGGGCCCCTTATACATCCAGCAACTGCGGGCTTTCGAAGGTGTGAGTGTGGAAGATGAAGACTTGACTGGCTGACAGATGAGTGGGTGGGGAAAGAAAGTCAATTTAAATTTATCTTTCTCCCTTGCTCACACACAGAAATGTCTTATTTTGGGAATACGTCCAAGTCCTCAGACATTATAGTTAAGCATGAGAGCCTAGTAATACTGAGAAATTAAATTTTTAGACTGACTGAATTTGTAACGAGTGGCTTCGGGCCTATAGGGAATTCACGTACCAACAAAGACGTGCTTTTCTGGGTTATTGGAGAGCTGCCAGCCCAGACCAGAGCTGCCCGACGCCTCACATCCCTAGCCCTGTGCAATAAGATTGTTTGGAGCCTCACTGGCCTTGTGTCATTAGCCTGTGCTACTTTGCTGTGGTACTCCGCTAATTATCCTGCGCTAAGCTCCTGTGAGCTAGCGCTAAGTGTTCCCGGCTCCGTTCTAAGTTGTGCTGACCCCCATGTGCTAATTCACTCGTAGTGCTCCTCTCCAGATCTGCGTATGTGAGCGTGTGTGTCGCTACATGTATAATGCCTCATCCGGCCAGTGTACACCACGCCGACGGCTCATAATGCACGCCTGGCACTTTAAGGGCACGACTGACTTCCCGGCTTCCGGCGGATCGGGCGGCCTATCCAATTACAAACAGCCGCGATGACAACACACTGCTTCTGGACTGGCAACTTGTGGTCAGCGAGAAAAGCAAAGCATGAGACCACGAGATACGTCTGAACTCGGCCAACCAGCTGCCCCTGATGTATCTGGCTGATCAAATCAGAGATATATAAAACATTCATCAATACTTTCAGGCTTAGTCATTACTGCCAGGCCAGGGATACCATTAGCTGCTATTTTATCTTTGATTACACTGAAAATAATATGCAGAAATGACATCAATCTTTTGGTCCAATCAGTGAAATGACGCATTGGTTAAATGAAGAAAGAATTCAAATGGTTAAACACCCACCCCCGCCGCCTCCATTTGGGACAATGGTGACATCATGTACAACAGCCGCCCCAAAACAACCCGCCTCTTTTTCCATCGCCACCCCTCACCACCTGCCTCGCTGATACCTGGGATCTCTCCGGTTGCCCAAGTCAGCAGCAGCTGCTACCGCCCACACCGGCAATTTGGAGATAATTATCGCGGAGTGAGAACGGCCTTTTTTTTCTGTTGCGCGTGTGGAAAAAAAGTGGCAAAGACCGGAAAAGCAGCAGATGCACGGTGAGAAACTAGTTTCTGTTTTCTCTCTGACACAATATGGGAGCTTTCAGCTTTTCGGTAGCTAATAAATCCCGCATAGCACAGCAGTAGGTGGCTCTGTGCCCGTGATAAGAAGGTTGCTGGTTCAAATCCCACGCTTGGCAGAATAGTCACATCTGCAATTTCCTTTTGGATTAATAAAGTATCTCTTTGCAGTGATCTGGCCAGTTCGCTCCACCTTTTCCGCGGCACATCCTGGACAACCTTGCGTGTATTAATCAGTCCAAGAGTTTTTGTAAGACCACTAATAGCCCCTGGGTCCTGGAGTGAGACAGGCCGGCTCATATCGCCTCCATCAAGGGCTCCGCCCCTGCTGATGTCAGCGCACCGCTAAACGGCTGATTTCATGCACGGCTCAACCGCGCGTGATGCAACCGGCCACCTGACCAGGCAGGCAGACGAAATACTCAAAGCAATGCGGGGCGAATCAACAAAGCGAAATCAACATCAAAATTAGACAGGTGCTTCTAGGCGTCTCTGTGTGTTGGTGCTGAAATCTGAGCCCCAGAGAAACAGGGCAGAGAAGAACAATACATCACAAACTGCCCACAAAAAACATCAAGAACTACTAAAGACAAAGAGACGAGGCTTAGAGCTATTGAGACTTACTGCACCCATGCCTGATAATCACGAGCACAAGCCGTCTCATCACATTCATCAGTCGCCGACGCAAGGGGAAAGCATCTCAATTTTATACTTCATAACTTATTTTCTGTCCCTGTGCCCCTTCAGCTCTGCCACGTGTGAAGAGACAAGCTCTTTCACAGCAGCCTGCTATCTTTTTGGAAACAGTTTTCTGCCTCTGAGCTCAGAAAAAGAAGGAACCTGAGGAAAAGGAAACAGGACAGAGGACAGTGTTTGAAGATCGCTCATCCTTCCACACCCCCAGGCGGGGTTCATGTTCAGTTTTCAGTAGAGACTCCGCTACTTTTTTCCAGCCTTCTTTCACCCAATTGCAGCCCTGTTTCCCTTCCTGGGAAAAAAAACCCAACCTCATACTGAATCACTTATTACGTGTCTAACTGCCACAGATTCAGTTCATGCATGAAAAAACGTGTTAATTATCGCAGTCCCCCCGATGACTGAAAAATCCGCACGCTGTAAGTTATATAAAAAAACGCTGCTCCTGTCCTAATGGCGTCAGTGAAAAATGGCCACAGCCTATTCACGCTGCACATTTATGCCGCGGGAATGCAAATTCCAGGATATTCTTAACTGGGCTAAACTGTCAAAACTGTATTATGCATCCACACTCAGTTACATCACGCTCTACATTAAAATAACATTTCGGAACCCTGTGAGTTAGAGTTCGTGACTTTCTGGGCAACACTGTGGCTTCTACAAATCCAGGGTTTATGCATATGGAGCTTGCATGTCCTCTCTGCGTCTTCAGGATTTCTTGCCAATTCTCCAACTTGCTGTTGCAGTGCAAAGATGTGCCATTTGGTAAATTAGTATTTCTAAAATGTGCATAGTCTGTGCCCATTGATAGTACCCCATACAGAGGGTTCCCTGCCCAGTGCATCCTGGGATTGGCTCCATGCTCACTGTGATGCTGCTCTGGACAAGTTATGGAAGATGAGGGGATGTATAGTCAGGTATAATTTTTCATCTGTGTCAATTAAATAAAGCTGCCAATCGATTTTTACACCCCTCTTATCTTTTAAAAACTCAACTGACGGATCAGCAACATTTTCCAGCCTCTTATCCCATCCAGACAAGTAAATATGATCAAGGATTATGACAAATAACAGGAAGAACCCTAATTACATTATCAGTATGGGACGCTCAGCTAATCTGACATACAGCAGAAACAAGTGTACAATCCTCATGCCCCCTTCCTGCCACACAAAGCGAAGTATCAAAACATGGCCAAGTCAGCCAAAAAATAATTTGACAGTTCATAGTCCTTACAGTTACATAATAACAGTTAGAGATGCATGCTGACTGTCAGAGCAACCACCACTTAAGACCTCGAAACATGTTCACCATGTTGTAATTTGACATTGTAATATTAGTTATCTGCATTTGTCCTGACAGGAACTGTGGACTAGAATGAAGTTTAAATATTCAAGTGGATGATCTTTCTGTCCATCCAATGAACACCTCAATTAAACTAACAGCTGGAGACCGAATTTTCATATACTTACATATGAAAAACTAATTAAACGTTCAACCAAAAATATCACCATGAATACCATATGCAATATAGTCATGAACTGAATGATGTGATGCAGCATAAAGCATTTATTGATGTAACGACTGCAATTGCCATGCATGGTATGACAGCTTGAAGTACACAACCAAAATGTTTCCTAGGCTTCTGAGACTTCTCATGCATCAAGACTGTCGTTTAAAATTATACTCAAGCCAAATTGTTTTATTTTGCTGAAACATCGCATGAGAGCAAAACTATTGCCTAATATTCATATGAGACATCTAATGCCAAACAGTGAAATCAAGACTAAATAAAAATGGTGTTTAATAATCTCTTTTGATGTTTTTCTGGGGAACATCTGGAAGTTCTACAGCTATCCAATGACACATCTGCTACCTGTGGAGATTCCAGCTCCCATAAAATACGTACCACAATACCACCAAATCATAGCACCTGCTTCATAACCTTTATGAAAACTGAAAATCTGTCACTAATAAATATTCTTTTGTGCTGTTGCAAAATAATCCAATAACATACATGTTGCACTTCAAAACATCACAAAAAATAATCACAGCTAAATAGTGTCGTTTTAACTAACTATATTGTGAATCGGATAACCCCAATTACAGAAATGGCACACTTAATAATGAACTTAATGATCATTTAAAGGAACATAGCTGACAACGTAATAATTTTACAGAAAGAAATATATTTGAATATCATAATGAAAACTTTCAGATTCATAGCTTGCAGTGCCAGCGCGGGGGTAATTGCACTCTATTACCCTGGCAGATAATTACAAGCAGGCCTCTGCCTAGGAAATATTCTGGGAAATTAATAACAGTAAAATGTATCAGAATAACGCGAATATCACAGGACGGACAGAAGGGGCTCTGTGAAATAGATTTGGACTTATACACACGGCAGTAAGGAAAATGATGATTTTATATTGCTGGATCACACATTAACACGCTGTCCATCTGTTATGGTAAAGAGATTCGTAGGTGGGAAATGCGTGGACTGCGAACCGCCGATCTCTGTCAAAGCGTCCAGCCTCATGAAAGCGACGGGTTTTCAGGTGCAGCTTTTGCACGTCGTGCTGCCATTGGACATTTCCACCGAGGAAATGTTTCGAGTGAAAGCATCGATCTGACCGTGAGCCGCGAGCCCGCGACCGGCGATCGCAGCAGCTCCCACCGCCGCCGCGCCGAATCAAGCCGTGCTCCGTGCGCGCCGCCGCGGAGCCACTTTCAGACGGCAGCGAGGGTGGAAAATTAATATCATATGCACATTTTTAAATGAGGCAGAGTAAATGTGGGGGCCGGCCGATCTCCGCGAAGCTCACTTCCATCTACCTGACCACAGAGACATGGGCTGGGTTGGAGGCTGGACGCTGCGAGTCGAGCCCTCGCTTTCCGGGAGACGTGGTGCTAAAGCAAGCAACTCTTTATTTTTTTTTGTATATATATATTTTTTTTCTAAGCATGACCAAACGTGCTTCTCCTCTTTCACCGAGTTTGCACATGAGCTGCTCGGCTCCATATCACTAAGCTCTATATGATTTCAATCGCGGGTCTCAGATGCAGCGCACACACACACGCAAGCACACGCACTACTCCAGTCATATTTCCGGGAAAACGAAACATGCACTGATTATGGGTTTTCTCCACAAACCTTAACGAAACGCCCCGGGAAAATGGGGGGAAGGACGTGGTTCCGTGGCCGTCTTTTGTGCTTGGAGTTCTGGTTGTCATCCAGCTCTCGCGAATCGCCCTCCCTCCTCTCTCTACTCCTCCTCCTCCTCCTCACTCCCTCCCATCCTCAACATCACCACTCCGACACTTCAAAAATCGGCGTAAAAATCTGCTAAAAATAACGCAAAAGCGAAATTGCTGCACGTGCATGTGAGGGGTTGACTAGCGCGCGCAACTTACCTGCATTATAGACAGGATCCCACAATCAGATAAATTAAAACAAAATCCTAATTTCACAGGCACACTAATAATATCACAACTGATTGCAAGCATCTTAGTGTATCATCTTTTACTTCCTTATTTTTATTTCCCATAAGTCAGTGACGTCCACAGGCACACCTGAGACGTTGTGTGTAGCAGCCGCGCGGGGCTTTATGAGTGAGGCACATCGAACTGAATTTGTTGAAAAAAGAAATATTTTCTGGATTATTGGTAGGTTAATGTAAATCACCATTAAACTGCTTCCCAGGAAATAGACTTTTTAATGTATTTAATGCCTCAGATGAAACAATTACTACATAGTAGACACAATAAACCACATAACATACATTACAAATAAATGTTTTCCGCCATGGCAGACAGCTGTTCTTGGTCTGCGTGGGGAGGCCAGCTAGGTCCTAACACAGATATATTGTCTTTGGGTGAATATCCAGCAGAGAGGATGCTCTGCACTCTCCAGATGCACTGATTATGTTATTAATCCCTCATTAGGGCGTCATTAATGAGTTAGAGGTAAAGGGGGACCTGCAACACCAAGGGTTCCTGACATGTCGCCACTAAGGCTTCTGGGAATGTTTTGTGCCCTTAGTATGAATAAGAGTGACCTGAATTGATTGGTTGCATGGAGACAATCTAAGCCTTCCCATCTGAATAGGTTTCACTTTCAATTTTCCAGCTGTCTGCCTGAAAGATGAAAACCAGAAAAGAGAATGAATACCTCCTTTAAAAGAAAGAGTTGTTGCTGTCTTTCAGTCCCTGCTTTGGAGTCATCAACCCAGAGGTAACTCTGCAACCTATTATACCATTTAAAAAAAAAATATGATCTGTATTTTGTGTAAATTTGTACAGTGTCACACTCCATTTGTTCTGTGTTTCATATGCAGGCCGAATCAAAATTACAAAACGGATGGCTGAGCGACGAAATTGCTAGGTGTTATCATTTCAAGATGTTCATACAAAAAATACAAAAATACATATTACTGCTTATTTCTTATTTATAGGTTCATAAGGGATTGGTGCTTTACACAATCCATGTGTAACTGACGGTATGAATAGTTTGTTTTTTTTTATAGTTAATTTATATTATACATCTAACAACAGCAATAATAATATGAGCAGCTCAGTGGGCTGCAACGTAGCTTCTCATGTCCAGGACTGTTGGTCTGATTCCTGCCACAGATCTACATGGGCTTCTTTGAAGTACTTTCATTTCTTCCCTCAGCCCAAAGTCATGCGTCGTAGCCGAACTGGTGTCCTACACCCAGACTCCAGACTCATTCTGACCTTTTCCTGGATAAGTGGATTTAAAAAAAAAAATGCCTTGTGCTGTTCCCTTATTTTGGCTGTGTAAATACTCAGTAACAGGAGAAAAAACAATGACTCGTCTGAGATACATTTACCCTGATAGCACCAGTATTATTCGTCCCGATAGAACATGGGTTGCGGGCCACAACATGTGAAGGATTCAAGCGCCGAGTCTCGAAGGGTATCACCAAGCATGGGGGCCTGCAACTGAAATTGTTGAGATTCAAGACCCAAGAGACATAACCTGAACCAGTCGAACAAATCCAGCTCACAGAACCAAACAACCGGAGAAGCAGAAGCCAATCAGAATGTCAGATTGAAATGGCAGAATGAGCTTAGGTCCACTGATTGCAGGTGTAGGTGATTGGACACTGTGACTGCCTGGAGGTGGGTGTGGCTTTGGAAGAGGTGGGTGTGGCTTTGGATGAGGTGGGTGTGGCTTTGGGGAATGACAGCTCCTATGGCTGGTGACTGGTTGGCTGGATTCTGCATTGGATGTGACATAGATACTTCCTCTGCTGCCGGTGTTTCCCCATCCTTGACTGGTGAGACCTCAGCGTCAAACCTTATTTACTGAAAAATCCAGACAGAAACAGGAGGTGAATTTGTCACATTCACTATATCTGGCTCCTGTTCACAGCACTCAAGCTACATATGTGTTGATTGGTCAACCATAGAAGCTAATGTTTACAATACTGCATAAACATTATGTGAGCAGACATTAGCTTTTTCATTCTCTGCTACCAAAATGGAAAATACATTAAATCGTAATATTAAAATTGTGCATATGATTTTCACTCACAGATACTAAAGAGGGGACAAGGCCAGATGTATCACTGGGGCTATAATTATATTGTCATTTGAAACAGGCATTTTTAATTATTCTCCTTTCCAAACAGTGAATAGGTTGGGCAGTTCAGTCCTCTGTTTGTATGATAAGGCTTCTTTTTATGGAAGCCTTTCAATGGCTTTAGAGAGGGCTTTGTCATTGAAATATAATAGAATTGTTATTCCCCAGGGCCCCTTTGTTATGGCCTATTGGTGGACACAACATTTGGAGACTGAACAGGAACTGCCCTGCCTTAAAAGCCAAATTAGATCACGGACAATAAACGGGGAAGTTGTAAATTGCTAACTGCCGTTATAAACAAATGAGTGTGTGATTTTTCCACCTTATCCAATCACACAAAACAATATCGTTTAGTTTCTTGTCTCTTGCACCCGTGTGGGCACATGCAGTTAACACAGCATCAGTGATTCAGGTTGCATACGATGTTCAGTGATCTCAGATTTCGTCCCTTCACTAATCTAACTCAACACCATACACTTAGAGAACACTGTACCTCTTAGGCATCCTAATCCAAAGCATTCAACTCAACCAGTCAACACTTAGCCTTCTTAGACCATCCAACCCCCAGAGCTCTTGATCTTCCCGTAACACAGAACCATATTACAGAAATGTCATTTGATAAGATGTTTTTCCACATTACCTAATGGTCAAAATCCCTTTTAGTCAATAGATTTTAGGAAAGCCTTTTCCCTCTGCCTGTTATGAAATCCCCCCGGTGGGTCGCTTCTCCTCCCCAGCACCGAGAAGATCGGGAGATTAGGATCCGATAGATGCACAGACCTCTGGGGACCATCTTGCTGGGTGACCTCATCACTTTCCGCGAAAGCAATGTAAATGGGATCCACTGTGATCAATACAGGACATTCTAATTCTGAAAAGCTCAAACCCTAAGGAAAATTATTTACACATAAAATGTTTTGTTGTAGTAGTATATGCATGCCTGATTTGCACAAACCATTGTATTTATACATACTTTCCGTTTACGCCAAGACGTTGTGCATTTTGTGTCTTGTGTTTATTCTCTGCTTGCAGTTGTTAATTGTCTATTGTCATCTCCCTGACAGTAGTAAACTGTAGCAAATAAAACCTCCAGCAGCCTTGATCGTGCGGCAATAAAGATTCTGATCTGAACTCATTATACTCAATGTCCGGCTTTGTAAGTAAACAGGTCCAGCTGCCATGTTTTATAGTAATGCAAGGTAATGGGGCTTAAATGGGGGATGAGCTGCCACTGGGAAACTCTGAAATGTGATATTCAATGTGGCTTTGGATGAGGCTGAGTGCTTGCTGTGAGCAGAGGTAAAAAAAACTCTAAATCTCTTGCAATCTGAATTCGAGGGAGAGGATCGAGAAATCAAAGCCACAAGAATCCCATCCCTCTGGCCTCATCTCTCCCACCCCCCATCAAAAAGGGGGGGGAGAAAGAAAATCCTTATTATGGACTGCATGGCACTGCGATTATTCCACAGGCCAGGGTCCATTTCAAGGTCACAGGATCCAATATTTGTATCCTGTATTCCACTTTACCCTTCAGCTGCAATTTCGTTCTTAACGCCGAAATGAGCGACGCATACAGATGGCATGAAGATTTGAGACAACTCTTCCTCCACATGCCTGATTTTCTGACGGGGACTTAAATATCCGCCAGTATCAAATTAAATTTGCATCTGCGTGATAATTAGCAGCGCAGGGAGCCCAGATTCTGCAGGTGGCAGAGGTCAAATAAACTATAACCCACTGGTTTTACTGGTAAGTGGACACACAGGTAATGGCAGTCAAAAGGCTCATTCATTGTATGCAGTCTAATGTATACCTGTTAATGACGGTTCACTGTTATTAAATTTTGACGAAGAAATCAATTGCACTGGTTTGTTATAGTTAATTTAGCAATTTTGGTTCTGATCTAGCAAGCCAGACTGTTTTCTCTTCAGTTAGTCTATATCCATCCATCCCTCCATTTTTATAACCATTTATGCAATCGGGGTCACAGCAGAGGAGAAGTCACAGGGGTGCTCCCCAGAGTGCCCCCTCCCTTGCCATTTACCAAATCGAAACATATTATTATTAAAGATGAGGTTGGCCCCTCTTTTGGAATTATGGCGCCGTTCATGGCGCTTTTGACTTAAGCAGAAGCCACACGCTTACCCATGAAGCACCTGCTCCACCATAACAATGTGTAAGACACTGACTCACGAACCAAAGTGCATACAGACTGGTGGAGATGACCAGAGGGAAATAATGGCTTGGAATACTCAGAGCTGGAGCCTCATTTGTCCCCACAATCCGGGACCCGCTGAGGGTCCTTACCCTCCATACATATGTCTGAGTCCAGAGAATTCTCAATCTTAAAGGCAAGAGTAACTGTATTCTTAAATGTCCCTTTCTGCCTATATTATGCATTTATCTACTATCCTGCTTTTCCAAATGCGTAGTATTAGGCAGGTGGCAAGGCTGAGATCAATCTTGTGGCTCAATGTGGAGGCGAGACCTGGAGTCTGTCCGACGTCGTGTCGTCGTTTCATTCATTTAATTACGAGCGGCGATCCCTGAAATGGCCGGCAATGAAGAATAAGTGAGGGATGTTCAATAAACTCACAGGACAAACGTGGTGGGAATGTCTATAAAAATAGGTCTTGGAAGAACTTGGGGAATTTGGCAGGGTATATATTTTCATCAGTTCGGGACGGGACATATTTGGAAATGACAGGGGCTATCCATCAACGTTAGCTCAGGCGAAGTGGAACGTGCAAGGGCCAGAGACTAGCTGGAGTACCTGGGAAACGGAGAAGTGGTAATGCTGCAGGTCTAATGGCCAACTGCGGACTAACGGAAATAAGCCTCTTACCCGGCACCAGTATTGAGGTGGCACTTGCTAATTGACTTGACAGATGCTACAACCCCATGTCCTCAACATCTTCTTGTTACTCCACCTCCACCTTCATCTGAACTTGTGGGCACCAAGTTGAGGTTGGCGGTTTTTACTCTGAAGATTAATAAAGCGGCGTGCCTCTCTGTTCCACATTAATGAGGTGCCGGTTCGTGGTCGATAAGTTTTTTTTTCTGAGGGCTATTTGATAACCTAAGTAAAATTAAACACGGCAATTAAATCAACGCATTTGACTCGTAATGTGTCAGCACAGGGGTAATGAAAGCATGACGGAAATAGACCGCGCTGGCTATGCTAAATGGTGCTACACCGTTAGCTGCAGTTTCAGGGTGCAGGGAATGATATCTGAAACAATTTGGTACAATCCTTGGCGGCAACATGTTAATTAAAAGCACAATACATGCCAAGTTTATTAATAGAGCATATACCATCTAAAAATATACAGTATAACCAATGCAAACATAGAGCTAAAGAGCACCTGCTGCCCGACATTCAGCTACACAAGACAGGCTAAGTTATGCTTAGCTTAAGAACACAAGCTACACTATGTGGTACTTAATAGAAGCTGAAGGATCGATGCTGCGTTATGTTCAGGCTATGCAACGTGGAGCAAATGAACACAGTCTGGTGTGTCTCAGGCTAGTAAAATACAGACTAAGATATGCAGAGCTAAAAGACACAAAATATGCCATCTGGAGCTAAAGTCCACCGGCTATACTGTGTGTAGCTGCAGAAATTCAGGCTACATTATGAGCAGCTAAAGACCACAGGCTACATTGTGTATAGCTAAAGACCACAGGCTACACTGTGTATAGCTAAAGACCACAGGCTAAACAATGTATAGCTAAAGACCACAGGCTACACACTGCATGCTAATGACTACAGGCTACATTGTATAGCTAAACGCCCCTATCTAAACAGTGTATAGCTAAAGACCACAGGCTACACACTGCATGCTAATGACTACAGGCTACATTGTATAGCTAAACACCCCTATCTAAACAGTGTATAGCTAAAGACCCCAATCTAAACAGTGTATAGCTAAAAATCACAAGCTACCTTGTATAGAGCTGCATAGAGTCAGTGTGCAGAGCTACAAATATGCCCTGTCTAGGCCCTATAAGTCTATAGCACTGTACTAAGAACCAAAGTGCAAGCCGTTGAAATCACCCAGAACAAAAAAAAATTGCAAATATACTAAATCTCAGATGGGAGAATCCTTTGAAGCCCGACACTCATTGTCCTCCATGCTTCGATTTTGTCTCTGAAAAGCCCACCTGTCATTTTCAAAAACGGGGAGAACTTTAAGCGAAGCATTTATTAAATCCAGGATGTCAGGCCTGTAGATGGAGTCTTAACAGATATCAAGGCAGAGATGTGCCCAGTGTCAAAATTGGGAAGGTTCAAACCTGACAATAGGGACTGACGTTATAAAAAATACCGCAACCGACAGTGTCAAAATGATTCAGGTATACGTTTGAAGGCTGTGTACCTTATGTTGGATGAGCACATCACTAAACAATGGAATTATGAAAAAAAAAGGTAAACCCCATTGATTCTGCTGAGTATGCAATTGGTTTGAAGGATGAATGGAAATGTGTGGAGAACGACATATATCATATCGATATCATGCCTGTCCATCTCTGCATTCTGGGTGGCTGATTGTTGTCTTGTGGTGTAAGTTGAACCCTAAGGGCCTCTGCTGGTCAGAATAATCAATCAGGTCTTCAGACCAGATGGTTCCTTGGTCTGCTGTGTTGAGGAGCTTCCTAGTTTGCTTATCTCCATCTCAGGTCACGGTATCACTCACCTGATACCTCTGCCCCTCAGGTGATGTCTCCATGGCCCGTGTTGGCCAGGACGGCCGGCATCGATGCAGAATCAGCAACACCCCCACCTGGTGACTGAAGTATTTACCTCCCACAAAGTCAGCCAAGAACTTCAAAGCCTCCTCTTACATACGTGTACAGCTCAGATGAAGGACAGAAACCCTGGTTGAGGTCTGAGGTCATCCTGCATGCTTCTCTCAACACAAAGAAACATGTATGCATTACCCTGACATTTATATATTAAGTTATCAGAAAGAAGACTGATTTTTTTTTTTTTAAGGCAGTGGTCACCACCCTGCTCCTGGAGATCTACCATCCTGCGGAGCGTAGGTACAATCCTAATTTAACGCAAGGGAGAAGCTTGGGATCAGAGAGCTGGGTCAGCCACCATCACAGAGTTGGGGTTAAGGGCTTTGTTAAAGGGCGAACAGTGATAGGATTACTCTGCAGATCACAGGACTTGAACCCATGACTTTCTGGATACTAGCACACAGTCTGCAGAGCTAGACTCCACCCCATAGTTATATATATATATCCCTTTTTTATGCGTATAGTGAAATCATTCAGCCGGCTGTGGGATTTGAATCTGTGACTTTCCTATCACAAGCACAGCATCCAAACACGGCAATGACATTGTTGCTATAGATTTACCTCTTTCGGGAGAAATCGGGAGGGACTTGGGGGTGATACAGTGGGCTGTGATACTGAGCATGTCAGACACCTCCATCTGCTCTCCTATGATTTCTGCTTGTTCCCTCGCTGAGCTGTGGGTTCAGTCCCTGTGGGTGCGTTGCATACTTTAGCTGAGTACTGTCACTGCTTAGCAGGTACCGGTGTCAGTATCCGCCTCACCTGCTCATTTCAGTTCATCTGCTGTTTCACTCCATAGCCGGAACATTCTAACCCAAGCTATCTGTGTGCTTCCGGAACAATCTGCCTAGGTCATGGAGAGCTGAATTTTGTTTGTTCAGCTAATTTAGAAAGAAAGAAGAGGGTTAAAATCCATTAGTAAGAGAGCCATGCGGAATTCCCGTTGAAGGTTTCAGAGTGAGCATTTATTTTTTTCCGGGTAAAAGAAAAATATAAGTTAAAAGAAAAATGCAAATTTTGTGGTTCAGGATGTTATGTCACAGTTAGTCAGGCACCCCAGCAAAACTGAGGGTTTGCTGTTATCTGAAAAGAAATGTCCTCAAAGCTTTATTTCCCTTTCTCCCAACATCTCCAAGGGGGCAGGTTACTCACAAGGCCTGTTCAGGCTGTTGTGGAGGCCTCTCTTTGCTACGCCCCCCCCCCCACCTGAAGTCTCAGTGGTTTCTGGAGCAGCAGTAGCTGTCGTGGAGGGTTAGCTTATGTTAGCGTGACACTGTTTGGTATCGCTTCCCGCCGAGGGCCACTTTCTGTGCTTAAGCCCATCGAGTCCGCCTGCCTCTTATGTAACCGCAGCTGCATTGCAGTTCTGCCGGCGCGCGCTTGATGCTGGGCCGAGTTACATCGCCACGGCGCAGTGTTCCTTCTTTAATAAGCTTAGCTGGCGGCCCCTTCAAAGCGTATTGAATGCTTTTCTTACAGGCCTGTCTCTGAATGGGCTGAACGGGTCCATTTATCCAATCTAATTAACATGTGTTGCCCTATTTCTTGTTCATTCTCGTTTGTAGGATGCACCACTTGTCCTCTTCTAGTTGGACTAGAAGTCACATAAATCACATGACCTTCACATGACATTCACATGACCTTCACATGACCTTCACCATCCTGTGGTTTGCATGTCCTTTGTTTAGATGGGAGAAAGGGTATGGGTTGCGCGGGGAAAGTCAGGCGAACAGTGCAGGGGCTATTCTGGGGGGGGGGTGGGGGTTAGGTGCGAAGCATAAGAGTGCCAATAATTCATATAGCGAGCCCGACCTTCTCGTTAGCCAATGCTATGTTTGGAATCGGTGAGTGACAGAGAAAGGAGCCCTACAGTAGCCAATGAGGTTTCAGCTTGGGCCAGTACCCCCGTGACCCCGCCCCCCTGTATACGCCCTGTAGACCAGCCTCTCTCACTTGCGATCAATCATACCCCATAATCAACTCCAGATGGGGCACTGCGCACACACCGGTGTGACGCTCGCTTCGGTCAGGACAGCGAACGGACACGAGCCCACGAGCAGGGGTTCTGTCTGGGCTAACACTTCCATGGCAGCAGCATAACCTCATTCTCCCCACGTCGCATATTGATAACCATCAGCGGGAGAGCTAATGATGCAATCTCTGGCTGCTAAAGTACCCCGCTGCTCCAGCCGTTAAATTAGCTCGGCTCGTCATGCAAACGGATCTGCGGCAGTTTTAACAATTCATTTTCACTTCATTAATTAGATTCCCGGTGCCGTTTGCCCATATTCATTAGATCGTATTGGCTCCTGATTCAACCTCTAAAATTCACTATGTATAATATTTACTAATAAAAATCAGACCAATGAATCTGTATAGATTTTAGAATACGCAGGCAGTGTTCTCTTACAGAGACTACTACAAATGCACTACACTCGCACACCCAAAACACCACAATAGAAAGGCACTGATTCACCTAAAGTGCATATTTTTAGATTGAGGGAAGATAGACGAGTACCTAGGGGAGTACCAGGGAGACACGGCCGAGGTGGGAATCGAACCCACAACCCTGGTATAGATTCCACAGTGTGACGGTCCCCTCATTCCGTCTCTTCATCTTCTGACTGCAAATCTAGTTCAAGTTCAGGGATCCATATCAGCTGTAATGTAAAAACATACTGTGATACTGTGAAGGATTTTCTTCACAGCAGTGATTTGTTGTTTTCGTCACGTTTACAAAATCAAAAAAAAATGCAGCAAACAACAATATAAAGAAGGTTTGATGTTTTTTCATCCGCAGAGGGATGTTCTATAATGATATCTGGTGGAGGCCACCCATTGGTTGAGAGTCTGAGCGGAGGCCACCCATTGGTTGAGAGTCTGAGCGGAGGCCACCCATTGGGCGTGAGTCCAAGAGCAGCGGCTGTCTATTTCATATGTTTGTTCGCACTGGAAATGACAGGCCTGCATGAGTGATTTACCGTCTGCAGCAGCTGGGCATGTGTGCGGCTGCGCATCATTAATGGGGGCAATAAACTATGTGTGTCTTCAACAATACATCCAAATCAAGGCTCTTCCATCCTTTGACTTGATATTTAAAACTGAAGGTATAAAAGAAGCTAGTATGAAGCCGCTTCTCATTTAGTGCTTCAGGGAGCAAAGAGTCATCAACCATCAATGGAAATTGGTGGCGATCATCAGACTGTAATATATTTACATTAACATTTACTTTTTTTTAAACATACACATCTGTCCAAAACGAATAAATGAAACGAATAGCTCATTGCAAACATACAGCTCTCAAGGAGTCAACTAGGCATAAGTGCAACTAGGGTGAGCTTCCAGGGAATCCCCAGGTGTAAGTGGAAGCAGTACAGGAGCAAGAGCAATGCAGCATCTTCCAAGAAAGCAACAACCTAAGAAGACAATTCAGCAGAAATCAGCAGAATGTGCAGCATTAAGAGCATTGAGGAAGCATGGGGTGGAATTAGGCCAGTAGCGGCATTCCTGGAACAGGAGGGTCTTGACGTGTTTCTTGAAGGTGGAATCTGATGGCCAGATGTGGTTCAGTAGCTCATTCCACCATCAGGGAACCACATTTGGGGAGCATCTTGGAGTAGAAGCGTTTCAGGGGCTTAGTCAAGTTTGATGTTTGGCTTGATTTTTTTTTTTTTTTGAAGGAAGATTAACATCTTGGACACAAGACTCGGGGCTACAGCGCCCAGTGATCGGACCTAATGACGGCCAGGGTCTGGAGTGAGACTTCACATGTGGTGGAAGGAGCCTTCACTCGTGCTGTGATAGTAGATATATAAAACTATATTCCTTTTCTTTTCTCCCAGCACCCAGAACACACATCTAGACAGTTTTCATTCCCACCCTCCACCATAGCCGCCCTCAAAATCTGACGCCATGTTTTTTGGTAAATTCTGCCTATGCTGACATGAAAATAGCAGAATTTTTAATTCTGTTTCTCCCCACGCTTTTGTTAAATTTCCAAGAAAATAGCCCCCCAATTAACCCCCCTCCCCATTCCCCTGACTCCCACATCATGTGCTCCTCCTCGTCGTCATGCCCGGACCAAAGGGCTTATTCGGATTAGGCAGGTTGTGACAAAACTGACCAAAAATGGCCTCATAACGAGACACAGATACACAGTGGTCAGAATTCTCGGGCTTCGAGTTTGGGTCTATGATGTAATACCCTGGGTTTTGACAGCGAAGTGAAATTTATCTACATCTGTGTCATTGCGAGATATAAAGCAGAAGACACAAAGACATCCCATAAATTCCTGAGTCTGCTGGCTACCTCACCCTTTTCACCCATGTTCCAGGGGTCAAACATACACGGTAGAGCATCTCGGGTCCAAGCCTGCTAACAAAGCAGTTGTAAGCCTATTTCAGGCACATTCTCAGGCGCCCTTGGGGTCCTGGCAGCCCCCTCACAAGGTCAGGCAGAGGTTCCTGCCTGTGAGGTGCAGGACTGACTGTCTTTGTGGACGCGAGCAGCTGCGCTGTTTTGATGCCCATCTCCTCTGTTTTTGTTCTGCTCCAGATGGAGCTGGGCGCTTTCAATTCCAAAGCTAAAAACATACTAATAAAAATAAATTTGGCACCAGTTTGGCACAGTAAATCTGTATCCTTCAACAGGACAGGACCTGGAGCGAGTGAAAGTAATATTTGACTACGCAGACTGGCCAGTTTAAGTGCCTTAGAGGAGGATATTTCTGTTGGACCCTGGAGAAAGGCGCTTCAGTAAGAGTCACATTATATAACTGGCTTCAGATAAAATCTGAAAGTCTGCTAATTGGTACAAATTTACAACATTAAAACCTGGGGAATTTTATGGCTTAATATACGATGACATCATGTCCTACATTGTGGACCTGGGTTTGAGCCTGGCAGGGGTGACATAGCCATCCAACAGCAGAACCAGTTTGGATTGAGCTGGGTTCCTCTCTTTTTTGTTTATTTAAAAGACACTTTTATCTAAGGGGTTGACTTTGGGATATGAACCAGCAGTGACCTTCTAGTCGCAGCTACAAGTGTTGTAACTCCCCGAGCCAGGAATTTGTCTCCTCCAACCCCTTGCTCTGCATCCTTATACCAGGTGGGCTCCCACAGAACTGCCCTCTCGGTCTGGCTTGCTGAAGCCCACCACACGTGGGTGGCCACCAGGGGGCAGACCAGGGAGGATGGGCACCCTCGCTGTGGTGGACGGAGACGCTGAAAAAAAAAAACGGGTGACTGGCTAAGAAGACAATGGGTTAATGTACAGGCAGATCTCAACTTACGTCAATCTGGACTTACGCAAAACACATCCAAGATACATAAAGTTTATACAAGCACTAATGCAAAAAGGCAAAGTGTTTACACTTTATCTTTTCACTTATGGAGCTGGGAGGGAGCAAGAATGTGGACTGTATAGGGCTCTCCGAGGACTGGATTGAGAAACACTGCCCTAGAAGGTATTACTAATATTTTATTAGCTTATGTGTTATTTTTTTACTATATGGTGTCTTGAATGTCATGGGAAGGTAAGTCCAAGTTATGTAAAATTTGACTTACATAAATGTTTATGGAACATATTACTTACATCAGTTGAGAGCTGCAGGTATAATGACACACTGATTTTAGATAATGCCGTATTTAGGCTGGGAAGGGGTGCTCAAGGAACAAATCAGCAGTGACCAGATACAGAGAGACACCCTCAAAAGGATTTAACAGCTTAGTGTAGTATTTAGTGCTTTACAGCAATTCGCAGCGATTTTCCCGCGAAAAACAAAAAATCTGAATGCCAGTACTGAGTGAAATGATTTCTCCAAAGAAGGTGATTAAGTAGAACTTACATGAAAACCCATGACCAACATAAATGCAAATGCTGGTGAGAATTCATGAGCGGGTAATCCAACTGGGCAAGAGCCTCGGGGCGTAAGACCATGTCCGTGTTGGTACACTGGAAATCGGCATCACATCACTCCCTCCTCAGATGGATCCGGAAGCCATCGACTCAGTCGAGTCATACTCCAAGCACCTCTCTCTGGCACTTTAAACTCGGATCCAAAACCTCCGGTACACCTTGTATCCCCAACAGTCTGGACCTCTTTCAATGCATGTGTCCCTGGGACATGAAAAATTATTAAAACCACTGTAAAAAAAAAAATCACAAAATATATTTAGACAAGAGCACAACACAAGACAAATTTATATGTGCTATGTAATTATCCTTTCATGGGTCAAGTATGCATTTTTAAATTGAAAGCATGTTCCTTACATTGATTATAGACTACATACGCATGACAAGTGAGTATAAGCACACAGAGACCCCTCTAGAAATAACCAGAGTGTAGCCGTCCAGAACCTCCCAATTAGCACTGGGTGTAAGACTAATTGAACAGGATGCAAGTTCCTTCACAAATGCCCACATTCACTCATTAAGGAAAGGTCTGGCCCAGCCACATGTTTTCAGACCCCCTGAGGTGAACTTGTTTGGAGGATGTCCATGTGAACGTGGAGCTATTTCTGGGTTACTCCTCTTCAGACCTGTGTTTC
This sequence comes from Hyperopisus bebe, assembly GCA_026777045.1. Classification (NCBI taxonomy): domain Eukaryota; kingdom Metazoa; phylum Chordata; class Actinopteri; order Osteoglossiformes; family Mormyridae; genus Hyperopisus; species Hyperopisus bebe. Next base: position 10,527,244 of record JAODJW010000002.1, read on the forward strand.
GTCCTGCTGGGTCCGCTTCGCCAGCCCAAGACTGAACAGCGAGGGGCTCAGTTGATGCTGGCCTCATAATTCCTGACCACCATACTAAGACCAGCACCGAGGAATCAGACCATGACCTGACCTACCCGTGGCTTTAGTTAAATTATGCTAATTCCAGTCCCATCCAGCTTGGCATAATCTCATGGGTCTGGTTATGGGGGGGGGGGGGGGGTTGAGCCCTCAGCCCCCCT
>JAODJW010000002.1:10551955-10568561 GCA_026777045.1 Hyperopisus bebe
CCCCCCTTAGTCTCCTTTGCTTGAGGCTGAACAGATTCAGCTCAGCTAACCTCTCCTCATAAGACATTCCTCTAAGAATGAAATCAAACTATTAAGTCTTATTAGTAATGACAATAATCGCAGTAATAATTGCAAAGAAGGATATGCCATCCAACTGAACACCTTCAAAACAATGATAACTGTGAAATTATTTGATTTATTTTTATGTATTCTGCATAATTTAACTGCCTTTTATTTTCCTCATGTAAGGTTTGTGCCACACTGGATCCACAAGGTGGTGAATAAAAATGCAACATTGATTCGGCTTCCTCATCTTTTTCAAAATAACTTACACAATGCAGAGAGAGGGGAGAATCAGTCGGTTGTACATGGCGTAAAAGGCTTGTGAATCACTAGAACATATTTTTAAATCATAAGTAACTGGGTGACCGTTCAATTATTTTCCATAGAGATAATGACCAACACTGCTAATCAGCACCATCTGCCATTGTCCCTTTCTGGCTTGAAAATAAAAAGCTCTCTTAATTGTGGCCAAGGAATATCTACTAGGGATCTTCTGATGACCAGTCTGAAGAAGTAGCAGGTGGGCTTAAGTCTGTAGGTCTGCTAGATACCACCTCCACGGTCCTGCTTGCCAGCTGAACGCAGGTTATCGTGACCGGTGGGCCTGTGTCCATTCTCTCATTCGCACTTTGTCATGTGACCCTTTGACCTTTCTTTCATTTTTACTCTGTAACAGACTCAGGTTAGGAAGCAACAAAGTACAATTCCTGAACTTATCAATACTTAAGTAAAAGTAGAAGTCCTGTTATTTAAAGATACCTTAAAAACCACTATGCTACAGTAATAAGAGTAAGTTTACTCTGTTCCTTTCCGTTCCTACACCTAATTACAAGTCTTGGAGTATCTGAGGGACATCTGCTCAACATAAGGAGAACTCTACTGCCCACCAAGTCACCCAGCTTCTCAAAAGCAGGTCAGATTCCCAGACCCAGATTCCCAGCTGGTGGACTTTGGGTGCGAAATACCACGCAATCGACCCCCCCCTCCAGTGTCGACAGAATCTCGCTTTTACAGTATGTGGTGTTCATACATGGTGTATCAACTCTGTTTTTCTTGTTGTACTTGTTACCAATTTGTTCCACGTAGATACTGTAGGTTTTTAAATGCACTAAATGTGGAGACCTGTTTGCCCTGATTCTGCATTGAAGGACAGGTCCATGTCGAAAAATTTCACTTTGCTTAGCAAGTCAAAAGTGTGGGTCTAGAGACTTAAGGAAAGCCTGATAGACCCAGACGTTTCCCCTAGGAGAGGTTAGGCAATGAGCAGCATCTCAGGGACCCTCCATTTCCCTGAGACTTTCCCATATAGATCTCATTTCCACATGCACCTGCTACAAAACTGAATCCCACCAAGAAGGCTGCACATATGTTAATGTCCTTCATTATTTATAGGTTAGTGTCTAGGTTCCCCAGACGTGCTTTATGCTGCTTGCAATATACGAAGCCTGGTTTCCATCTGCCATACCTACATCACTCTGTGTTTCTGTTCAGCCACACCCAGTTCACCCTGATCCACCTTGCTTGATTATTAGCTCACTTGCAACTCATGAACTTGTTTACCTATTTGGGTTCTGTTAACAGCTTATTTTCAGTCACTATTGTAAGTTGTACTGTCTGTTACTCATACTCAGCTTTTGGTATGTCTCTGATCTCATGTATGACCTTTGTCTGATTCATTTGTTGTTTCTCTTCACCTTTGTCTTGGATTAGGTGTGTCTCTACATGTCACCCTGGTCTGTACTGGGAATTTCTGCCATTTCTGTAATTGACGACGGCTGTTGGAGGACAGTTTGGGTTTGGAAACTGGCCTTGTGCATCTGTATTCGCCTCTTTCCGTCAGTTCATTGTCCATTATGCTGTGGAGTCGCTGACCATGAATTAGTGTCACATTGGCCAAGAAGAACAATACAGGGTAAGAAATAACAGAAAAACTTTTCATGCCTGTTGCTTTTATGTCGCTTAAGAAGTGGAAATAGATCCTTCATGTGGAACAAAAAACATGATTTAGAGCGTTTCAAAGTATTTCATTATGGCATTACCTTAGCAGACCACAGGATAACTAAAGATCTAGCCACAATCCAACTTTATTGTTTACCGGTGCTTGAAGAAGTTTTGTCCTTTGTTTTGATATTTTGTGTTGGGATCTTCATATACTGTATGAGCCTGTGTGTGAATGTATCCTAACTGTTTTCGCAGATTTGTTTAAATGTCACGTCAGTCCACAGTGTAATTACAGAGGGAGACCGCAGACCAAGCTGTGCAGGGAACTTCTGGTTTGGGAGGAATAAAGCTTGGTGGGTTTTGATTTATAGAAGCGGTTTCTGTCTTTTGAGCCGTTTCACGCTTTTCAAAGACTGGCTCTCACAGATCCCAGTCGGCCTGATTTTTAGAGCTTGGGGGATAAAAGAAAATACCCTGGCATGACTTAGTTAGCAGGAAAGATATCAGGGATTATGAAATCTTGGAGAATGTTGGTTTGCAGCTTCATCTGTTTACACAGCTGGATGCATACTGGATCTGCATTAGAGCGAAGACTTTCTGGACTTCAGCCTAGATGTTGATTGGCATAATTTTACATGCATCATGTCCAGTATGCAATTTGTGCTTCAGTCACATGGCTGTATGCATCTTATCCTATGATTGCATGCATTATATCAAGAAAATGTTAGTATGCTTAAAAGTACCTACTGAATAATTCAGTGAGTGTGTTTGGAATGTTTTCATGTGCTTATAACACAGTACTGTGCAAAAGTTTCAGGCAGTCAAGAATGCTTAAGGCTATGTATTTGGGTAGTAAGTGTATATTTTCTTAGGAAAAAAAAATTAGACCATATGTAAATTAACATTAACAACATCAAAATAAACAAGAATTTCTTTTGTTCTCCAAACATTACTGATATCTTGCTGGATGGCTAGATGAACACCACTTTGGCTTTCAAACCTCTCTTCAGGGGCACCCCAGCCAATCCATGCATTTGTCAAATTTCATCATCAGCTCAATTAATTAATTTACCTAATTAGATAAATAACTCAACATGGCATCGAATAACCAAACAAGGTGGGCTAGTGGTCAAGCCAAAAAAAATACTCAGGTGTATTGAAGCTGACACACTTTGAAAGGCATAATATCATATTTTGACACTAATGTGACGTTCATTTAATCATCAGTGACTGCCAAAGACTGTTCAAATACAGACTGTAAAGTTGTGCAGAAATAAACAGTCTCTCATAAATAGACCAAACATAATAATGAAGAAACATAATGCCCCCCCATTAAAGACACAAGCTTGATTATGAACTTTTATTTTCTAAGCAGTCACTTTTATTCAAAGCAACATTCAGTTTAGAAATCGGGGTCAGCCATCCCCGGAGCAATTGGGTTAAATTATCTTGCTCATGGGTTCAGGGGTGACATCACTCAGCTGGCCATGGGATTCGAACCTGGGACCTTCTGATCACAGGCACAAAGGAATAACCTACACTGTCACACATTATACATTAATTGCACATTAATTACAGTGACAAGTAATATGCAGACAGCTACGGGAATTACAAACACACAGGCAAAAGGCAGGATAATTCTTACTGCTCCTACCCGGGAAAGGAGAGATATTCCGGTTCTGAAATCCTTTACTTACAATTAAATTGATCACATCATCCATCAGTCTATTCACCATCCATAACTGCTTCGGGAGACAGGTAGGTAAGCCTGGACACTTGGGACAGTGGACAGGGCTCATCCTGGACAGGATGCCCATGACAAGGCCGTAAATACAGAAGGACATTTAGGAGCTGGAGAGCAGCTGCCCAAGCACAGCATTGACCCTCACTGTCTGCATTTACTGCCTTCCCCTTCTCAGTGAGCTAATATATAACGAGAGCCAGACTAATGGCAATAAAATAATAAACTAATCCCACATGGCAGCTTTACACTCGATGCCTGGCACTTTTACTTATAACCTTAAACTCAGTGGGTACCTCTTAATAATCTTAGGAGACACTTTGTACAGATGTGCCTGTGTTCACTATCCTTCATTTACTTAAGTGTCTCCTCTTCTTTTGGTAGTTCTCAGTGTCTGACTGAGGCATTGCTCCTTAAGAACAATGTTTGGAGGTTGTGTCGCACAGTTTTCTCGAGGGAGGGAAGAAAATGCCACGCCCCCTCATTTGGTCAGAACAGGTGACGATTTGCTGCATTCCGTAATAAATAATGATAGGCAGCCAGATGAACAAATCATAGTGAGAATCGCTCTGAGCGGGATGCCAAATAAGGGAATGCTGTACAGAGCTGTAAGGAGGTCGCCTCTGCACCCCCAAAACATTCACATGCTCATTGGAATGGAACGTGGTCATCATCTGTTCATTCTTTTTGTGTCTTTCTCTCTCCTTCCCTAGAATCAGCCTTTCTTGGGAAGCAAATCCTCTTCCAAAAGAACTTTCGATAAATCTGACAGTTTAATTAATCAAGAAAATGGCGTTCTCAACCACAGATCGTGTTAATGGTTATGCTTTTTATTTAAATGACGAGTGGACGATGAAAGTGCGATCGGCCCGGACATTTTGGATGTTTTATCTGAGACACCCCAATCATCGTCAGGGAGTGGGATCTTGGTGGTGCTTTGGGGAGCCTTCCATGGTACGTGACCTCATTACCCTGAGGATGTCATTCACCTGAAGCAAAGGCTGGCAGAGCAACACAGCAAACATTGAGAAACTGACAAGTTACTAAACCCAAACCTGGCGTGATCTAAGTCGGTTCACCTTCTGGTACCTTGTTTTTCAGAACGATGGGATTCTACTGCCCCAGTTTTAAGGGTCTTTTCCTTTTTTTAATCATGGAACTAAGGTCTCCAGGACGCCCTGGTATTCTGGAACGCAATTGTTATGATTACTGGGAGCCGTCCAGTCAATGTTTACTTCCAGTGACACAGGGATGTCCTATCTTGTCACACTTTGCATGTTTAGCTAGATCCATCCACCTTATTACTGGTCACAACTTTCCTCTATCAAATTAAACTTTTCCAATGCACTGGATCTTCTCATAATATGCCCAAAACAAAATAAGCTTCTATCTGGTCATTTGTGCTTCAAGTATAAGTTGAATTTATTAAGCTGTGACTATGCTAATATATCAATTAATGAAATTGATTCTTGTTGATGCTGAAGGCCGTACCACCTTGAATATGCCCGAGATCATGCAATCTCATGAGCCGTTCCAGAACTTGGGCGGGAGGCAACCTAGGAATACCACGTGTTGTTTTTTTTGGGGGGGGGGGGTGTTTGGCTCAACAGGCGTTCTCAACCACTGCCAGTGATCACAACGTCGCCAGTTTGAGCTCTGGCCTTGGCAGACTAGACGAAAGTCACATGTTTGCAGACCCTTGAGCCAGGCGCATGACCAGCTCTCCAGGTGCCACAAAGTGGCTGTTCCCTTGCTATGACCCCCAAGCTTACTTTCACCTGAATGGGGAGGGTGATTTTCCTATATGTCTCTACTAAGTACTGCATCTCAAATGAGCAGAAACATCTGAGGGTAATCATTGGTTTGGAAACTGTATATTGTGCCTCAGATGCAAAGTTTATGTATACATAAAAAGAGTGTATGTATAATTTACACTAAAAGAGTGATTATGACTGATTGGTGGTTTCTTTGCTTCTAGAAAAGTAGAACGTTCATAATAACCAGGCATGATAATCGGGCAGTTTCAGGAGATTGATATCCTCCTGACTACCTGCAGTTAAAATTTGTCCTCTCTAGAGGACATTTGTAAACTTGAATATCTCCCATATCCTGCATGCTTTTTTATAGGGGTGGGGCTTTGGGAACCTAAATAAAATAAAAAAATAAAAATAAAAGTAATTTGAAAATATTTTTTTTCCTGGTAGTCAGGAGGATATTCAATGGATGCAGACACATGACACCATGGGTTCCCACTCAATGGTCTTTTGAAGTTTGAGTTGGAAAGCAGCTTTTGCTCAGTCCAATCTCATTTGACACACAGTCAAAAAATATATGGCCGCCAGTGGAAATAATGGGAAATCTGGCTGATGTGTCAAGAAATGTCCGGTTCGGGGGTTGGTCAGATTTCAAAGATGAAAACATCTGCCTTCATACTGCAGTTTTAGTAAGTACAAACATACAACCTGACCTAATTAATTTCAGGCACTATTTAAACACTCCTCCCCGAGCGAAATCCTGTGAGAGTCATGTAACCGAATAAAAATTTACCCGTTGGATCTTCTGTTGAAAATGAACATGCAAGGAATGTTGTAAAGATTGGAATTCCAATAAAAGCCTTCAATAAAAAAATCCGTCTGAGATATTTGGCAAGGTGAACTGATCCAGTAGAATCTGTTGAGTGTATCTTTGGTTTACGGTCAGGGGGTCAGTCGTATATATATTTTTATTACTTTTGATGAGAGAAAACTCTTTGCTGAGTTACTGTGTGTAGGAATAGCTGCTAAGATAGTGAGTCAAGTTTTGTGGGATTGGTATAATGAAAAAAGTGTGCACAGTCCAATCAATAATGATGAGCACCGATAGAAACTCAAAACAGAATTACACAGAATGGAAAAAGAGAAATGAAAGTGACTGAAAGGACTGAGGAGCGTGCATAGTGTGTGTGTCTGTGATACTTCAGAGATCGGACAGCAACTTGAGAATCTGTCTAGACACATGCGATCTCAGTGAGAGAACCACCCAATACCGAGAGGTGGAGAGAAAGAATTGTACCATTCTGATGTCTTTTAGTATAACAGGGACAGTGAGCAACTTTGACGTGTGCAACACCTAAGAAAGATTCAAAAGCAAAGAGCAGCTGCACCCACACAGTGTTATGGTAGGTGGCGTTGATGTTTTCACCATTTACCAGCAGGAATATTTACTTCTAAAGGACAAATGCTCAAAGGAGGATGGTTGGAAAAAAAATAGCAACGCAACAGGCACTGTTGCCATAAAACTACAATTCCCAGCATGCTCAGTGAAACGGTTTGACTGAAAGAGGAGTACAGACACTCCTGCATATCCTTAGCATAATGGCAGTTTCCTTTATTCATTCTTCAACTTACTGGAATTTCCCATGTCAAAACTGGCGTTTAACTATTTACTTGATAACTTGAAAAATAATACATACTTATTTTAAGATCTGCCACAGGCATTTCTTGTTACATTTACTCGAAATCCAAATCACAGAGTCTCTGATACAATCAATGACATTTTATTTTTGAGAGCTTCCTAAACAGGATATCAAATAACCGGTTTTCTGTAGTACAGTTAATACGACCATCAAAGTCACAGAATTATAATAATAATAATGCATTTTATTTATAACACACTTTACATTTTCTGAAAAAATATCTAAGTGCTACAAAACCTCAACAGTCTAAAAATGTAAAAAGCTATGAAGCGAAAAAAAATTAAGAATGATAAAATCTGTTAAAAAGGAAGTTTTTAAGTCATTTTTTAAAACTGTCAGTAGATTGAGGTGCCCTCGGAATGTCAGGAAGGGCATTCCATAAGTGAGGTCCAGCAGCACAGATGCCCGATCGCCCATCATGCCAAGTTGTGTTCTGGGGGGATGGACGCAATTTAATTGTGAAGAGCGGAGGGGTCGTGTTGTGGTTTGAGTTGCTATCGGTTCTTTTAAGTAAAGAGGAGTGTTTCCATAAATGCACTGGTGGGTGAGGAGAGAGATCTTGTACTCAATCCTAGCAGAAACAGGAAGCCAGTGAAGGGACTGAAGGACAGATGTTATGTATTCATATTACCAAACTCATCAGGATCCTAGTGGCAGAGTTCTGAATGTACTGCAGCCTTAGAAGACTCTTACTAGGGATCCCAATGAAGAGTGCATTGCAGTAGTCCAGCTGGGAGGAGATGAAGGCATGGACCAGCTTTTCTGCATCAGGGAGGGTGAGGGTAGGGCAAAGCTTAGCAATATTTTTGAGGTGGACAAACGAGGTCTTGCAGAGGTGCTTAATGTGGTCATCAAAAGTGAGAAGTGAATCCAATCTTACACCAAGATTGGTGACTGATGAGGAGAGGAGAAGGCAATGCTAGTTATGGATGATGAACATATTTGATGGGGTGTTCCCACTAGGATTGCCTCGGTCTTGGAAGGAAGTTTTGTTCCATCCACACCTTTATCTCCTCCAGTTGGTTAGTGCAGATGGAGAAGATAATTATGGCTCCTACACTTAGAAAAGCTATGGCCTAAAATATTCTGACTTCTCTCAGAGGCATGTTGAAAGCTGCAGAAATAATCCGGCTACCAAGGATCTAAAGTGCTTCAGGGGATCCAGGAGCGTGACAGGATGGCATCTGGAATCCAGCGTGAGTTTATCTCATGCTGAACATCCAGGATCATATGCTCTCCAGATGGAACTGGAAGGTTCTGATAAAAACGAAGGAACAAAATAATAGCAAACCTGGAAATTTGGAAAATAAAACAGAATATGTGTCACGTCGCAATTTACAGTCAAAACTTCAAAAGCATCCCAGCAAAACGGAAAAGGCTAGGCTAACCGGACTCCAGAAGTCCAGCGGGCAAAACAGGGAAAGTTTACCAAGGAGTGGTTCCTCACAATGGTTTGCATCTGAAATGACCATTTTATGGTTTTAAAGTTTGGTGAAAAGGCCTGTTAAAATAATCTGTAATACTGTCATTGTTTGTTTCTTAGATCAAATCAATGATTGTGAAACTGATTCATTTGTTCTGAGTTAGGTTGCCTGTTTAAAAAAAAATCATAGCATGGGATTAACCCACTGGCTGGTGCACTGAGCCCTGTAATTAGTTCCTGTAATTAGTTAGATCAATAAAGACGTTCACTGCAATTTTTCACTTTTCACAATGCAGTGACATGAAGTGAAGGGATTTAATTAATGTTCCAATTTGATGGAAAACAATTTCATGAAGCCCCCCCCCCCAATAGGCTCCCAAATTGTTCCTGGGCCTCTTGTGTTTTTATGTCTTTCAAAATAAGAGTCTTTCTCAGGCCTTTTACATAATGCCATAAAAGCACATAATCTCCACAACAGGGGCTGTCGCCATGGCAAATCGTGGCCTGCCTGCCCTCCTCTTTGCAGCTGAGGAATGTTTGTGAGTGGAGAAACCAGAGATGTGAATGAGGGTGGTCCTGAAAGAGGGCAGCTTGCCGTTTCTTGGCCATATACAGTGGAGTAAGAGAAGCCCATCTTGGCTGTAGGTCAAGCTCGGCTCCAGTGCCATCTGGACAACCATTTAATGGCCTGCTCTGGCAGCTGGCTACTTCGTTATTCTTTATCCTGCTCCCCCCGCAATGTCCTGAATTCTGCACGCGTGTCGGCAGATCTATTTCGGTCCAGAGGATTCCTGAAAGACAACAGTGATGCAGAAATGCAGCTTCTCAGGGTTTCTGTCCTACTTTTCCCCCATTAGGGTGAGTCATTACCGTGACAAACGCGTCGGACGCTTGCCAGCGTGACAAAGCTCCGTGTATCTCAGCCTATTCGCCGCAGCACAGCCCGGAAACAAAGTTCCCCTCAGCAGAGGGAAAAGAAACAGGCATCATTCGGGGGAAAAAAAGAATGAAAAAAGAGTCTCCACTAGCTACGTGATGAGGAATGAGAGATGGTCCGCTATTTTCGGGTCCGTGAGTAAGACTCATTGTTCTGTTCGCACTCTACCGGTGAAAATTCAAGTCATTCAGATGAAAGATGATGTGGGGAAAGAAAACGAGGAGCTTAAACTCCCGCAGAAAGAGCAGGAGTGAATTTAGACATCGAATGAAATTCTACCTAATTCTGAATGCTGCAAACTTCTGTATAATTAGTAAACAAAAGTGAAAGGGAGTGCAGGAGCAATACAGTTAGCCAGCGTGTAGCAGCGGAACACCATTGTATGAACTGTGTGAAATGTGCAGTGCATCCATATTCCATGACTGCTCATCCAGAAGGGGGTGTCAGTGAGCGTATTCCAGGACAAACAGGGCATAAGGGAGGGGACTCTGAGCGGGATTCCAGCCAGTCTTAGAGCTCACACTCATGCACTATGAGTAGCTTAGAATTTCTTTAGAGTGTGCAGGAAAACTAGCACTTCTATGCAGTTTAATATGCCTACACAGTAACATTTTTATGCTTAATACAATTCTGGACACAAGCAATGGGATTAATCAATGTGATCTTGTCCTGTCAGTTGTGTTGGTTCAGAACAACAGACCTTACAGTAAAATCATAAGGCATGTCCATTTCATAAGAGTGTCAATACATCAATTGTCCAACCAGTTGGTTTGTGAAAAAGAGGTTGGTGACAAATGGAGCGTCTGCAGTTGGTTAGTCTACACTGGGGGCCAGGGGGGTTCCTCAGTCTACACGTGGTCTCACAGGCTAGACTCAACAGACAAGCATCATACTTCCTGTTCCTGTGGGCCACCCATAGTTACCAGGAAATATACTCCGGAGACCCCACCCATTCATTTATGTCCATTGTAGTGGACATTTTATTTTTGCATCTATCTTTCCACTGATGTTAGGAAACGTATTTATTCCTGTTGTACACTAAAGAGGGCATGCTGTGAAATTAAAAATAAAAATTAATTTGAAAAAAATCTAAATTGTAAGATGTCTTATTTCCTCCAAAGACAAATAAGCTGAAGTTGAAGGACACTTTTTTTCCTTGGGTCTCAGGAGGATATGAAGCTGACTGGTCACCACCTAGAAAAAGGTACAGTAATAAAAATGTTGAGTTGTTGCTACACAAGCTGCTTCCCCAGATCCGAATCCACCTGACTTTCTCTCAGAAGATGTGTTTCCATTTGCTCCAGGTGTTTCATGGAGTAACCTACTCGCATGCCTCTCTGCTACGAGGTCATTAACGGCTATCCATCACTCAAAACACACTTATTCTAAAGAGTGAAAACAGATCAAATTTTCAAAAAAGAAAAGGAATTCTCTTTTAGACATCTTCTGGCCATAAGCAAGTCTTTTGTCTTGACCATTAAATATTGTTAGAAATTAGCTCCTCTTTATTCCAACACCAACCATGCCAGACAGAAACCATCTCGCCGTCAGGGTCAGTGTCCACCTGACCCTGCCTTGTATCTCGTTCCCTTTTCGGCCAGCTGGTGTTGCTGGCCATCCAGTCAACCCCCCTGTCTTGTAGCCATTCATCCCTTAATGTATTTTGATGCTATCAGGGATACTACCTAGTTCAATGGGTTGAACAAATATCTCAGAGACTGAACCCCTCCAGTCATGAAATCAAGGCTGGCTAACATCCCCTGTTATTCAATATTTATTAATTCACTGTTTTCCTCCTCACCTGTTATTGTTTTTGCTTTGTGTCCTTGCTTTAGGTTTACCCTGATCAGGCCTTGATTAATTTTGTTCTCCTTATGCTTTATGTTCCAAGTATTTCCTACCATTGTTAACCCTTTGGGTTTGTTAAGGTTTCCTAGTTTCTTTGTTTAATTCTAATTCATTACACCTGTTTCTTATTGTCCTGTGTCTGTGCTGATTGGTTGATTTTGTTATGGTCCACACCTGCCCCTTGTTAGCCCTTGTTGTCTGTGTTAAGTGTCCTCACTCTGTCCATCAGCCATTTGTTGTTATTGTTAGTTGTACTCAAGTTTTTCACTGTGTAGCTTTACATTTGTATGGTACATGTAATTTATTGTACTTCGGTGATTTGTAGTAATTCCTGTTTTTGTAGCTGTGCTTTCCCGGTGTGCCTGCTTTTGTGGTCCCAGTGTTACGTTCTGTTTATTAATAAACCCTTTTTCATGGTGCCACTCTGTGGATTGTTCTTCCCTGTGCCATGTCGTGACACTAGCAGGTGAAGCCAACAGAAATGCATCAACATTAGTGTTGAACTTCTTGAAACATCTTGGTTTTTCAGCATGGGTGTCAACTTTCAACCAGAAGACCTCGATGGAAAAATCAAGTTAGACTTTCATTTCAGTGAACTGAAATGGTTTTCCATAAATTGAGTGAACCACGGTTTTAGACCAGCTTCTAAGTTGCAGGTGGTCTCTGCCTTGTCTCCAAGCAATGTTTGATTGAGTTGCCTTCACTGCTTGCCCCTTAGTTCCTTTTCAGACCTGTGGATGCTGACACCAATCTCCAGTCAGGCCTCACCTGCTACATGGAGCAATATGACTTGAGGAGCATCAGATAGGTTGCTACCAAGCTCCTGTCTACACGGCTGTAGCTGTCAATTTTAATCCACTCGTATCAACCACAGATGCCCTTGACCCATGGATTTCCAGATGTCACAAGTTACCACTACCAGCATTATGAAGTACCGTGCATATCCAATCTCATGGCTTATTCTTACAGTGCGTGCTATAATGAGGATTATGGAAATTTCTAAACACCTCCGTACTCTCAAGCCAGGGAAACGGACGTATGTGTGTGGGAGGAAGAGCGAGGGAAGGGACTAGTTTATACACCTAACTGACAAGTTGAAATCTGCATATTGCTGATGCATAAAAATTCTTCCACTGCAATCACTTCTCTCAAATTGATTTCTTGGAATCTGTGTTGTTATCGAAATATAATGTCCACATGGAGGATGAATAATTAACCAAACATAGATTGTTTTGCAGCACATGTTTCGTGTGTCTGTGCTTAGCTGGGGTCATTGACCTAAAAAAGGTTCATGTTGTCGAAGCTACACGCCGTAGAAACAGCTGTGGGTGTACGAGTTGGTTTTTATCGTATGTTTATTTTTATTTGTTGCCGATCCGTCATATGGAACTTGGACGCGATGAATGTAGAAAATAGTATATCAGGGCAAAAAGAAATTAGAAAATAATCAAACAGAGGAACCTGCACAGATCCAACAAAGATCTTCAGTAAAATATCACAGAGGTGACAAAATGTGCTACATCTTCTCAATTTTGTTAAGAAAATTTTGTCGTAGTGTTTCAAGCGGAGGTTTGTGGGCTGCATGTGAAAGGCACACCTTAATAGGGGACACCTTGGGACTAAACAACAATAACACAAAAATTAACATGCAATTATGTGCCAGACAGACCTGGTCTAAAACATAGTAAACAGAGCGATATCTTGCCCAATGTGTTTCCTCAGTGCACTTTGAGTGTTTGCGTATATAGGTTAACAAAACAGTCCCTCAAGGTCAGTAAACCAGGGAGACCGAAAAGCCAGGAATGTGTGACATCCACTTACAGAGGTTACAGTTGGACTTTTTAAAAGGCACAAGGACAAGCATAACAAAACACGATGAGTTAGACAAACACACTGGGTCGCGTTTCAGCGTTGTGGTAACCTGCAAAGACCCTTGTCATGTTTACCAGATGACTGGAAGAACGCTTACTGTGAACCAGCGATGGGTGTGTGTCACTGGTTTCTAATCACTCTGCAAAGGCTGTGTCTGTATAGTCCAGTGTTTCTCAAACCAGTACACGGGGACCCCCATACGGTACACGTTTTTGCTCCCTCTCAACTCTCAGGGAGGGAGCAAAAACGTGCACCATTTGGGGCTCCCCGAGCACTGGTTTGAGAAACACTGGTTTAGCTAACCAGTGACACACTTTACTTATATTTGTTCAGAGGACACATTACATGTTTGTCCAGTTGAGGGAGACAAAGGCCCTTTTTGGAACCAGAATGGATGTCTAAGGGTCACCTTACACATCCATCCATTACTCTCCATTTTTCATCTGTTTAGCATAGGGGTTGGCAACCCAGATCCTGGAGTGCCGGTTTCCAACAGGTCTTCCATCCTACCTGCTCTCTGATAAGCCACAGCTGATCTCAGACAGATAGTAACTCATCAGGTAGGACAGAAAACCTGCTGGGTACCAGCACTCCAGGAGCCGGGTTGTGAATCCCAGCTTTAGCAGATGCTTTCATCCAATATGATGTAGATTTCAGGCAGCAGGATCAGCCAGTGCCTGGGAGTTAAGGGTCTTGCTTAAGGACCCCGTAGCAAAAACCCTTCTGCGAACACGTGATTTGAACCAGCGACCTTCTGATCATGGGCATAAAGTCTCAACCCTCATTCATTTTCCATAACCACATGCCCAGTGTAGAGTTAGGGGCGTGACCATGGAGCTGATTTGAGGAAGGACATGTCACTAGACAGGGGGATCTCAGGATGGGACGTGAATCTGTCTGCAAGGGAGACACACACACACACACACACACACTACGGTCAATTTAGAGGCATCCATTCACCTAGTTGTATCTTTTTGGACTTTGGGAAAAAACCCAAACAGTGAGAACATGCAAACACAGGATGAAATTCAGACCCATAACCTTGAAGGTGTGAGGCAACAGTGACACCCACCGATTATCACACCCCCTCTAGATCATATTACATTTGAGCTAATAAATTATCTCCTGTTTTAAATGAGGAAGATAAATTTATGTGTTAATAGCATTTAGCCCATCTGGTGATGAACCAATATGTTGCATTATGAATAATAAAGCACCGGTTTTCTGTCCTGGGTGAATGGCCAGCTGACCCTGGACATCCAAATGATTTCTCCATATTTTCACCACTGGATAATGCTCCCTGTTGTCAAGTCAATCTGCAACAGGACTATCATTAAGTATGTTGGGAGGAGCGGTACAGAAAAATATATTTGAATAGTTTCAATGCTTAACTGTTCAGTGTTTATTACTTGGTGGTTTGCTTTACCCTAGATCTTCTGATGTTTAGACTAGGCCAAGGACATCTGGTCACAGCCGAGCGTTTTCGCACTTATTTCAGGTCATCGTCCTGACGGAAGATGAATTTTTATCCTGGTTTTAACTATTTAACAGCATACTACTGTAGGATATTTTTAATATCGTTGTTTTTTTTTTTTCTCTTGCTTTTTATTTATGACCCATAAGTATAATAATTAGTTAAAATAAACAATATTAATTTTCTGTACAGTATTTCCTTTCTGTATTTCCCTTTGGATGTTTTTCAAACAAATCAGGAGTTTCCTACATTTTAATTAGTGACATATAAATATCTCGGGTATAATTTAGAAACATGCATGTGGGATCTAATATGTTGACCTGGTCAATAATGTGACTAATTTTGAAACTTCACAGCTTCCCTTAGCTGCAATCACCCTGGATGCCAGCCGAGAATGCTGCGGCCGTTCTGGCACTCCCCCTGCTGCTGTGGAGGAGGTACTGCAGAAGGGTTCACACCTTCACCCCCTCCCGCAGTTTGCCTTGTATAAACAGCCATTAAGCATCACAGGGCCAGCTCAGTAGAAGCTTCTGTTCCCCAATCCAGCGACCAGCAGGACTCTGCTCTCCCAGTCCTTCTCATTCCCAGGGTTCTCTGTCCTCCTTTTCACCGGGTCACTGGGGTCTTCTATTCATAGTCAGCTCACTATTTCCCTACCCCTGGAAGTAAATGGGAAGCAGTTACCCAGAATAAACAGTGGGGTGACATTGCAGACCCCAGCAGCAGTTTCCTGGAGAATTTCAACAAATTGTGTGCAACGCCATGGAAACCCGGTGGCCATTTTGCCCTTGGCAATGAGTACGCACCCACGAGGACTGTGGTGACACATTTACTCTGGGTAACTTCATAGACATACACCTCATTCTAAATGAGGCTTTAACACTACATGGATAAACGTCTTAGCATTCATTATCAGATATTGTTATGAATATTCATGACTTATGGAATGTGTTAGTTGACATATATTCCTACTGAGAACTACTCAGTTACAGCACATAGGGTCTTAGTTGTGCTGCTCTTTAAAACTCTTCTTGTCAATATTTCTCACTAAATGTATTTGTTAACAGTGAGCTTAATGTAGTGCTCTTTCAAACGTAAACGTGAATTTTTATCTGAAGTCTTGTGTTACTGTGTGTCCTGGTATGATTTGGAAGTGAATTGTGCATTTTATTTTCCATGTTATAAGCCTATTGTAAGTGAAGTATTATACATACTAGCTGGGTCAGATATATTTTCAGATGTCTGGGTGTGTATCTCATTGTGGACTGTGAGTTGGCCATCTTCAAAGTCATACCTGACAGAAGGGTAAGCGTAAGACAATATGGATTACATATTGATCTACTCAGTGGTTGTTTTAGCACAATGTTTGGCATTAGGAATGTTTTGTTAAGCTTGTCTTTGTGCCTTTTAAAACAGTCCAACAGTGACCTGTTTTAATGGACAACAAAGGTTAATCTTGTTTGAAAGTACTTTACTGAGCTCTTAGCGTTGAAAACACATCTGTTGTAATACCAATTTTGGACAGTAGGGGACACTCTAGATTAATTTACGTATATCCCAGCCTGCGATTCCTGCTCTCTGGCTCAAGTCTGTCACCGGCTCTTGATTAATACAATGTCACCTCATGCTTAAAGTACTTCTCCATCCGCCTCTATTATTCAATAAAGTGGCGCAACAGGATAAGAGTATCAAAAATTCCTGAAACGGAGTCTAATCTCTGAGCGGCGAAGACACGCTCATCGCTCACTTCACAGAGCAGCTAGCTAGTGAGGAGGAATTTAATGTGCTGTCGACTCGGATGGGCGACTAAAAAAATGGGACACGTCCCCTCCAGCTCATACGAACCCCGAAAA
>JAODJW010000002.1:10614607-10627317 GCA_026777045.1 Hyperopisus bebe
GTAGAGCTGGGTGGGGATCGGTGCCATTGGCTTTGGATAAACTGAATTGACAGTGCTGTCACTCTAGCTTCACAGTCACTTGTGGGATTGGAGTGCTGACATTTCAGGGACTCCCCATGCCTGCAATCCCACCTGCCTCTCCCTCCTACTTCTGCTGCCATAGCCATATCTTCCAGAGCTTGCACATTGCACTTCATATTGCATTCACCTAACTTTTAGCATTGCATATAGTCTCCCCTACTTTGACTAATTGCATATTTTATTTCCCCCACTCCTCCTTGTGCCTGGAGACCACAATCTATCAAGATGTCCAGCACACCTTGCTGCATGTGACTTCGCCACTACCCATGATGTCCCTGCATCCAGCTTGCCGTTCTGCCTGTGTCATCTTCCATGTATGACCCACTGCCTGCCTTCTGGTTGCCTGCCGATTGGAGGGAGCGTTGGCACCGGCTTGTCATCTCCCTCCTGCTCCCCGGTTGTGCCTCAAATTTTATTGTTTGGACAGTATGACTTGGCACTTAGCCATCTCTCCAATTTGACTCTCCCTGCCGGCCCCTGGAGGATGGGCTCCCCCATTGAGTCTGGTCCCTCCCAAAGTTTCTTCCTTCTAGGGAGTTTTTCCTTGCCACTGTCGCCTATGGCTTACTCACTGGGGGCTTTGGGTGGGGATGCTATAAAGCGCTTTGAGACAATGTAATGTTGTGATAAGGCGCTATACAAAAATAAATTTGTTGTTTGTTGTTATTTGTTTTATGATGATTTCCACTGCCTCTTTCACTGCGGTGTCCCAGTGTATAGATGAGCAAAAATGTAAGGAATTAGCAGGGATTGGCAACATGTTCTGGAATCAGCTTCGGAGTCTGTGAGACGGTTTTCGGCCGTCTGCACCATGCAGGATGGAGGCTGCCTCGCCCCCACGTCAGCTGTCCATGTGCTCAGCCTCTGACATCGCTGAGACTTGGGCTGTGTGCACCAGTCTGGATTAAAGTTCCCCCCTAAGTGAATTAAGTGCAAATGCGCATCTTGCATGGTGCAGCATGAGTGCATGCCGCTGCGTGGGGCAAGCGACGCAGCTCACGGCACAGTGCGACTTCCTCTGTAAAAAGTTCATTAGAACGACACACTGACATGGCCACCGGGGGGGCCCTTTGAGGGGGTTCCTGAGCACACGACTTGCTGGGATGTTTCTGCAGGGAGTAGGGGCTCCTACAGGGATTTAATGAGTGCTACAGGAGACAGAAGGACGATCCTCTGTCTGACATAAATACTTTGCTTTTTGGCTGGTGCATGTCACATGTGGATCACACAATGGCGCAGTGGGAGGCACCGATACCTCTCAGCTCCAGTCCTGCCTCTCCTGAGTCAAGGCTGCCTGGTCTCGCTGCTTTTCACATGCATTTCCTGCTGAACATCGTTCTCCATGACTTTGACATGCGTGTGTAACACTCGGTCTGGTTGGCAAATCAGACATGGGAACGGGAGGAGGGTACCCAGGATTTTATTTGGGGTTCAAACTGATCCAAGACACATAAATAAGGAGACGGCCCGTCCTGGGGCAGACACTGACACTATGGAGAAGCTGGAAATCCAACCATCTAAGTGAGCGTTTCTGAACTATGAGGGTAAGCAGGGACACCCAGAGCAAACACACTCATTTCATTTATATAGCAGACACCTTTAGCCAAAGCAAGATGTTTTTTTTTTTTGGGGAAAGAAGAATCAGAAAGTTCCAGAGGCGATTAGGGGTTAAGGGCCTTGCTGAAGGGCCCAATGTGAAGCCTTTCAGCTAACCCTGGAGTCTGACCCAACAACCACACACATACACACACACACACACACAGTTATGGAAAAAATTGAGACCACTCTATATTTTTAAACAAATCTGCATTTTAAATCATGGTTTAATTGTGGTTCTGCTGGCAGAAGGCTACACTGAGCAGCAAGTTGCTTCCAGGTTCAGAAGAGCAGTATACAAGAACAAAGTCAAGCAGGAGACACTGGGAACAAGCAATCACCAGCAGGTAGGGGGCAGAAGTGAATTTCGAATGCCAGAGATGACCGTCAGCTTATCCGACAGTTTCTCGTGAATCGTAAGATGACATCAAATGACCTTCAAAAGGAATAGGAAACATTAAGTGCTGGTGTGAGGTGCACTGCTAGGACAGTTTATATCAGGCTCCTAGAAGCAGGACTGAAGGCCCATAAAGCAAGGAAGAAGCCCTTCATTAATGAGAAGCAGAGAAGAGCCAGACTGCAGTTTGCAGAAAAATATATATTATTTACAGACGAGTGACACAAAAACTTGTGGTCTCTTAATTTTTTCTGCACTGTGTATATATATATATATACACACATACACACACAAACGTTTCTAATTATATGTTTGTGGGGACTCTCCACTGATTTCTATGTGGAAAACTCTAACCACAACCAGACGACCTTAACCCCTACCCAGCCCTAACCTTAAGTAACCAAACAAAATATGAGACTTTTGGCCTTTTTACCTTTTTGACTGCATTCACAGATCTTTGTGGGGACCTGAAAAATTATCCCCACAACGTAAAAAAATAGGTTTTTATTACATTGTGGGGGATCAAACTCATTTTTGCCACCTGGTTTCTTCAAGGCCTGTTCCTTCCTCTCAGCCTGTTAAAAAAATCTGCCAGATGGGTTTACAAACCAGCTGGATCTCAGATTATGAAATATTATATCTGGTCTAGCATATCACAGATACAAACTGGGGAAGTGCTGCATGATATGTTTATAAATCAACTTTTTCAATGTATTTACTTTACTGTACAGAGCTAAAACACGTTATAACTTGCATTTAACAGAAGGCAGCAGTGCATGTAAATATGTTTTTCTGGTTGAAACGAGATTTTAATCTGTCACACCAGAAAGCTGCATCAAAGAAAACATAACAAATAATAACATTTTTAAAATTCAAAATTATAGCCATATGCACCATGAAGAATGTACTACAAATGAAGACACAATGCATAAAATGTACACACACACACACACACACACACACACCTATAGTTTTGGTTCCACCACCTGTAGAAAGTTTCAGACTTAGCTCATTTACAGAGTGAAGATCTATTGCTCTTCATAGTGCCTTAATAAACCCTGAAAAAAATCGAGCTATTAGTCTTTATGTAAATTCAGACCTCATATATATATCACTTACATGTACTTCATATTTAACTACTGTTTTGCATCCTCATAATGCAGATGTATGACTAATTAAACCCGAACTAATTTAGACACATTGAGGAGTTGTCTCCTTTCTCCAAAAAAAAGCCATCTCTACAAAATGGTCGGTTTATTGATGTACAGCACATTCAGATTTTTTTTTTTCTTTTAATTTCCAAGCTTTCGAAGGAGTGAAATTAATCATTTTGTGAATCCAAGCTCTGCTCAGATAAATCTGTCAAAACACAGGTGTGGGCTTGGAAGTCGCCAGTGAAGCGTTATTGAGGACCAATCGATGTTTCTATTATTTTATTTTGAAGAAAAAAAAAAAACTTAAAAATGAAAAGAAAAAGAAATGGATTTATCACCAGAGCTCTCGGATGCAGTGATTATCCCCCCACCCACATTCGCTCGCCTCGTCTTATAACAACCAAGCCTCAGATCGTTTTCATTTTTTTTTCCACGCCCGAATATGCACAGGATCCCAATCGCTAAAGACGTCAGTGCTGCCCACGTCTCCAATATGCCGCAATGTGATGATCCCCCTTCATTCACTGAGCTGATGATTCTCTCCTCTCTTCAGAAGCCGTGACATCACACGCCAGGAGACGCAACGGGATCTCAACATATGGAATAAGCCAAATACTAAACACTGACATATAAGAAGCCCTCCATCTCATGTCGAAGTATGCCTTTATTGCACTACAGTATCGTATACCTACCTGCATGATTGTTAGGGGACATCAAGGATAATTGTTTTGATTTGAAATGCTGAAAAATGACATCACATATGGGGTTATTTTTTTTTTCCTTTCAGAGTAAAGTTGAACTAGTTTTCTGAATATCGGTGGTGTTTGGGGAAATGTAAGCTGAGCAGGAATGTTACTGAATCCTGGTAATCAACTGAACTCATTCAACAAATGTCCCTATACTCTCTCCTACAGTAGCTATTCATTGTACGGAGAGGAACTGAACAAGGAGCAATCCAATGCACTTCTTAGCATTAAAACAGCTTTAATTTTGAATCTACTGTTTCCTATCAGCCGAACACTGTGCCTCGCAATCAAGTCTCAAAGACATATGAGCCTCATGCCGTCTCATTAACTGCAAGAGTTTCCACCCCAGAGAGGAAGTAAAGTAGATCAGCCTAATAATGAACTCTCACCTAAGTGTTTGCTGTATGTGACCATCCATCTGCTTGTCTTGGGAGTACTGGATGAGAAGCAATAGCTTCAGCTAAATAAATTTGGAAATGGTTTATTAAAATAAATGTAAATCAAAACCAGACTGACAAAGCGAACATGAAAGTTTCACAAAATAAAGAAAAAAATGTCCAGGGATGAGATCACAATCTCCCAAGAGGGACCAAGATGGGTTTTGGGAACATATATCACTGTCCGCACTTCAGAATTTCCCTGATTGATGGTATGACGAGTGGCAGAAACTTGCTTGTGGTCCACAAAGTTTCTGAGGCTTGCTCCTGCATGGAGAGATAAAGCGCACTTCCAGATTCGTTTTCGGTTGCCTGCTTTGCCCATCACCTGCATTCTGTTGTAATGGGTCCAAATATGTTTCTCAGTGTCACCCCCAAATCTGGCAACCTGACACCCACTTTGAAGTTTCGCCGCTCAAAGTAAGGGTTTCATTTCTCACTAGATACTGAATGAGGATTATTTATTTTCAATTTGCCAAAGTGTCTTTGATGCCTGAATTATTTCTTATGGAATTACTACTCAAGAAAAAAATCAGCAAAAAAAAAAAAAAAAAAACGTAAGTGAAGTATCATTGAGATAAATTAGAAATAATTGAGAATTTAGGTTGAGACATACGATCAATGAAGGTCAGGAGAAGGAGCACTTTGGATCTCTACTAATCAGATTTTAAGATGTCCTCAACTATTTGGGGTTTAGGTGATGTGAGATTTCTCCAGAACCAAGCAGAGATCAATTTTTTAATTCACCTGCGATGACATTTTTAAAGATTTTTTTAAAGAAATTTCAGAGTGTTAGTCTCCTCTTCGTTCATCTTTGAGAAGTAAAGCAATAACACAAAAGGACTGAGTGAGAACAGTGTGTCTGTTACTCTAGGCAACGATCCAGGGGGCATGAAAGTCAGTGCCAACACGACGCATCATGCCCAGGTGGCATTGCCGAGGGACTGTCTGTCGCCGTTCGCTGGGCAATACCCAGCACTGCTGCATTGGTGAGCATGTGTGTTGCGACAATTAGAACCCCACACAATTTTTTATTTTTTTTTTTAATCTTTTTATTAAAACAGACACTGTTCTACCATACCGTGTGAGAAGACCAAAAAACGTCTCAGGGACACAAAACAGAGCATGAATGTGCAACTGTGAATGTATATAATTGCTGCGTTCTGTTGTTACAAAAAGAAACCATTGAAACATATGAACAGTATAAAAAATAATATTAGGTGGGTTAATTATCTATATATTGGTGAACAAACAACTATCAACTTGTTAAAAAACATATTGCTAGGTTAACAATCCATCTTATTGAGAATAATATAGTAGCGCTGACTGCAATGAAGCAGTATTTAACAGTTTGAATGCAGGTAGGGACATCTCGTGAGATACAGATCTGATTTATTGGTGAATATTGTCGTTTATTGTTGAGAAATAGTTGATTTTGAACTAGGTGGGATATATTAGGTAAAGCTGGAGGACTTAGTGGTTTCTTTGTCTTTGCATCAAGCCTGCGTTTAAACTTGTTTTTTAATGTTTTTTTTTTTAAAAAGCATTTGTGCATCCTCCAGGTGCTGAAACCTGTTATTGTTGCTAGTTGTAGAAAAAAATTACACAGCAATTTAGATACACCCCACATAGGATAATTACGGTTTTGTGACTTAGCTTGTGTTCTTTTCTCCCTACTGCCATTGTTTATTTTGCAATAATGTTATCCATTTATACGGCTGAACAATCCTGGCTGAGTACATACTGTGGAGTACGGTTCAGTCTGTGATGGACAGCCTTCCTCTCAATGGGTTATTGGCCTTCCCCATGACTCGTGTTTGTGTATTTGTAAATGTGTTTGTTTGTTTGTTACATTACATTTAGCCAAACTGCTTAGCACAGCTGCCTCTGCGTGCTGTGTTTGTTTGTGTCAGCACACCTGTTTGTTGCATTAGCATTTAACCAGACTGTTTGGCACAGCTGTCTCTGTGTTGGTTTGTGGCGGTGTTCGTATTTGTTACATTAGCATTTAGCCAAACTGCTTAGCACAGCTGTCTCTATGTTTGTTCGTGTCAGTGTTCCTGTTTATTACATTAGCATTTAGCCAAACTGCTTAACACAACTGCCTCTGTGTACTGTGCTCATTTGTGTCAGTGTTCCTGCTTGTGCCATTAGCATTTAGCCAACCTACTTGGCACAGCTGTCTCTGTGCTGGTTTGTTTCGGTGTTCCTGTTTGTTACATTAGCATTTAGCCAAACTGCTTAGCACAGCCGTCTCTATGTTTGTTCGTGTCAGTGTCCCTGTTTGTTACATTAGCACTTTGCCAAAAATTCAGCACAACTGTCTCTGTATGCTATGTTCAAGCTCTTGTCCTTGTAAATGTTCCTGGTTGTTTTATTGGCATTTAGCTTGACTGTCACCATTTTTGCTGCTGTTTGCATGTCTATATGTGCGTCATTAAGATTCCGCCAGGTTGTGGGGAGCACTCGCAGATGCATTATAAACCACATTAGACTCAGATTCACTTCTCCACTGATCTGAAGCGGCGTGTGAAATTAAACACGTCGGCAGGTGCGATCTTCCTTATTTATACGTGAAATCAGCCTCTGATGCCGATAAACCCCAGTCAGGGGTGATTAACATGCTCTCCGGCAGCTGCCCCGCCCTGCCCCTCCCCATTGGACAACCGCAGGGGCTTTCCTTTGAGCAGAGCCGGTGGCCATCACGAAGATCAAGATAGCGCCCTGTCACCTACAAGAACAGATAACGCATTATCTTTTTGTTCTTGACGACAGGTTTGGAATAACAGAAACCCGAGAATGTCCGGCCTTCTTCTCTGTTTCTTTCGCCCGTAGCTCAGTGAGGAGCGGCTCGGACTACAGATAAGCTTCTCGTAGAGACGTGAATGATGCCTAACTACGTCTGTCCACGCTGGTGCGCTAGCATGCTGGATAGCGGATGCTAATTGGGTTCTGTAGCCTGTAGCTATAGCGCTTTCACCTGAGGCCATTCCCACCGGCACTCTATCAACGCGCCCTTGACTTTTCCGCGGCTTGGGCGGTAAGCCAGCCGCCACCCAAAGCAGATAATCCACACGCCTCTTATTTCACAGGCCGCGGACAGCGTACGAGAGCGACTTGCGGGGGCCCGAGGCTGGATGGGAGACGCAGCGCCTCGAGGAGGAAGGGAGGACGGCAGTGTGCTGGTGCGCTGTTTTTTCGGTTCTCTTGAGGGCCTGTATAAACCCCATCACACCGTAAATACATCCACCCAGCGTAACTGTTAATGTAAACTCCAGGTCAGGTGATCTAATACACTGCCTCGTGTGACCTGTTTCCAGTCAAACTGATCTCATTACCAAAATCTAATGTTTAATTTTTAAGAGGTTTACACCCACGGCCCACCCAGGGACTAGCCAGCCACAACTAATCAATTCCCACTCCGCCATCCCTGAATACTAAAGGCATGGACCATGGAACCGGGGGGGTGGGGGGGTTGGCATTGGGCCTGAGCTCGGCTAACTGTTAGAGCATCATTAAGAATGCAGTGATGCATAATCACAAAGAAATTACCCACAAATAATATTTTGCAAACCGATAAAACATTATTAATAAAAGCCTGAATTATAGCTGTGTTACTTTTTTTTTAAAAAATGTGCTTCTTAGGCGAGGTGAAAGGGTATTAATTACTCACCGAATGTTGTGATTTGAAATCTACCAATCAACTGTATCTTTAGGTTGTATATTTAATGTTACGTCACCGGCAGCATTAGCCGAATTTCAGCATGCATTGTCAGGCAAAAAAGGGTAGCGTGAGGTGAACCGGCTGCGACAATTTAAGTAAAAATGAAAAGGCCGAAGGTCGCATCTAAGTTTTTCAAAAGCAAACAGGCAAGTGGGCGGGACTTCATGCCCCTCATGCCCCGCCTTGCTCAGATACATTCTGTGGTCCTTGAATAAAGGTCCATCTATCACTCTTCAGCTTGAGCTTATCAGCAGGGCACCGGAGCATCTAGTGTTCAGTGGTATTCTTCTGATGTACTGAGTGAGTGTTTCACAGTGCTGTCTGCTTGGCTTGTGGTCGCCCTGGTTCCATGCAAGACGTCCATATGTTCTCTCACTCTGTCTCGCTCTTCCTCTTGTGATGTTGATTTAGTGATTTTCCCCGCGTTGCCTTTATCAGCCTTCCG
The DNA here is from genome assembly GCA_026777045.1 of Hyperopisus bebe. Taxonomy (NCBI): domain Eukaryota; kingdom Metazoa; phylum Chordata; class Actinopteri; order Osteoglossiformes; family Mormyridae; genus Hyperopisus; species Hyperopisus bebe. The sequence goes on from JAODJW010000002.1 coordinate 10,623,188, forward strand.
TGTGGATGACGGATTTGGATCACGGTTTGGATTTTTTTTTTTTTTTCGTAATTTTCCCGTACCTGCTGACCAATTTTTAGGGCAGCGATTTAGGAAATAAACTGGATGTTAAAAAGCAGATCCTCTCTTGTCAGTACTACCACATGTGCTACTCAGAGGTACCGACCTTCACGGGTTTTCTCAGCTAAAGAATAATAATCCTAGGAGACTAGCAGCCAGGTAATAAACAGCAAGTTTTTATGAATCCATGTAGAGTCATGTGAAAAAATCTGGACACCCATTAAATATTTAGTACTTTAAGAAATATCAACATATCAATATTAATTCTTGTTTCAAATCACATTCGTAGATAAAGGTGATGTAATTGCATCAGCTATGCAACAACAAGACACTAACTCACTTATTACTGACTCACTTATTTAACAAAAGAAATTAACTAAGATGCTAATTCCTACTGAGGAAAAAGTTAGGACACCCTGTGTCTAATAGCTAGTATGTCCCCCCTTGGCTGAAATAACCTCAATAAGAAGTTTCTTAAACCATATATCAATCTTTGAAATCGCTGGCAGAAAGTTTACCCCACTCTCCAATGCAGAATTCCTTAAGCTGTGTGATGTTTGAAAGGTGCCTCGCATGCATGGCCGGTTTCAAATTGCAATAAGATTGCATCGCAATAAGATTCAGATCTGGTCTTCGACTGGCCTATTCCAGAACTCTCCATTTCTTTCTTCTAAGCCTTTTCTTGGTAGATTTACTGGAATGTTTTGGGTCATTGTCATGTTGCAGCATCCACCCCCACTTCAGCTTCAACTTCTGAACAGATGATCTCACATTGTCCTCAAGCAGCCTCTGATATGATGAAGAATTCATAGTGGATTCTATGATGGTGAGCTGGCCAGGTTCTGGTGCAGCAGAGCAGCCCCAAACCATGATATTTCCACCCCCAAGCTTCACAGCAGGTATGAGGTTTTTTTGCTTAAAAGCTGTCTTCAGTTTATGCCAAACATGTCCTCTGTTACTACGCCCAAATAATTCAATTTTAGATTAATCTGTCCAAAGCAAACTGTTCCAAAAGTCCTGCTCTTTGTCTCTGGCAAACTTCTGTCTTGCCCTGATATTTTTTTTGACAGCAAGGGTTTCCTCCTTGCACAGCCACCATGAAAATCAAACTTGTGCATCTCTCTCTGATCATAGATGCATGTACTTTGACATCAACTGTGGTAGGAGCTTCCTGCATGACCTGTGATGACATTTTGGGATTTTTGGAGACGTCTTTCAGCATCTTGCGTTCTGATCTTGGGCTGAACTTGCTAGGACGGCCTGACCTGGCCATGCTGGCGGTTGTTTTAAATGTGAATTACTGTGTAAATTATTTTCTAGACAGTGGAATGACTGATTCCATACTCTCTTGAGATCTTTTATATCCCTTCCCAGACTCATATGCATCTAGAAGCTTCTTTCTGAAGGCCTCAGAGAGCTCTTTGGATCTCACCATGGTGATAACACTCATTTCAATAATCAAGAGCAGAGCAAACTGAATGTCTGTGGTTTAAATAAGACAGACTCCACCAAAAAGCTCTGTAATGATTTTCACCTGATATGTTGCACCTGAATCTAATTCTAGGCATTTTAAATAGTGATGAATATCTTTTCCCCAGTGGAAATTGGCATCATAATTAATTTCTTCTGTTAAATAAGTAAATTTGTTTCTTGTTTTTGCATAGGTGATACAATTACATCACCTTTATCTACAGATATGATTTGAAAGAAGATTTCAAAGTAATTTGTTGATATTTCTTAATAAAGAACTAAATATTTAATGGGGTGTCCCAATTTCCCTCACATGACTGTAGTTTATAAGCCTGCATAGCATATTCTTTCTGTAAAACATAAATAATGTATGTCTTCTGCCACAAAAAAACTTACAATTTTACACTGGAGGTTGATCAGTCCGGATGCTGTTAAAAAAGTGGGTAAATTAATGTCTGATAGTATTGTACGTCAGTCAAAAGTGAAATTTATTTATAAAGCAGATTTTAAAACAACATTTGTTGGCCAAAATGCTGTACAGGACCAGAAAAAGGAAGGAAAAGGAAAAAAAGGACAGAAAAAAATCGTGATAAATAAATATTAAAAAAGGGTATGAAAGAAATTAAAATCAGCACATAAACACAGGTATCAAAGAAGCATAAGATGCTAGGAATATTGACAGAGGTGATTCTAGGAACTCTGGGGGGCGTGAGCAAACAAAACACTGCAAGGAACCCTCAAACTCCACCTCCCCCAGCATGGTAACATTTATTACCATTATTTTAGCGTGAATTGGAAATTAATAATATTAACAAACAGAAGTTAACAAGTAGAAATACAAGAACAGGATTAGAAATGTTTCCCTTTTCCATCATGGAAGAGTCATTTTTAATTATTATACTGTAGACTGGCAGGATTGCACCCAGTTGGACTTCAGCAAATCCCAGCATCCTTTGCCATTCTGCACCTACAGTATAGTGCACCGCCTGTGCCATTTTCAGCCACAGGGGGCAGGGCTAAGCCTTTTCTACCTGACACGCTGACAATGGAACGTACCGGCAGCCTTTGGCGTTCCTTTGACGTTGTCCGAAATAAGACCAGACCCAAGACAGCTGGGAAAGCACCCCAGGCATGAATAATAGACTACAGAAGGGGGGGGGGATAGATAGGGAGGTGTCATCTTGATAATTTAATTGTAGGAGCTTATGACGGATAGAGGGCACACGGACTAATGAAAGGTTCACCCAGAGCTCCTGGCTGTTTGCTGGTCTGAGACAGAGGATGTAATATCTTGGTGGAGGACTCACTGAAGCAATGTAGAAAAAAGTACAATTCTATTTTCCTGCCTGAAACTCTCCTGACAGTAACTAAATTATGGAATGTGAAATAAAATGAATCGCATTGTTTGTGCACAGGAGGAGCATCCCACAGCTATCAACTCTGGGCTTGAAATTGTTGGTGTGATCAGAGTCACTGATGCATTTACAAGCATCGCCGCTTCTTCTGCGGGTGTTGATGGAATTTCTACCAGCTTTCCAAGTCATTTTTGAGGCATCTGAGGGGTTAAATCACGTCTTGAGCGGGAATTCTCAGCACCTGACCGCGGAGGCAAGCGGAAATCAGAGGTCGCCCTAGGAGACAGATCTCCGCCGGCTGCCAGCCCCCAGACGTGTCTCCACGGTGACCTTCCCGTCTGTCGCTCGGTGCCACCTGCCGGTTTGGCACCGCGTGACAGCCAACCGCTGGCTGTAAGGAGGAAGCCAGGACTTTGACGTCACCTCTTCCCCCTTCCTGCTTTCCTGCTCCGGTCTGACTGTTACAGAGGCTCGGACTTAGACACGCTCCTCTGGCTGACTGACCTAATACCCATCAATCGAATCTAAGCTCTTCTGGCAAGAAATACAATTATGTTGAGTTTCAAATAATTCAATTCCCTTCAATGCAATTTATGTTTATCGACTGCCCTTCCCAACACAGTTGCCCCTGATCACTTAATGTACAAATATAAACACACACAACACACTGGGCAAGCTGAAGAAGGACAAAGACACCTTGTGGGTTGAACTAGTATGATAAGTCAACCTTTAGTGGTTGAAGGTGAATTGCAGGCATGTGAGGGGTTGAGGCGGGGGGGGGGCTGCCCCTGAGCACCTGTCCATTTTGCCTGAACTATTTAACTTGAACTGTCTATTTAACTGTGAACTTTATACGTACTGTAATTAGGTGTCCAGATATCAGCTGGCAGGCAGGTAGATAAGGAATGATCAGGAGGTCTGGTTCTGGGCCGATATACCTGTGTGCTACATAGTTTAATTTAACAATGCTATGTGTTCAGGAATATGCCTGGTTTAGCAGTTTGCCTTACGTAGTTATAATAACATCACCAGTATTATTTGAATCACACAATAAACACAGATCAGTAAACAGCAGCAGAGTCCAAACTGTTTCGGATTCATTGAGGTGTCTGAAGCAAACATGTATTAACATATATTAAGGTGTCTCTGGAGTGAATGTGCATCATCATGAAAAGGCAAGCTGTACATACTCTCTTCTATTGCATTTATTTCAGTTCGGGGGTGGGGGGGGGGGGCGGGGCAACA
>JAODJW010000002.1:10627417-10639269 GCA_026777045.1 Hyperopisus bebe
CAGTTCGGGGGTGGGGGGGGGGGGCGGGGCACATGGCATCTAGGTGCATAGAAAAGCTGGTGCCACCCCAGGAGTAATTTTGTACCTATTCACAGTAGATACTCTTTTTAAAAGACAAACAACTCACTCAATCAACTGACTTAATCAACTTAATCACTGGATCGGAAAATCAATTATTTAAACATTAGGGTACAAATACCTTAACCAGTGTGCCACCTGCTGGTAGAACAGGGTCACACAGCCTGGTCTGCGATAGGAAATGACATCACATGTGATGGATTGAACCCAGCTCCTGAAGAGCTATGATGTCAGAGGACTCGAAGATCGAAACTTTCATATCCCGGCTGCTAAAAAAGAATAAAATTAAAACAAAGAAGAAAACAAAGTAATTAATGAGCGAGTCTCCCTCACAAGGCCACAGCCTGCCAGAGGATTAATTCCGCCTCATTATAATGTCATTTACTTCAGGACGTCAGGATTCCCCTAAATCTGCCAGGGTGTCGTGTCAGAGTCACGCCGCCCGTCCGAACTGCGGCTGCTTCCGCCGCTCAGAGTGACACAAATTAATTCCGAACATGGCGTCCAACTCACCTTTTAGTCTCCGTGGTTCAGAGTGTAAGCAGCTCCTGCGCGCGAGATATGGATTTAATACATCCATCAGGAGTGGTGTGTGGGAATTCTCTTTGTACAGATTGGGAAATCCAATTAAAGGACGGGGCAGCAGGTGAGTCAGAAGTCAGGACAGAGCATGTAGGACTCAGAGACAGGAGCGTGGTCATGCTTTGCTTGTCCTGCACACGGGTCGTTCCTCTTTGTAGTTCAGGCTGCTCACTAAGTGCCCTTGTTCCTCCGCTTTGGAGAAAGCCATGCTTATGCTCTCCGGGGAAGCCAGGAAGCTCACGGGCAACGTTCCAGGTCGGCTGTAGCGTTTAGCCAACCTTCCAAGGGTGAGCCGCGTCCTTTTTCCGAGTCGACATCTGAAGACATTTTAAGTTTACGAGGTAAAATGTCTGGTGCTTGATCTTCCCCAGACACCTGGATACAAAACGCTGAATAATTTGTTATTCTTTTCGAGGCTGTGAGGAGTTTTGGGGAGATCAGAGGATATAGCTGCCTGCACATGACCAGAAGGATTTTATTACATCTAAGAAAAGTGAAGGAAATACGGAAAGGGCCCAAGCATGAGTGAGCCAATAAATGACCTGGGGCCGTATTCTGGAAGCTTCCTATCTTAAGTCAGGATAAGAACTTAGGAACTTTGACTTAGGAACTGTTAGTCTGTAATGGCTGTTCCCTTAAATCAGGTCCTAACTCTAGTTACCATGGTTACCAAACAGTTACGATAGGATCTGCAAGTTAGGAGATGTCTGTAATATGGTCTCTGGAACACAACGAATCACAGCGAATGAAAACTGTGAACCCCAGTCTGCCTTTAATCCCCTGCGCTGGCCATATTGAAACGCTCATGAGTACAGCAGCCTATTAGGATCAGCTGGTGACCAGTTTAAACCAGCCTCTTCACCATTACTCAAACTCCCATTGGCTCTCAGAGCCGTTTACAAATACGCATAAGCGACGGTGCCGATCTTCACTGATTTGTGACTGTAAGAATGATGAATTCGTCTCTTTAATGCGTAATCAGAAAGGGCAGTTTTTCTGTTCAGCCAAGGAGTTGCACAAAGCTGTTGGCTGGAGCCAAAGATTAAGATGAGTGGAAAATGGAAAAAAAACTGAAACTGTGTAGAATACCTTAATAGTTTATAGAAAAAGTAATCTGCAAATAAGAGCTAAAATGACTGTTAGCCCAAGTCTTTGATCCAGACTAAGGCCTGAGAATTTGTCAATGGTTCCCCTGAAAATGAACTGTTTTGAACTAAAATCCTGTTCGGGCTCATTAAGAAGAACAATGTCAAAGCTCCATGACAGAAGCAGGCACCATTCTTTTGTGCCTCTTCTTTCTTCATTTATTTAACAATCCAGCCCTGATCCCGTTTTCTCATTTTCCCTGACAGTGATGCTTTTATGCATGATTAAATGAGAGCTATGTCAAAGCTGTCTGGTTCCTTGAGTATCATTAAACGGGGAAAAAAAACATTCTTTCTGAGCCTAGCAAACATCACTGTCTGTGAAGGCAGTCTCAATGCTACTATCTGTGAACGGTAGATCTGCACACCTGTCTAGCAGCGAGGTTTCAGCTACGCAGGACAGCCCATATGTCAGAGAGGGTTCTGTGGTGTTTGCTTATGTCAGTCTGTGAGACTTACTACGGCTGGACGGACAGACAGAACCATGTGACACGTGGTTGGGGGGAGGGACGGAACGGACTAGTGTAAGGATGGGGGGGAATAGGGAGTTTAATTTGGCCATAGAAGTTTAACGAAAGCAACATTTGACATGGGGAAAAAACACAAGAAAAGGGATCGGAATCTGGGCCTATTTATGGAAAATAAAGGTCAGTCGCAGATATCGATCCAGAGTATCAGCTGGATGAAGGAGTGTCCTCATGGCATAAATTTGACCCACCCCACAATGTTAAGCCTCTTGCAGCTTACAACCAACATTAAAAAAAGATTTACAGATAATAATTCAAAAGACGTGGGGCTGATTTAATTAAGTGAGCATCAGCTGTAAAGAGACCATGTGACATCATGAGTGTCTCCCTGTGTCTGTCTTCCCATAGGTCTCCTTCCGTTCCTCCGAACCCGGTCCCTCCGCCCTTGATCCCTAACGCCAGTCACCTTGACAAACACCGCGGATGCAGCTGTTCCAGAGGCTGACCTGCGGAGCAGGGGGCGAATCAGAAGAGCCGTCTTATCCAGACGGGTACGCACAATTCCGCCTCGCACTGTGTCAGCGCGTTGTCAGCAGCTGACTTCCAGATGTTTTTTTTGAAAGCCATAACCCCTGGAGAGACCACCGTTTCATCTCCTACTGACTTTTTCCTCACTCTGATGTTTTCTCACTGTGTTCATGCAGCTGCCATTACGTCTAAACGTGCTAAATCTTGGTTTTTTGCATTGGGCAAGAAAGATACTGCATAGAAACCGAATAAAAATATTAAGATAAAAAACAAATAACTGAGCTGATTTTAACTGGAAATTTTATTTTAAACCCACAATGTAGCGATGAAACATGATGAAACTTTTTACTGAGCTGTTTAACTTTGGACTGCCATAGCTAGTATAGACTGAAAGCCCTAGCACAGGATAAGTAACTAGGTATAGGGTGGATGGATGGATGGATAGTTGGCTGGATGGATGGATGTAGGGAGGGAGGGAGGGAGGGAGGGATGGATGGATGGATGTTAGCTAGTTGGCTGGATGGACGGAGGGAGGGAGTACTTTTGTATTTCAATGCTGATACATGCTGACCAGTCATTATAATAGTCCTGGTTCTGGTGCCGAGATTTTGGACACGTACTTGTTTATACACTCAGGCCAACACATTGTAGGTTGTGAGAAAGTAACTTAGTCACGATTTACTGCCAGCATGAAAAGCTTCAGCTGCTACTCAGAATGCTGTGTGTAGCCCCCCCCTCCAATGGCTAGAGGCGTCTGTGTCACCCAGGTACGACGCAGGACTCGGTGACACCCCGACGGGACCCACCGCGGTCACGCCACACAAAGAATTCCATTCGCAACCCGTGGACGCTTCCAGCTCGCCGCGGGCTGTAATAAAACCAACATCATCCGCTGGGGAGAAGATGCCCCCCACCTCCCGTCATGAACCACTCACCGCCCCCCTCCCAGGCATGTCCACCCCCGACTCAAAACTCCATGGCACAATTCCCCGGGTGAGATTTTGGCGTGGGATATGGAATTGATAAAAAAAAAAAATACATATAAATAATATATATGCGAATGGCGTGCCTGGTGACTGAATGACGCTGCTGGCATATAAATCACTGCTGACGGGATCTTGTAATGTGCTGCCCGCTCACCAAATGGAGCACGTTTATAAATCGTCCGTTTGGGTCATCCGTCTTATGTCGCCGTCGGCCCGGTGGGGGGGGAGGGGGTGTCGCGCTCCGTCGCGTTTCCTTAGCGTGGGGGCCCCCTGTGCCGTGAGTGTGATTAGAGTAACAATATCTTGGTATGTTTATAATGGGGGAGGGTGTCTCAGTATGTTGGAGCGTGGGGGCGCCCACCGTCTCATGCTGCAGTGCTCGCTCTCACACACAGGTGGCGCTGTTACGCACTCGTTGCCCATGCGAAGCCACACCTCATGCTGACAGCCTTCACCTTCTTGCAGTGCTGCCCTCACGTATATATCCTGTGAGCGGCTTTTTTTCGGAGAATCGCCAATGATGAAATATCCATGTATTTGTATTTGAAACAGACTATGTGTTTGTAGAACAAGAACCTGAAGAAGCTAATTATGTTGTTAAGGTATTTATAGTCATGGCTGCTTTCATAGCAACACCAGCTTGCTAATGCAAGCAGCCTGCTAGCCATACAGTGAATTCATACAGCGCACAGACAGGGTCAAAGGATTTACTTATTGTTCAGCTAATAAGGGCTGAGGCACCTGATCTGTGTGATGTTAGATGTGCTGTGATTGTTAGTGCCAGATATTGTGGTTACAACATCTCAGAACTAACACCCTCCTGGGATTCTCATGCACTGCAGCGTCTAGAGTTTACAGAGACTGATGTGATGAACAAAGAACATCCAACTAATGGTATTTCTGTAGCCAAAAACATCTTGTTAATGGGAGAGGGCAGGGGAGAATGGTCAGCCTCATTAAAGCTGACAGGAAGGCAGAAATGACATCTCAGTACAACAATGGTGTCTAGAAAGGCCTCTCTGCATTTCTTCTACGTTGAAGCAGTTATAGAAACAGAGGTGGATCCTACCTGGAATTAGCTAGGTGTACCTAATAAAATGGCTGCCAAGTGCAACAGCAGTGTATGTCCTCTAATGGCCAAGGTCTCCCCTGCCTGGTGCCCTGTGCATTCTGGGATAGGCTCCAAGCTCACCGCGACACGGTGCTGGATGAGCAGATATGCAATATAAATGGATGTATATCAGCTTATATTTCATTCTATTGTTGTGTGTACTTTTACTAAAATAGTTGAGGGTCAAATGTTCTATTTTCCAAAGGTACAATGGTATGAACCTTCTTTCTTTCCCTGTACATTAGCTACTAATCTATCTGTGAGCTTCGTTATATTTCTCAGTGCGAATGAATAATTACGAAACAGTAAAAACCTTTCAGAGCACTAATGAAAGCACCTCAGCCTACTTAGCAGGCGGCTTTGCCCACTGATGATGTATGCCTAACGTTTTGCCCCTTATAAATGACCATTTGTAATGAGAGTCTGACTACAGTGCAGGTTATCGGCTACCTGCCTTCCCAGACATCCAGGGTCCCGCTGACGGCTATTTTCCTCGCTATCTTCCCGTTTTTCCATGGCACCTGGCCCCTCGCACTCTCCCGGTCCTGAGGTCTACACTGTCGAGCGTGAGGAGCGCAGATGATCGATGGACCTCATCACCAGCTTTCAGAAGCCCCGATCCAGCCCTGACACGGTGCGCATGGGGTCCGTCTGGCTAATGTGAGGTGACTGCATATCGCCAGAGTGTGTGTGTATGTGTGTGTGTGTGATTATGTTTATATTACATTGTGGGGACCAAAAGTGGGGGGGGCGCAGTGACGCAGTTCGCATGGTCTCCCCGTGTCTGCGTGGGTTTCCGTGGGGGTTCCACATTTTTGCAGACTTTGCCTGAAGGAATTACCCACAGTTTCTGGAAGCCCAGAAGTGTAAATGGGAAACAAACCATTCCTTTCAGTTATTGGTTAATGATGCTATTTTTACAAAAACAAGCTACTTGATTATTTGACAGTCACCTCTCATCCACTCTGTAAGGCAAGAGACCGGAACAGGGATCTGGTTCCTTAAGTGCCTTGGCTGTGAAAAATCTTAACATAAAAAGTCTCAAATACACAACAGTAAGGAACACGTTTTAGTGTTATTAAGGTAACGACTCAATGTGCTGTCCCATTCCTATCCATACCATTTCGAGCCATTGGAGCCTCTCACACTCAATCGCTGACCAAGTTACCAATTAATTCTGTGAGACTTTAGAGCTTAAGCCTTAGGGGGGACATTTGGATTGGACCTTACGGTTTTTGTTCATGTTGTTGCATTTACATAATATCCATCCATCCGTCCATTCATTTTCAATGATTGCAGTCATATATCTTTTATACAGCTCTGGGAAAAATGAGGAGACCACAACACAATTTTTTGCTTCACTCTTTTTTTTATTTTATGAGTGAGCCTCTGTGATCCTGTAAGCCTGGTTCTTCTCTGTTTCTCCTTGATGAAGGGCTTCTTCCTTGCTTTATGGGACTTAAGTCTTGCTTCTCAGAACCTGTTACAAGTTGTCCTAGCAGTTCCCATCACACCTGCACTTAATGTTTCCCATTCCTGTTGAAGGTCACTTAATGTCATCTCACGATTCATGAGAAACTGTCGGATAAGCTGACGGTCATCTCTGGCATTCGAAATTCGCTTCTGCCCCCTACCTGCTGGTGATTGCTTGTTCCCAGTGTCTCCTGCTTGACTTTGTTCTTGTATACTGCTCTTCTGAACCTGGAAGCAACCTGCTGCTCACTGTAGCCTTCTGCCAGCAGGAACAGGATTAAACCAGATGTAAAAATGCAGATTTTTAAAAAAATATATAGAGAGTGGTCTCATCATTTTTTCCAGAGCTGTAGTTTTATACTTTAGCATTACGGTGTGTTGGAAACAGAATTGTGGGATGGCTGCAGCCAGCCCAGCTAACGATAGAATAGTAACTATAATTATTTTTCAGGATGATGAAGGCACAAACTGCGGCAGAATGCAACCCAAACGTGTGTCCTTGCATGGCTCACGCTGTCATAGTACCTCACAAACACTGGGTCCAAACCTAATTATCCTGGGCCAGCCAGCTGCCTTCTGCTAAGTCCCACACCATCTCCAGACAGAGTAAAGTTGCTTATAATTGATTCTCTTTTTACCCATTGGAATGGCGAGGAGGAGGAATCCCATCGGTGACAGGCACGGCACCACAACTCCCGCCATTCCGACGACCACGGGCTCATCCAGTCAGTGTGTGTGGTTTCGGCAGGATCAGCATCTCTCCCGACCTCTAGCCCTAAACCTAACCCAAAACCTAACCCTAAACCTATCCTTAACCCTAACCCAGCTACCATCTGTTGGGAGGTTCTGGAACCTCAAAGCCAGGCTTACAAACAACTTTCTCCCTCAGACTCTTCATCTGCTGAATAGTGTGGCCCCTCTGAATAGTGTGGACTGATAGCTTTGGACTCTGAACTCTGAATCTAAATGTAATAATTTAATGCAGAGTCTGTTTCAATGCCAAACTTCTATATCAATTAGCACAATCTCTACCCACCAATCAGGTGGTTAACTGTTTCTCTGTCTTAATGTCATGTCTTAAAATGCCGTCTCTATATTATGTTTATATGTCTTAGTATTTATATTCTATTTATTGCTTATTATTCATTTGCAACATTTCAGCACAGCGTATGGTCATATATCTGAAACTGACAATGAAAGACAGCCTGACTTTGACGTGCATTGCAGGATGTGTGAGATGTGAAATTACGTTTAATGGAGAGCTGGTTTTAGTGTGACATAGTGTTGGATGTCCTCTGTCACACACACACGTAGAAGTGAGTACATGCTGAGCCTGTGAGGAATGGATGTATGTGCGATCGTGCAGCCAGAAATGCTCTGTTGGTCCTGATAAGCTGAGGTCAATGTGGAGGGCCTGCGATGGATTGTTATTGGCTATAATATCCTGCAGCACCAACAGTCATGTGTGACAACATTTTGATAGAAACCTAAGAACCCCCCCCCAAGAAAGCAGTCTTTGCTGTACCTGGTGCCTGTGATAAGCTGGAGGTCCTTCATAACATCCATGACTAGAGGTTAGGCTCCCCTGCAGAAGAACGGACTTGATATTGTGTGCGTGTGATTGACACTTCTGGGTAGAGGGGTCTCCATTGTACTGTTAGACCACAGGACGTGAAAAGACTTCTAAACCCTCTGCAGGCACCTTCCAGAATGTTCTCTGGACGCCTCAAGCTCTGAAAGTGATCCCTTTAAACGGCCTGGCAATTGCACAATAAAGTCAGCGAGGGAATGAATCCGGGTTTTACAACAAATAAGCCTTATGCCTGGATTACATTTAAAAAGTGAAGATTTTCAAGCATGCAGACATGTATTTGAACAACTTAATAGTAGGTTGGAAAGTGCTTCTCTGACTAATTTTTCTCAGTCTTTGATAAAAGGGTTTTGTTCCTTTTGCTCACCCTCAGCAATACGAGTGGGTGATGTTATCTCTGCAGCATTTTCAGTGTGGAAAAACTTAATCAACACAGGCTATTGCTGGCCGGCTCTGAGGATTGTTTTATAGCGTCAATAACCAACGGCAAATGACAAGCATCCAAATTAGCGCAATATCGGCAAACACGTGAACGCAGCTGCGACAATGGAAAGCAGCTTCATTCACGGTCCTGATTGGTCGGAGCTTTTCCTAGTCACATGGCTGAAACGTGCCTCCCTGTTGGAAGGACTTCCAGTGCATCAGAGCTGCATTTCAGGCACAATCAAGTTGGAAATGGAATCTTATTATGGACCGTTTTGTTGGAGCCTTCCTCCGCGTCAGATTGTAAAGTGGTTTGTCTCCCTGGCAGAGACTGTGAGGCCCAACACGGCTGTTGAATTAATGCCCCCTCCACGTTTCACAAGGAGAGCATTGGACAGGCAGGACATTGAGGAGCAAGTGACTGGGAGGAGCCCACAGCCTCCCTGAGTGTCGGAGGAGAGGGGGGCAAGTGGGGGAGGGGAGGAGGAGTGTCAGCAACAGCAGCATAAGATGGCAGGGAGTGATTGTCTTAAGCCTGAGACCAACAGCAGTACCACTCGAATGTCCAGCTGACGCCTCACACAACTTAAAATTTACAGGCATATACTCATATAGTGGAGCTAATTGACTGGTGTGTGACTCAAAGGTACAAAAGATGATCCCTTACTTGGATGTGGAAGCTTTTGCTTCTGCGTCTTAACCTGATTGTTTCTGAGTGGGTCACTTTCAATGTCTTCATGTTCCTTTATGGATGTCTGTCATGGGGGTTGGCTTGGAACGCACCTATCCTACTGACTGACTGGCAAATAGTTTGTGTCAAAGTTAAAAACGAGTCGTATACAGAGACTGACCTTCCTTCATCCAGTGACACCTTAAACCCTGAGTGATGCTGCGGCTGACAGGAACAGGCCGTGTTGGGCCGAGGAGGACGAGGCGGCGGTTAGCGGAGTGTGAAGCGTAGCATCCATGGCGACCCGATCGCGCTCCTCCGAGAGCGCTTTCAGATTCCGCTTAAATTCCTCCTTTCATGGCATCTGACTTTAACATAGGGGGAGCTTTAAGTCCTCGAAGGTGAAACCGCAATGCCGACTCTCCCCCAGCAAAGGTGCCTGCCTGTTCCGTAGGCCTGGACTTCAAGGTCAAAGCGACCGCAGCAGCAGCAAATAAATGACACTCTGCTTCATAACTGGCCATTTTGCAAAAACGAAAAAAACTGCCCTTCTGAGATGGGACTGACAGTCATTTTTGGGTAAAGCTGTGTTCATCGCTCATCGTGCCATGGGGACAGTGATGACCTCATCTGCCTTCGGGTCGACATTGAGGCCGGAGTTCGCCGAACCTGGGAATGCTCTGGAACACGGCCACCATCGTCCTCGTGTCACTGTGCCACCCTTTGACGTTGATCAGATGGACTGACACGGATCATGGATGAGGTGGGGGTGGGGTGCATGATTCACAGGTAGTGTTTAATCAGTATGAGGGACATGAAGGAAGGAAAAGGACAGATGGGTAATGGAAGGAGAATGAAAGAGGGAGAGAGAGAGATGGGGTGGGGGGGGCGGCGCCTGGGCCGTCTGCAGCGGCATCGAGCAGAATACTGAACGAGAGCTGCAGTCATGACAATAAAAACGGCCCAGGGGATCATGGGACGGGGCCGCATCGCTCACAGCACAGCACGCATGCAGCATGCGCATTGAGGTAAATTATTCCCGTTATTACCTCTGGCGTGAGAGCAGAGTTCTCTGCCACGGAGTCTGGGGCTGGTCGCCTCTCCTCCTGCATGGCTCCTCTCGCTCAGGCATGCGCCGCGCGGTACAGACGATCCACGAGGTCACGCCGCAGGCACACGCAGTGCCCAGGAAGGCGTCTCACGGCACGGCCATTTTGATTGCTCTCCGTTTGGACGTGATGGTACGCGAGGTGATAATTCGGTGCACACCGCATGATAGCACAGAAAATGGACAGTGTGTATGTGTGTGTGTATTGGGGGGGGGGGGGTCAACTTCTAGTTCCTATAGCCTCGACAGTGTCTGCAAAATGTACCAGAAGCTTCTTTCAAGAAAAGCAGGACACTTTTGACTAAATAAAACCCAAATCACAGCCCAAATACTCCGTAACAGTGGCCCTCGAACCTCTCCTTAAACTTCCCCTTCTAATGTTTTTAAATTGTACACCAGCAGAAAATAAGATTAAATTACTCAAACTCCAGCTGATTAAACTCCGGCTTATTAAGTAAGTCAGAACTGAAGCAGAAGTAGCTGAAATATACCGTATGGCCAGAAGTATGTGGACACCAGCCTGTCCAGCATCTCATGCCGAAAGCAGGAGTATTGATATGAAGATGGTCAGCCCATTGCTGCTATAATAGCCTCTGATCTTCTGGGAGGGCTTTCCGTTAGATGCTTGAGCATCGCTGGTGGGATCTGCTGCATTCAGGTTGGTTATTGATGCTGATGATCAGGTCACTGCACTTGTGGTTCACTGCTGGTGTTAGTTACAGGAGATTCCTGATTCTGCAATGTGTGGGAGATAATTATGCAATTCCTCTAATTAACTGAGATGTCTACCATATATTTTTGGCCATATAGTGTACAAGGCTGAGGATGTTCGAGGAGATGTTCTGGAGCCGTCGCCTTGGAGAACTGACAGGAGAAAAATGAGAGTTTCCTTTTAAGGCTTCTGCAGTAGTAACCTCACGGAAGCGACTCTCCAGTGACAGACGTACCCAGCCACTGGTCGATCCATGGTGAACATCTTTCAGAGAACAAAAGACCCCTGTAATCATTTGGGTGCAGTGCTGAACTTACTCTCCTGTGTAGATGGTCATTTAATTATGTTCTTCACAGTTCATGGAAAAAGAGTACAATGATTGTGTTCTGTTTGTTAAAGCAAAACAAACACCAATTATGCTTATTAAAGAGGAACAAACTGTACTACATTTATTAATGTGGATGAAATGTGTGACGTTTAAATAATGTGTGCTTTTATGCATACCTTTAAGCTAAACTGTCACGGCCTCTGGCACTCGGTCCAACACGGCCGTGTCCAATTAGCACTAATCAGTGGCGGTAACTTAAACCTTGTCCAATCCGGTTCGGTGTGAGGTATTGTAGCTCCTCCTATGAGACGTATCGAGCATCCTATCCCCTGTCTTCTGTCGAGCTCCGCCCCGCCCTGCTCGTCCTGCCAGACCTTCCTGCTTCTCCAGCCCAAGCCCCTTCCTGTCATCCCTCTCCTCCATCGTCCCGCTCGCAACCTCCCAGTGTTTCTTGTCTGCACTGCCGGATGGATCTCCCCGGCGCCGGGACCCCGGTGCTCAGCCTTGCCGGAATTCTCCCCTGACCGGTGTGTTCCCTACATAAACCAGGATGATTGTGTACTTGCGTTAAATACGTAGTGATTGATACGTAGCTGGATTTCCATCCAGCTATGGATACCCTGGCAAATACAGGGAATCCAGGGGCTCTT
>JAODJW010000002.1:10647601-10659131 GCA_026777045.1 Hyperopisus bebe
CGAACGCATCCAATGACCGGACTGGGGAAACAAACTGAAACACGGACTTAATACAGAGGACTAATGACAAGAACCAGAAACAGCTGATCACATGGGGATCCCACACGAGGTTAACGGGGGGGTGTGGCACACGGAAGGAGCGGACGATCGGGGCAGGACACATTGTTTGGATAGATTTATTTTCTTACTTTAAATATTACTTTTTTTTGTTTTGATAAATGTGCTTATATGTGTTTAGTACAGTATATGCTATTCTTGTTTTATCCGGTTCATTTTGTGTTTAAATGCTTAAAAAAAAAAAAATACATATTTGGGTGTAATTTTTTGGGGCCGGGAACCAATTAATTGGTTTTCCATTATTTCTTATAGGGAAAATTCGATCGGAATCCGAACTTTTTAGAATTCTATCTGGAGTTCTGAACGGATTAAGTTCGAGTTCTGAGGTACCACTGTATAACATACAGAAAAAGTACAACCTTGTGCGTTTTCAATCATTGTCCCCTTAAGCCGTAATTTACATCGGAAAATACGTACAGGGTGCACTGTTCTATTGACAACATGGCTAAGCATTTTGACCATCTTGTTTATGAACAATGACACAAGGACTTGTCATTCTGATGGCACTGACAAGTTGATTGACATTAATATTTACTTTTGAGGAATAAACTATGGATTTTGAGAAAGTTACAGGCCTTTGCAGGTGATCCATTATGTGGTGCTGTTTGTACAAATTGTTTTGAGAAATGCACTTGCTGTTTTGCAAATATTAAGGATGATTCGAGAAATGTATCAAAGTGACTGAAAAAAAACAGTAGAATAAATTTCCCTATCTGTGTGAGTGTACCACGAAATTAGTTTTTAAAAGTGTATTAAAATAAAAATAACCACAGAAAAGTCAATATATGAGATGTGGAAGCTATAAATTTTCTCTTTTGTGAGTGTTTCGCTCCAAATGCAATGGAAAATCTTGCTACTAAATAGATCTGAACAGAAATATATTAACAACAAGTGTCAGACCTTCAGTGCTCCCATCCTTCATTCTTTTAAGCTAAAGGCATTCATTGAAAATGAAGAATTAAAAATGTATTAGTCACATCATTTCAATATAGCTTTCATTTTGGCGACTGGGTAGACCCAAGTCCCTCCAGAAAAAGTCTTAAATGATTCACACAGGTTTGATTTGGATGCAGCACATTTCCTCCTGTGAGATTGCCACCCCTTTCAGGTCAAGTGAACGAAACCATTCATAGACATTCATTCTACACATTCCTCAGTCCCCTATGTACAGTGCATTCAGTGGCCAGTTTATTAGGTACAAATGCTCATTATTGCAAACAGCCTGCTCCCGCAAACAGCCAATCATGTGGCTGCAATTCAATACCTAGGGCATGCAGGCAGGGACAAAAGGTTCATTACTGAGTGCTTAGACATGAGAATGGCTAAGACGTCATCTAAGCCATTTTGAACGTGGTGGTTCCAGCGTCTCAGAAACTGCCACCCTACTAGGATAGAGTCTGAAGTTCACCGGAGACTGATATGATAAACAAAGAATGATGGCATGTTTGTGGCTGAAAACACCTTGTTAATGAGAGACTGATCAGCCTCGGTAAAGCTAACAGGAAGGGCATGAGTGCAAAAATGACAGCTCAGGACAACAGTGGCGTGCAGAAATGCTTCTACGAATGGACAGCTTATTGATTCAGGAGACAAAAGGGGGGCTGCTATTAGGACTGTAGATCTTCTGCTTTGTTTTCCCAGTATCCTGGGACCCAAACATCAGTTCTGCAAGGTGCTGCTTGTTCACTGGGAAGGTGGAGGCTGTTTTTTTTGGGCCTAATTGCCAACCCCCCCCCTCCCCCTTCCCCCGGAAGGAGTATTCCTTAAAGCAGGTCCAGGGCAGCTGGAAGAGCCCTGGCAGACCCCATCCTCCCAGGCGGTAACTGCAAGTTTCTGCATGAAGGCCTCCTTGAGGGAATACAGCCATACATGAGATTATACACAGACAGACAGACGGACTGACAGACAGATGGACAGACAGACAGACGGACAGATGGACGGACGGAGGGACGGTTGTTGGGAACAAAAAAATAACATATACATGACCTGACTGCACTTAAGAATTAAGCATCTTTATCATTATGCAAGTGGTTTACACAGTATGGCTTGGCAATGTGTACAATGTTAATATCGACATTGCTTGTTCTGCTTGTTGACCCCACCTTCTGTGACCTTTCCCCCAGTAGGCATTGCTGACCATTGCACCGTTTCCCCTCTTTGCTTAGTTCCTAGTCTTCTCTAGTGTGTTTCCCCTTCACCCAGGGTAGTGGCACAGCTTTGTGGGCTGAATGTGTGGCTGTAAGCCCTTTGGTCATGTGTTCAAGTCCAGCTTCCTCTGTTGATTTGTAATTATTGGATTTTGTTCCCAAGTGTTTCTTTTCTATTTTAGTTTTCTTGTTCCTAGTTTTTTGGCTTGTGTTCTGTTGTGGGTTCTGCTAGGTTCCTGTGTTGTGGTTCTGTATTACCCATCTTTGTTATTATCTTAGCATTTGATTCTGTTTCTTAGTTTCCCTGTTGGTCTCTTGGTTCCATAATTAAGTTTATTACACCCACCTGTTTCCCGGTGCCTCATGATTATTCTACCTCTGATTGGTTAATTGCTCCATGTCTCACTCCTGCTTTGTTACCTGGTTCAGTTTGTGTATTTATATTCCTGTCTCCTGTTAGAGTGGGTTTGTTCCTCTGTTTTCCTGCCCAGTTAATTCCCTGTGTTTTGCCTGTGGTCTTGGTTCCATGGTTTTAGTTAATTTGGTATTTTCCTCTGTTTGTTTCCTGACCTCTCATGTTCCTTTTGTTTTCTGGTTTTGCCCTCTGTGTTCATCTTCCCCAGTAAACCCCTGTTTGTCTCAGAACTGAGAAAGTGGGTCGTCACCCTCCTTTCCCCGTCTGCATCATGCTGCAGTATACAGTATCCTTTAAAAGCAACATTATTTTGCAACAAAATTCTGGTATTTTGTCAGTAAAATTTGCAGATATCTTGCAGATAAAGGAAAATGTTTTACTCTGGCATAGGAAACAAAACTCAGCAAGCTTTTCAAATTTTATTTTAGTGATTGTTCCTTTTCACAATTACCTACTGTATGTAAAAAAAAAAAAAAAGTATAGTTTTTCCACAAGCTCTGCATGCACTCTCTGTGCCAATCATAATCATTTCGGTCCTTGCCCTCGGTCTCATTCATAGACCGTATGGTGCATTTGTGAGAAATTTAATTAAGAGGAGAAAAGCAAAGAGGAACTAGTCACTAAGAGATATTGGCCTTCTACTGTACGGAAATATTTTGGGTTTCAAAGAGACAATATTGAACAAAATCAAGTGATTTTTAGGCAAACCACCAACTTAGTTGACAGACTCTATAATACTAATACCAATACTTGGCTGCAGCTTATTTTGGTTACATTTTGAACTCCTTTTTGCTTTATAAATATTGCGCTACTTATTGCAACAAAATGACAATGTGATATTTGAAATGTTTCCGATAACCTGCAGCCCTATTGCACAAGTGCAGCAAAATTTAATATCAGCATCCATAACGATATAATTTGCATAGATTTATGCGTAAATAAATGATTACTTACATAACAAAGCAATCAAACGATATAAAATACTTACGAAAACTATAAACACGTGGCATATATATGTGTGTATTACATCAATAAATAACTTGGCCTGTAGCATATGGCATATATTACAGAAAGAATATCACACTGTGGTTTATGACTGCAGTAACAGTAGTGCAGTGGTCAGTCAGTCCTGCAGCATTCAGTGTAACAAGGGGGTGGGGTGCTGAGGCAGTGTTCCACCAGTAGCGCGTGGGTCTGGTGAGAGAAGGTGGAGTTTAGCAAGCAAGCAGCTCTGGGGTAGAAGCTGTTCCTGAGTCTGGCTGAGTGGGCATGTCTGCTCCTGTATCTTTTCCCTGATGGCAAAACACTGAATAGACCTTATTGAACAACAGTTGGGTCAGAGGTGATCTTGAGGGCCCTTCAGGGACAGTGATCTTTGCAGATGCTCTCGATGTCTGGCAGCTTGATGTCCAGTGGAGCACTGGGCACAGCAGTGGCTGAGGACATCTGTAACTTCCATACATTTCCAGTTTGTATCCTAGGACAAGCCGTGCTCTTGGTTTCCACACCAAGGTGCTCAACCGGGATTTCTCCAGTGAAATATCCACCTGGCAAAAAGTGGAGAGAACTGCATGTCTCTTTCATTCAAAGCTTGCTCAGAGGGTCAGTCATCACAGAAGCTGCCGTAATTGGAACTGGGGCAACGCATATGGACCTGAAATCTCTCAGTGGAAATACAGAGGTCCGAATTCCCGATCTGAATGCCACCGGCGCCGTATCTCTCCTCGATGTGGTTCTCGGTCGGCATGGGGTGAGCTTGGCGAGGGTTTAATCTCTGGAACGGATCACTGTTTAGCAAGATCGGGCTACAGTAACATCTCTGGCTTAAAATGTTATTTTAATCCCTCTTATTGACTCCCATCGCAATCCTTTCTCTGGCGTCTGAGCAGAAGCTTCAGAAGGAAACTGTTCATATTTACACAGCGGACCTGCTCAAGCTCAGTCCCAGCTGTCCTTTCACCTCAAAATAACCACTACCGGCTCCTTGGTCGCACATGACTGATGACACCCCCCCCCCCCCCACCCACCGTCACTTGTCTTGATTGGGTCAGGCTACTGGAAACTTGATTCATTTAGGGGAAAATGAACTGGATGACGGCGCTTATGTTAGGGATGTAATAACTCCTGAAATTCAACATGACTTCATACCTTCAATTTGCAGCTGAAGATGTAACAGGTCATTTTAGGAGAATAAAAATGACTGTTCTTTTCTGAACTGAGTTATCAGGTTAATTATTTTAATATAATATTCATGTCGTAGTATTTTCTTAGCAACTAGGTGCATGTGTGAAAGAATTCAAAATGTCTGATATGAGGCATTAAAAATGAAAAATAATAATAATTTCTCACCTATATTTCAAGCCAAAATTGCCCATGTATGACAAAGTCTACAATAGAAACAATACCACTGGAAAGAGCATGTTTTACTTAGTAAATGCACAAAACATGAACTTGGTACCTTTAACCAAACTATATTTATGCATTATGTTTTACTACAAACGGACATTCTGGAGAACTTTAATAAGTATTAAACTTTCGAGGAAATAGTGTCTAACGCTAAAACCCACTTGCAGGTCAAGCTTCTATTTTCCTGACATTGATGTTTTTGAGTGAGAAGTTTGAGCACTGAGCACCGGTGGGGGTAACCGACAAAGGAGCCAGAAAGCTCCAGAATGTACCTGAACAGGAGCAGTCTGACAGCTCGCACATGACCGGCAGAGTCTGCCTCTATGCCACCCAGGGAATTCTGGGAAGATTTTCTGAGTCTCCATCCTTTCCTTCCAGATAGATAGACAGACAGACAGACAGACAAACACTCGGCTACATTTTGTTGGCCATTTTTCTGAAGATGTCTCATCTAGTTGCCTTTAAGTTCATAAACAAGTTTGATTTCCACCTACAAAATTCCCACTGACAACTTTAGAAAACATCAAACAACAAGAGTGCACAAAAACAAACTCAGTATTCCATCAAAAAGCCCCAAAACATCACTGAATAACACCTTGCAGCTGTACATCCAAGCTGCATGATATTTCAAGAGGAACTGCTTTGCCCATATGAAGTTCAGAGCTCTCAGAGATGTTGGTCTGAATCCCACCCCAGGCTGCACAGACGTACACAGCTTGCATGTCCTCCACAGTTTTACACATTATCTTTAGATACTCCAGTGTCTTTCCACAGCCCCTAAGATATACAATGGACTGACTTCACCTGCCCTTAGCATAGACTCCAGGATCACAATAATCCTGGACGGGATAAATATGTAGTGCAGTTTTGGCATTTCATTTTTTAGCAGATGTTTTTTAATCCACATGCACCTGAGGAAGCAGGATCCCTGAAGCAATTGGGAGTTAAGGGCCTCGCTCAAGAACCTAACCAGGGGATTTGAACCAGCAACTTCAATCAGAATCACAGCATCCTAACCTGCTGAGCCACACACTATATGAAAGATGGATGAAATTTAATTTAATTTAATTTATAGTCATCAGTAGTGTGTCTGTCTGCGGGAAGAATGTCAACCTCGTCAAGAGATCCACATGCCTCAGCGGTGACATTCATGTCTCTGGTGACTCTTCCTATGATGTCAGCTGACGGATTGGGAGAGCATGGGGGGTCATGAGGGCACCGGAAAGGGGTGTGTGGCGCTCACTCCCGACATCTTTGTAAGAGGGCGAATGTCCAAGTCTTTAGAGTCCTGGTGCTCCCTGTCTTGCTGTATGGCTGTGAGACATGGACGCTATCCAGTGAGCTGAGGTGAGCACTGGACTCCTTCGGTACTGTGTCTCTTCTGACAATCTTTCTTTACCGCTGGTTTGACTTTGTGTTGAATGAGCGTTTGCTAGAGGAGTCCTTAATGAGGCACATTACCTGCATTGTGAGGGAGCGTCAGTTACGGCGCTACGGCCATGTGGCGTGATTCCCTGAGGGTGATCCGGCTCGCAGGATCCTCACTGCTAAGGACCTGAGCGGCTGGACCAGGCCAAGGGGACGCCCAGGTAACACCTGGCTGCGGCAGATGGATGGGCATCTCCGGAGGGTGGGACTGGATCATATGTCTGCCTGGGAGGTCACCAGCCGGGATCCCGAGAAGTTTCGCCATGTGGTGGGTGTAGCAACGCGCTGCATCAGCGCATGCTCCCCAAACCAACCTGACCTGACACGGAATTTAACAAACTGCACACATCGGTGTGTCACAAACGAACGAAGCTCACAGACCTACCCATTATACACGTATGAAGGTTTGTGATCATGCCTGGATAGTTACAGGCCGTGACAGATTCCACATGGAGTTGGAAACAGAAACGTATCCTGAGAGTGGAATCCAGAAAATCCAGGGGGTGGGATCTGACAAGCAGCCTATCCAGTAGCTCTGATTGTTTTGTGTGTTTTTCTGGACTTTTTCAAATTCTGTATCTGTAACTTCAGACACACATTGTGTAATCCTTGTGATGTTCCTGTTATATTTTATTCTCATCTTCAGAATGGCAACAGCACCTAAATTTCTTTCCGGATGAATGAATAAAGTAAGTAAGTAAGTAAGTTGACCCGCCCCCCTCAAACCGTGGCTGTCTGGCACCGACACTGTGTTGACACTGCTGTTAGACCGATGTGCTGTCTGGAACTCGCTCATCAAGCTCAGGATGTTTCATCAGGTTGAGACATTACTGGACCTGCATCTCCAAAGAGTCTCTATAACTTTGCAACAATTATCTATCCAGCCATTTTCCCTAACCACATATCCATGTAACAATAAACAATCCATTTACCTTCCATAAACCGCTTATCCAATCACGGTCACGGTGTGCCTGGAACCTATCCCAGAATGCACAGGGCACAGTACAGTATTTGTACCTATTAGATGCCTGCATTTACATTTATTTATTTAGCAGATGCTTTTACCCAAAGTGACAATTGAGAAAGCAGAGACAGCCAGTCCCCGGAACAAATGGGGTTAAATGCATTGGTCCAGCAGTGACAATGTGACTGCCAAGGGATCTGAATCACAACCTTCCGCTCAAAGGTCCAGAACCCAGAACCACGGAGACACACACCCCCTGTAACAGATTTGCCTGTTTCCTGTATCCTTCAAAAGTGTAAATCAACATTTTAAAACTTAAATATCATATTTTAAAATATATAAATACTATATTTATACATTATACGGATGGATTTCTCACTGAATATTTAACTCAATAATTAACTCATTTACTTTAGTATGGAATATCATTAGTCCAGATAAATGCATGTGTTAACAAAAGCAAGGACAGGGTTTGCCAGCTATCATGCATCTACATCGCAAGCATTGAGGCAGTTTGCAAACCGTACAGACTATTTCCAACATAACTCTTACATACAAGTAAATGCATATGCAGACTTGTCTCAAATTGAAGATCTCATGACAGTCAGCTGACCAGAGTTGGCAGCCCCGCGGGGGTATCCATAACGACTGTGATAGTACATTCAGGTGGACACTTTGCATGTCTGTTTTGAAAGCGTGTCTTTGATTTTAGCATCTTAGCCCTTGCTGCAAATAAGACAACAGTGGAGCATTATGGGAGCTGACTGCTCACCACTAGGTTACCTGACACCCTGGTTAATCACATTAATTTAAGTGAATCGAACCTCAGAAATCGCTGGCAGAAGCGGGGGCTCTTTCCCTTAATTTATCCTGTAGTAAATACATCACACAGCCCTCTTAGAGAACACACTCTGTGTGCGTTTAGGTGTGTCGTACAGTTGTCACCCATCCAGTCTTTTTGGGATCATCCAGTTTTGTCCCTTATTACTTCAGATTGGAAGTGGCAGCTCCTGGTGTGTGTGCAGCTGTGATCGGTGTTCGTTTCTGTGCCTCGTCGTTTGATGTACCTAAAGAGACACGGTCACTCCAGCATGTGAACCAGTAAGCTCAGATACAAAAGTCTGTCAAATTTTACGAACCATTTCCGTTCCTCCTACCGAACCCTTCATAGACACAAAAGGCAGCTGATTAACATGCCGCCCTTAACTGCCTACTGCACTCTTCAGAAGCGTTTTGAAGCCCTTTAAAGGTGTGTCTGTTTCGCGTCCGTTTTCCCACGGCTTTGCTTTGTATAATGCGCTGGCTTCCTGGGTTTCGCTCAGTTTGCGCTGCTTGTTTCCACATCAAATCGAAACCCGTTGCTCTAAAGATTTATTGCTCGGCCCAGACCTGGATCTGTTGTGGAGCATTTCACAGCTCTGCACTATAAAAGCTGCTATCTCCCACAGAGCAGGTATCAGGAGATGTCACCTGGGAGACCACCAGTGTAGCAAGGAAACACAAAACCTGCAGTCTTCAATAGTGGGGTGACTTTACAGACTTATCATGTATATCTTTGTCTTCTCTATCATCTGGTTCCCTCAAATAGAACCATGACTCCATCCTAACCTGCATCTGACCTGTTTCATTTAAGGTTATCTGAATAAAAAAAAATAAAATCCTTTATTCCACAGATCGGTTCCAGCTTAAAGTAAAAATTTTATTTCTGCCTTTAGGCATGTTCAGATTCGTATGACACGTACAATGATGAAGTAAAGGATAGCGGGAAATGTGTGTGTCAGTCTGAGACGAAGGTTGAGCACTCTTCAGAAGCAACACCCTACACTCCATCTTGACAGGCAACCATGGTGTGATGACTCATAGTTTGTTTGTTTGTTTGTCAGCTGTAAAAATCTATTTATATACTCTGATCATTGTGCTTACGCACAGATGTTTGTATGAATATTTCATTGTGCAAAGCCTCCATCAGGAAAGATCCCAACAATATGCTTGGTGCATAAAAGCGATTCGGTTCCAACTGGCAGCCGACATCTCTGCCCCCATGTTCTGTGTGTAAAGAGCAGCGGGAGGACCTTCTGGAGAAGGTGCGTGAAGGTCACCTCGCAAAGACTCAGCTAAAAACTACTGAGCTGAAAAGCGAGAGGTTCTCCTATAGGCTCGTGGTGATGCCTTTTCCTGATCATCTAACACAGGATGCGGAAGATCTCCAGGAGTGAAATCGAGGACTGAACCTGGGATCCAACACACTGGAAATCCACAGAGTGCTGGGGACAAAAAACACTGTGAGTTGGGAAACTGGCACTGATAGAAGACACCAGCTCAGAACGACAAATAAATTAATGCGGCATAAAGGTTCTGGGAAGAAAAGAAAAGAAATAAGGAGGTGTTTATATAGGTGTTATAGATGAATCAAGTGATTTTAATACTCATGTGAGACTCTGAGCAGCGGAAAACAGGGCCGGGCATGGTGGAATTTCCAGAACGGAGCTTGGAACCGGAATCAGTTAACATGATATCCACCAAGCAACAGTAATTCAGGCCCTTTCCTAGAGATAAGTAATGGTATGAATCACAGCAGCATGACAGCTGCATCAAGCCTCCTGTCTCGCTTTAGTCCTCCATATCCTACACTTTGCGATAGCTTTGTGCAAACTTCCCCACCCCTGATTAAACGGGCACAAACCGACCTAGCTTATTCAGTCACAGTAACATT
Organism: Hyperopisus bebe; assembly: GCA_026777045.1. NCBI lineage: Eukaryota > Metazoa > Chordata > Actinopteri > Osteoglossiformes > Mormyridae > Hyperopisus > Hyperopisus bebe. Next base: position 10,657,792 of record JAODJW010000002.1, read on the forward strand.
TTCCCAAAAACCAAAGCGTTATTATGATTTCTGCTGCATTTTTAAAAATAATTTTCCTGGCACAACGCCACGACTGTGCAGCTGTGACAAAAATGTATTTCTCGAATATTTTATTCATTTCATTACCGTGGCTAAATGCTAGGCTTAATTAGGCCCTTGGCTGAAATCCCGTACGACAGCGTGTGCATAATTGTTTTCTTACTTAATCTTTGACATTAATACTGACTCCGGAAATTAAAGCAACATTTGTAATCAAAGAACACTCATTCTCAGTTTCGTTATCGTCCGCAACAGACAGGCTTGTGTCTTGGTCCAGCAGGACACGCCGGTCAGCTGCCCAGGCGACCCGGAGGTCAGCGCTTACATCAGCCGATCTCCCATCTCTGCACCACTGCCACATCTTCCCAGCTGCCCTATCCTATTAGCACACAGCTGTTCTGTTTCCGGGCTGAGGTGGCCACACCATTGCCTGTCTGATGATCACAACCTCCAAACATTTGTTATATATTAAATAATTTAAAAAAAACACCTTGGATTGTGGTGAAGGTTTCATTCAGAGTGAAGAATATCCATCGACCTCGGTAACCGGCAAGAAAAACAGATGAATCATCATGGCTCGTCCACCGGCTGTCTTCTCGAACCCTCAGTACAAGCCCAGAAGGCGTCCCCCACAATTTTAAGCCTCACCACGTATCTCGGCCACTTTGGGGGCCCCTCCAGATACGAGCCTTCTTATCTCCTTTGTGTGATCAGCCGGACCTCATTCTTCATCCTCAGTCTAAATTCCATGTTGTTTTGAAGCCATCTTCTGGAGGCAGCTGAAATCAGCTTGGGTCCCCGAAGAGCCACAGGCCAGCTGTTTGCCTGCTGATCTCCACAATAGCCAAGTGCCTTCTTTATGGGATTAGTCTCACTTCTTTGTGTTTTTAATGAATTTGGAGGATTTGCACGTTTTGCTAGTTCCCTTAATAGTATTTTGGGAACGGCCCCAAATGAACACGCTGGATGAAAGTACCATAAACAGGAAATGGATTTAAATAAAAAAAAATCTCAGGCTGACATATGGCACGAGGCTGGGGTAGTCTGTGCATGAGGTGCCAGTCCGTCACAGGTTACATATATGCACGTTTAGAGATGCCAGTTAGCCTGATTGCATGGACTGTGGCAGGAAACCCACGTGACATGAGGAGAACACGCAAACTGCAGGGAAGCGGTGCCCTAGCCCTTGTGTGGTGAGCTGGCGGTGCCACTTCGGAGTCACCCAGCCACCCAGTCACCCAGCTACCCAGTCACAGAGCCACCCAGTCACCCAGCCACCCAGTCACAGAGCCACCCAGTCA
>JAODJW010000002.1:10707054-10717380 GCA_026777045.1 Hyperopisus bebe
AAATGTTATAGTGCAACATGGACATCTGCAGGGGTACTATGCTGAATGTGTTGAACTTGATCTGGTTCATTCAAATTTGCAGAAGTCAGGGTGATTCTTAATAAAACGCGCCGTAGGGGGGTTATTTTTCGTAAGATAGCGCCCCTAATAATATTCCGGCTAGGCGATATGATTATATTTTGTCATTTCCCTGCTCACATCGTTGCATTTGTGTTATTACCCAATGCACATAATAAAACTGTTGCGCCGGATACGTCCTTCAAATATTACAAAACATCGGGCACCACGCGGAGGCAGAGTGGCGTCCTGAGGGTGAGTTCGGTTTATCCATCGCCAGTCTCCTCTTCCATCATGGAACAAACCGGCATCCCGATCGACTTCTAGGTCCCGCTGAAACCTTACTGTGCTGCCTGGCGATTTACCTACACAAGTACAGATATAATCTCGCTGTTCCTCAATAAAACAAACATGGACGACATGCCAACCAAAAGCCAAGACCAATTCAGTATGATTTGTTAATGTTTCATTTTCTTTCGTGTTATTACTATTGTTACTGATAACATGATTAATCACATTAATTACAGATGGCGTACGAGCATAATAGTAATTGTAACAGTTGCAGAGCATAGTCATAGTATTTGGAACAGTAATATTATTATTACCATAATCAAGCTGCTTTCTTGGTTTTTATAATCTTATGCATACTTTTTCTTAGACAAACAGCCGCTCGTTGAAAATCAGTTAATTTGACTGTGGTGTTACAGCGATCCTGTGAAGTGTATAACAATTCTTACTAATAAATGCAGTAATTCCTTTAAACTATACGTATGCTGGCCGTGCATAGCGGCCGCTGGCGGCGGCTTCACATGCTAACATGCGGTTTCCCGAGCATCGGAGGTAAAAATCGATGAAACCGCGGCTCGGTTAGGCTACATGGCGCTATATAATCCCGAAACATGACAATACGTGTCTCCAATAGGAGGGCTCGCCATCCTTTAGCGCAGGCCAATGGAAGAGGCGCATGGGCGTGAGATGAAAAGGTGAAGCGCTTTTTGAGTTTAGTAAATGACTGCAGTAAAGAAATACAGCGGGGACAGCTGCGTGTGTATGTGTGTGTGTATGGTTTTCTCTCCCTCCCCCCCCCACACCCCTACATCCCCAGGCCAGCCTTCTGTATGCAATGGAAATCAGATCGCGGGACCGTGAGCTGGGAAGATTTTGCAGCCCATCATGAGGATCCGAGGAGTATGATCCCGAAAGGCGGCCGTGTCCCACAAACTGTCCCAGACGATGGAGCTTGCTCCATGCTTAAATAAAAATCCGGTCCGGGGGGATGAACGCGCAGAGAATAAGGCTGTCTGCAGACCAGCGTTAGTGAGAAGGCAACCGGCGCCTACAACTATGCGGGACTTTGGAACGACGCTGCTTTCCTTGGGATGTAAATAAAAAAGACAAAAGAGAAATCTTGTAGAACAAACACCGTTGCGTATGTATATACTTTGGGATTCCTTTAATGTAAGAGGTGTTTCCGTCTATACCTAAATGTATATGCAGATCGGCGCTGCAACGTAGCACACTTGTGTCTCGACAAAAAAAAAAAAAAAATCCCTGCGCTACTAAATCAAAATAAACAATACTATGGATCGTATGGGACAAGTCTGTTAAACCGTAAGGTTTTGTTCGTGCACCGTTGAAAACGTGCGTTTTAATGAGAAGCTGCTGTCTCTATCCATGGTCCTAAAACGAGCGTCCCAGTTAAAGGTGTGCAAAGCAATGTCTGTGGTCCCGGGAAAAGGATGTCCTCGCCACTACTGGTCGTGAAAAGCATTCCGTGGTTTGTACGGGCTTAAAACTGAAAGAAGAAACGGAAGATTTTCTCCTCCTTGAAGTGCGGAACCCCCAAAGAGGATTTTATTTCATCTGTGAACATCATTGTAGCACACGAACTACTACAATTCTTTCATCGCCGGCAAAAATGTACCGATTTAATGTGCTTGGGATCTATTTGTGGGAAACTATAGTTTTTTTTAGGTAAGTATTTTTTGGTTTGGCATAATTTAATTTTAAAACCCTATGCATTAATGTTATTTATTTTTTTTACCCACGGATTGTCTCAGAATTCACATCAGATTTTCTTATAGCTATGATTTCAGTATATTAGGAAACAAAGTAACGTGGAAGGATTAAAACATAAGTTGTGTTAAGTGAAGATGGATGTCTGTCTGCGGACGGCCTTATTTCAACAATTAACTATTCTTATGATCCCCTTGCTGAGGGAAAGCGATTAGTTGCATTAACTCGCTCACTGCATTGTCGGGTACGGCGTCGGGCTCTGAGACAAACTACGACCACTAGTGGTAGCTGGGTGAAAAAAAAAATAGAGGGGACCCGGCATTGCGATCAACAGGCTTTGTTAGAATATAAAGAAAATAAATACTGGTGTAAATTCTGTTATAAAATGCATACACCAATGTATATGTCAATTTTTATATTATCTTTAGGTTATTATAAAATTATTATTATTCATACTGTTGGCGCTGTATGGATTTTATTGTCGTGTCTAATCTATTACCAAACCGTCCTCTGCGGGGTTTCAAATCATCGGTTTAGGTGACAAATCGACGGTCATCAGCACCTTCACTAAATTAACACCTACTTAACAGAATCGCGACAGGCTGTAAGCGCGTCTTGCCAGTCATATGGTGCACAGTACAGGTGACATAGTGCTTGGCAGCGGTTATGGTTCTTTTGTACTGTATGCAAGACTTTGATGGTGTGCGGATTCGCGCGGGAATAGCCCACCTAAGTTAACTGAAATCGCCTGCAGTGCTCGTTAAAAACCTAACCCGTTCACTTTTATTGTGCATAAAATCAGTGAGCTGGGGGCAAAATTACGAAACTGACATAAGTGTACCCGCAAGTCTGTTTGAGCATCAAATGCATATTTGCATGTCGAATAAAAGCAGCGCCAACTTCTTCCAGACGGTTTAAGGTGCTGGTCTGTAAGACTGATCGAGCGCCGATCAACGCCGCCGTATTTTCATAAAATAAAATAAATTCATTTGTTCCTCCATATTTAATGAATTAAAGATAAACACGATCGGAGCTCTTAGTTGCTTCCTTCAGATTTAATCTGGCAGTAATGATTGCGCATCCCTGCCGTTTAGTTAATGAAGCCGAATCATGATATTGCAGACCGTGTGCTGAACGCTGCAAATCGCCTTAATTGATATCGCAAAGCTCCTCTACCCAGACTCGGGCCTCATTGCAAATGCAGATTTATAAGTATTGATCACCCTGTCAGTGGCCATCCCTGTGATTAATACATATCCAGTGCTGTCAGACTTTATTTTGTTGTTTCATGTTTATTCATGAAACAAGAGCTGAGGGGGTGACCCCTAATTCCGACGTTTCTTTTTTAATAAATAAATCGCTCTCTGACTTTTTATTTAGTGTGGCGCAGATTTACAACTCAGTTCCGTGGAAAGGTTATCCGATTATTTTTTAATTAAATATAATTAAAAATATTTCGATGGTGTTAGAAGGAAAACATTTTCCCCTATTAAACATACGCGCATAAAACTGTAAAATCAACGCAATCGTTTTGCAGTTAAGGCTAACTGAGAAAACGTGTTTTCGTTTCACTTGGGCATTTTCTAAGTATATATATTTTTAATACAAACAGTTTACATATAATTCATTTTGCTTTAGACATTTCCAAGGTTAATTTTGATCAAAATGTCAAGCCATGCTTCTGTTAGGTGTATATTAGTTATAGTGGAAGTACAGCTAGCTGTGGCACTGATAGTATCTTACAGAGACGTTAAATTAACCCTTGTTTTTGTTACTTGCTGCCCTGATTATACTCAGGTTAAAGGTCTGATGTCTCGGGTCTGTGTGGTGTGTCGGTAACAGGGGGCTGGGCTATGTGACAGGTTACTAATCACTCCTCCGGTGAATCCTTTATGGCTCCGATCATAAATGTCACATCATGGCAACATAAATGTAAATATAACTATAGATTTATTTGTAATAGTAGCTGGTTGCTTCATACCTTTGATTTTGGAACCACCTTATATTAAATGACAGGCAAACGGTCATACGTTTCAGGTGAATTACACGTGCGGTTGTATTAATCGCAATTATTTTCCCACCGTGCACATTGTTCAGATTTTGCGATAGAGGGGGCAGGATTTCAGCTGACGGTGCCCTACAGTTCGCTGCGTGGCGCGTATTCAGTCGGGAAAGTGAATTTACCGCTTCACATTAGCCACAGCATTCTGCCGATTTCCCACCTCTACAGCCGAAACTGTGTAAGTAACCTTGGATGAGAGGATACACGCATTTCCACTGGCGTGCGTTTCGTTTCACCCGAAACTCCCAGATGGCCGGGAAGGAGGGGGTGCGTGAGTAGCCCTCGTAGCTTCGCAGCAGCGTGGTGTCCGCAGCAGAAACCGGGAGTGTTAATTCAGCACTGCTGATCTCGAGCAGCAGGCCTCCATCACTTATAGTCTGTCGCAGGTCCAGGCCGATTCGGAGGGAAACAAGGGGTAGGGGAGCAGGCGACCTCGGGAAAACCTTGTCAATCATGTGCATGAAAGGAGACGTGTACTGCCGTCCGTGATACTCCCCCCCCCAACACACCCCACCCACCAGTTCATCCATTCAAGGCAATGGCATTGCCAGGGACTAAGAGATTGTAATGCATTATCGATTGGAGTGAGGCACATTTTGGTACAAATGCAGCTCTTTCGCTAATGATCTCTCCTTCTGCTCACTGTTGTGACGTAACTGGACTTGCATTTCTGTCAAACAGCCCTCGATTCAATTTAATTTTCCACTGGGAGCATTGTTTTTTACTAAAGGAAACGCAGCAGCTGTACCCAGCGTTTATTTATTTTTTCCAAGACACTAGACGACCGGGAAAAACAAACATCGAATGAATGTCTGGATTTGGCGTACAAAACCAAGAAAGGCATCAAAATTGAGGATCCGTCATTTTCTTATCAAGCGCAGTCCAAGCCTATTCATGGAATACTTCACTTTTATAGAATAAAAATCTATATCCTAACATGAAGATTTGGGAAACCAGGCAGCCTGGAGATTTAGCCCGTGGATGAGAAGCAGCTGATTCGGTTCTGAGGAAGCTTTCTGTGGTCGTACCTTTAATTGACTGGCCCAGGTACCGTAATTATTCAGCCGTGTAGATGGGAAGCACTTGTTCGGTGCCTGGGATGAAAGACGGTGACTCTCCAACAGTCATTCATGCGGCAAAGGTGTGCTTTACAGTATCATGAAAAGCGCTGACAGAGAATTTCCCCATCTTGAGAGGCTCTGGGATAATGAGGAACCTCCTGATTATTGCCCATAAAGTATACAGATCTCTTGGCTTTTTACATGGTAATTTATAGCTGAAAATGCAACAGATATTACCTGTTGACTACTTGTTGTAGTGCCTTTGGCGCTTAACTGCAGCCTGGCATATTGACAGTTGTGGAAGCTGCTGACTTCAGTTGTGACGAGCTGTGTGAAATTCAAACAGCTTCAGAGGCTCCTGTCACAGCGAAATCTCACCGCCTCTGATGTTTTATTCCTTATTTCTTGGGAGTAACGGTGGTTTTCAGCAAATCTCCAGAATAGAATCCTTGTCCTTGTAGTCCGGATTCTAAAGACGTCACCATATCATGGGATTTTAGACTGATTTATGGCACCAGTAGGGGACAGAAGAAGATGAAACAATGTCATTTTAAGATGTCTGGAGATGACAGGAGTGGAAGTAGTTTGAGATATGTCCAAGAGGCTGGAAAGATTAATTTTTTTTTAGCTTTGTAAACGTGATTCTTCCCAAGAAATACTCTCTGCAGTGTGACTCGTGTTTGTTTCCCAGTAATTTTGTCATCATATTGCTGAAATAAAAGAAGAAAAAGCAGAGAGGTCCCTAAGTTACTCCTCTTTGCTGAGTATGCTCCTCGGAGAGGAGTGTATGACTGTGTCACCCTACGTCACTCAGTTCCTGCCTGATTTGACAATGAGGTCAAACATCATTCACTCTCGAGGGCCCGCAAAGCTTGAAACCTATATAAACAAATCCAGATAACACATCCTGTTCCCTACGTTCATTGCCCTCATGATCAGACCTCAATTATTCCTGTAAAAAAGCTGTTACAGGAGTCTGTTGTTATGCCTAGCATGTTTCACCACTGGATGTCAGTGCAAGGAGAAAACAAATAAGGACTTGTTGTGAGATGCTAATTCGCTACACTAACCAACATATTTGACCATTACTAGCCATGCATGATAATGTTTTCTGTACAGCAGATGGGATTTCCACACTCCTGCCACTCGCTGTCTAGATCGGTATGTTAAGCATCATTCTCCATCCAGTAAAACTGAATCGTTCTGATCTAATGAAGACTCTTAAATCTAGTTAGAGACTCCCATTCATAATGATGTACCTGCTCTTGGTCAATCACATGAATATTATCACTGAAGTGTAATGAAGTCTTTACATTTGGGTAGTGACAGCGAATGGAGCCACAGGTGACAAATAGACAGACTGACATTAGTTCGTTTTGTTAACTGATTAAGAATTTACTGTGATACAGCTTCTCATGGTAAATTACTGGTTAATCTTTCCCCTTTTAGCAGTTAGATGGAGGGTCTTTGTATTGGAAAAGTATCATACTATCGTGTCAGTATTATATTCCAGCATATGCTTTTGCTTGGTGAACTATTTAGGAACATAAGATATGTAATTTGTGAACAATGAAATGCAGTTTTGGAAGGAATTTCTGCATTTTCACAGTGAGGGTGATGAAGGAATGAATGAATTTAAATTTATTTTAATCACATGCATGCACATGGATAGATAAAGATGCAGGCGTAAATCACATCAAAAATACACACTAAAATAAAGGTAAATGATTTTAGACTGAAGTCTGGGGATAAGAAAACTGGAACACAAAACAGATATTTGTGTTCTGGATTTTGTGATTTGTCATTAAGTAAAGAATGTTTGATAAATGGACAAATTATGAAAATGTGTATTTTTCATAAATAATAATACGGAACATAAATGTGAATTTGTGCTATGCCGTTATGACTTGTTCAAAATCTATCCACATATTCAGTTATTCACTTACTTTATATAATAACTACATGATTTGTACGGCCAGTTCATTAGCAATACTGTTTGTTAGGATGGTTATTTAATGATCATTGATGCATTAAACTGACCCCAGAGCATTGATCAGATTGGATAGAATTTCAGCAAAATATGGAAAGGTCATAATACACTTAAAAAATCTGCATGTATGTCAGATTTATACTAATCTATGTTAAAGCAATTTAAAAATATGTAGAAACATGCAAATAATGTTTGTACATGCAGGGATTTCAAAATAGATTAGGATTACTAATTATTACTAATGATTACTATAAATGCAGGACAAGCAGCTGTCCACCACAGTGCCACAACTCACCTTATTTCCCAGAGTTCCCTGCAGAGTGTGTTCATGACATCACACGCGAGGTCCTTCCCATAGCTCCTGGGTGCCGTTTCTAACCTTTCTGATGCTTTCAGTGCAGCGTTCAGCCCGCGTGGCCTTAGCTATCTGGCGGACGTGTTTCTGTTTACACGCCGTTTCTGTTTACCCTGGAGCTGCTGTTGGCTCCTCGTTCCGCTGCCAGGTTATCAGATACACATGCTCTTTGCACAGATTGTTCCTTTCAGTGCCTCAAGGCCACGGACAGACAACTGGTTTTCACGCTTATTTAATCCAGAAGAGTGTCCTTTTAATAATAATTATATTTCCAAAAGAACAGGGCTTGCACAGCGGTGTTGTGGTTAGCATGGTCACCGTGCACCTTTGGAGTCCAGGGACTGATTTCTGCCTGGTTTCATTCCTCCCTGAGGGGTTCTGGATGCGTGTAAACCTGTAATGGACAGGCAACATAGAAGATGAATGAATGATGAACATCTGGCACAGCTCGTTATTGGTATACACAGTTTGGAGCTGCACCTATTTCTGATGAACCGTGGCGACCTTTTGACACTCTTTCTCGGATCAGCACACACGAGACGGCTGGCAAGCTGGCTGGCCTGCGCTCTGACCAACGGAGCACGTAACTTGGAAGATGGCTTGTCTGTCAATGTGTTTAGGGTTAAAAAAACACTATCTAGTGCTTTTGCTAATAAAGTTCGCTAAAAACAGTCGGTGATGACGTTTAGCAGGATATTAACGTTACGAGCACGTTCTTTTGGTGCCGATGCTTCGCAGTTCACTCTCAGCAAATCGCACTCACTCGCCTCATATTCTTTCACTGTCTCTCTCTCTCTCCCCCCTCCACCCCTTCCTCAAGCCTGGCGGCATCAAAAGAAGCGGCAGCGAGGAAGGCTGTCACCCCAATGCCCCCCTCCGAGTTCCTGGACAAGCTGATGGGCAAGGTTTCGGGATACGACGCACGGATCAGGCCCAATTTCAAAGGTAAGTGAGGTTGGCTCCACAGATCCGATTGGACAGAAGCACAGTAGCTGCCAAGCACCCAAGAGCCAATCACGGTCCAGCAAACAAACTTTGTGGTTTACTTGGGAAGCTGATTTAATTTAGCACTAATGCCACCTTTCCTATTTACATTCAGCGTCAGATTTTTAACCAGTTAACTAGGAAAGATATTATAGGGTAAGTTCTAAAACTAGATTCTCAGGATTGGATTTTATATCAGTCTGGTCCATAAAGGCATAAACCACAATGACCCCCCTGTACAATGACTGTTCCTGCACGTCGTCTCCGTGCTCTGGCAGAATCTGTGGCGGGCCAGACAGCACGGAGTAGGCAGCAATATGAAAATTAATAAGAACCACATCTCTTGAGATGTCAGACGTTCGCTCATCGGCCGGCGGCTAAATCACAACAGATGATTTGAGGGATGGCATTACTGACTAACTACGCACTGTGCCACAGCACAGAAAATAAAACATCATAAATCAGTGTAAACGATACACCCAAATGGACCAGAACTGGGCTTTCATTTATGGACCAGATAAATGAAATAAGTAATAATGCTATAATTAAACAATAACACCAATCAGTAACAATAAATAAATAAATGAATAATAATAATATTAATAATAATAATGCAGTCATTGCACACAAGCCAGGCATTGACTATATTTTTGATGTGACATGAATCAAGTTGGAAATCTTTTTGATGTTTGATGTTTGCACACGTGAAGGCAGTAGTGCTGCTCTTTGGCCCCCTGTATATTTTCCCGAGGGGTACAGACACATTCTGGGACATAAAGCACCATCGCGGCTGCAGTTATTGCATTTCGTCTCCCTTTGGTGACGTCCTCCTCCGTTAGTCTGCACAGACCACCTTAGGTTTCAGCCACGAGGCATGATAACAAGGCTGACCCAGAGGCTGGAGGAACCAGGAGGGGGTCGGTTACATATGAGACCGGCGTTCTTTAGATAGACGTCTGCACTCCACTATGCCTCAACCCACGGGACCATTTATACCGCTTGTAGCGTGTATAAAACACCGTGAATTAAACCTGCACGTATTACCAGAGTTTGTATTAACAGAGTTTATATTAATGCATACATGAACACAGCATGTATTGCATTAAGAAATGGCAGGAATTTCAGCCCCAAAAGGCTATTTAAATATCCCAGGTACTAACATGCAGACGTTAGCACGCAGACACGCTGCATGGGTATGGCGAAACGCTGCATGCGGCATGCTAGTTTCCAGCACACGGTTCCCCCAGAGCTGCTCACAACGTAAAGAGCAAAGGCATTTAGTTATGAAGGCTATACAGACAGAATTTTAATTTGGTTCAAATAAATTTCATTCTGGCATAATGTCTGCCACCAAGATGAGGTCTTGATAGTAAAGAGCTATACGTAATACTTGCTTAACAGTACGGTTGTAGTATTGTACAGTATTATTAGAGTAGTTCGTAGTACAATGAACTAGTTCAGTTTCACATTTATTTTATAAATAAAAAAAATTCTCGGTGAATTCTGAAAATAATGTAAAACAACCTTTAGTCCCTACAGGCTATCCTTATGCAAATTCAACATATGAGGATTTTAGTAATGTATCACGCAGTCAGGTCTCCCCCCCACCCAGATTTCTGTAGTGAGTATTATGTTTTGAGGATTGTGTTTAATCTCTGCTAGCGGTATTCGTGTTATGCTGGTGAGGGCGCTTCGCAGCGATTGTTTGTTTGTCAACAAAAGCAGGCAGCTGTATGGTATAAGCTTTGAAGAGTTTCTCACGCAGCGAGATCAATCCGGCCCGCTTCCCAGTGCCGGCGGG
>JAODJW010000002.1:10735835-10747398 GCA_026777045.1 Hyperopisus bebe
CAGCACAGAGGATCCCGAGTTCAGAATCTAAGATGGCTGCGCCCTTTATCAACAGAAGGGAAAGTTGTAGTTTTATATTGTCTAAGCACTACTTCTCATTTGTGGCTCATTAAATTGGTCGCACACACTATACCGTCCAACTTATCTGTGGATGTGTTGCTACGGAGTTTTATAGGTAAAGCACCGTGCGTAATGTGTTATCAACTGATATTGCTAACAATGGCAATTAACCGGGCTAGAATTTCATGATTAGTCAGATTATTTGTCGGATTTCCGGTAGTGTGGGCGAATTGTAAGTGAATGAAGATAAATTTAAGACCATTTTAACTGAGGTACCTTAAATCTGACAAGTTGTCCAGATAAGCAAAAAATCTTGCTTTTAATTGATATGGGTCCATGGTATTACTTCTGTGGCAGATGGAATGCATCCGACTCGTGTTCAAGATGTTCAGTAAACATGTTAAGTGCATATATATATTCCCTTTTTTCTTGAGTATGTTTGTTCATGCAAAATGAAATGCGATTAATATAGATTAAAAATGAAAGATATTTAATCGTGATTAATCGAAATTAATCTACAGCAACCCTGTGATTAATCTGATTAAAAATTTTAATCATTTGACAGCACTAGTTTCATGATATATCTCTGATTTGGAGGGAAACAGTTGTCTGTTGTCAATATGTTAATTTGTTTGCCTGTGAGGATTTTCACCAAAGCATCACAGCTGGTGACTGAAAGTCATCAATACCGCCAAGAAAACAGATGCCTTTTGGGTGCTCACTCGATTCATCACTGAAGTATGTCTTGTGCACTGATGCATTTTAAGCGCATTTATTGAAAAGATGGTCAGAAATTCAGAGACTACCCTACTGTCCCAGCAGTAAAGTGACAAAATTAATGGAGGTGGAGTTAATCCTGTATAGGAGCAAAATCTAGAAATATTCGGATGGCTTTTACCTTTTGTTCACCAAACTGAATCTATGCACCCAGAGTGACTTGGTCAGTCACTTGACAAGACTATCTGATAAACTCAATGTTTTTAATGCTTCAAATTATAACAGGGTGAAAGGTTGTAATTGCTTGACCTTCTGTCCTCCCTGACCTTGTCTATGAACCCTCTTTCCTTTCTGCCCTTTTTGTAGATTCCAGTAAATTACTCTGTAAGTTGGCAGCAGGCACAGTCTGACCTTGAGAGTTGCATGGTCATGTTGGCCAGCAGATAGCATGATGATTAAGGACGTAGCCCTATAACCGGAATGTCCAAGTCCCGGAAGAGACTCTACAGTTGTACCATTGAGTAAACTGCTTGAATAACTGCAGCAATATGAATGATCTAAGTAGCTTTATAGAACAGTGCTTTGTGTAAGCAGTACACTACTATTACTGTAACAATATTCAGTTCTGTGCTTCCAACCGCAATTAATCATGTATAACTGGCTTTGTCTCAAAACTGATTAGTTTAGCTCCCTTCAACAACGGTAACACCTTGGGCTCTCCATTCTTGTCCTCCATGTGCTGATTTGTTTCCTCTTGCATTCACTTCCCTGCTGTAGGACTACAGGGTGAACATCTTCTTACGGCAGCAGTGGAATGACCCGCGGTTGGCCTACAGCGAGTACCCGGACGACTCCCTGGACCTAGACCCCTCCATGTTGGACTCCATCTGGAAGCCTGACCTGTTCTTCGCCAACGAGAAGGGAGCCAACTTCCACGAGGTCACCACTGACAACAAGCTGCTGCGCATCTCGAAGAATGGCAACGTGCTGTACAGTATCAGGTAGCAGCCTGCACCAGTGCCACCACCAATGTCTGCCAATTTTTTAGTCTCACACTTCATGAGGGATTCTGTTCTTTCTCCATATCAAAGTGTCCAGCCCATTCTCCCAGGCCATGTTACCCCATCTGTCGACCCAGCACACATTCTCTTTTCCTCATCATTTCCTTTTTTTTAAAAAGTTAAAATGGATATTATTTTGAATAATCCCCCTGCTCCTAGTATCTTCATTAAAAATATATATATTCCCCATTCTATTCTGCCATGTCACCTGGATCTGTTCACTGGCCTAAACAGTTTTACATGGTCCCTAGGGAGCAAAAGAGAGCCGTAATTCATACAGAGTGACCAAACTAATAAGTAGCCAATGATATGTTTTTAATCGGTGATTGACAGGAGGGGACACTCCACGGGCCAATCAGATTTCAGTCGGGATCAATGCCCCTGTGACCCCGTCCCTGTATACATGCCTGTTCCCATAACCTCGGCTCCATCGTAATGACCCTGTCAAGGGGCCCTTCCTTCATAAACAGCTCACGTCTATCCCTTAAAACCAGGCCATCTTCCTTCCCTGAGGCCGAGCTCTGCCAGTCTCTCAGTCATCTGTCAGTAACACCCTCTCATATTCGCGGCGGTTTCGTACAGTAGTGGCCTCAGCCCCGAAGGTACCTGGCTTTTGTTTAATATCCTAGCTTGGGTCTTCACCGCTATCTTTGCTGCCGGGGCTGGATGCTGGCAGACGGCAGTAGACGTGTAGGAGCACCTCCCCAGCTCCTCCTCTCGAGATTACTGCAGGAGCCTCGTTCATCAGTTTACCCTCGTCCCTGAACTGACAGGTGCTCAATTAAACTGCGGCAGATGCACTGAGCTGTTTTGGAGGAAATTGCTTATAAATAACAGCGCTATCTGGCCCAGGGAGGGCGAAGTTATCACCGTGGCACCAGCGAGGCAAGCCACACTCTTTAGTCCTCTTCTCTATTCCGACAGGAATGTGTTTGGCCTTTTCTGTGACAGTATATATATCCCTACCTCACAAAAATGTATGAAATCTGTGTGGTAATTTTTCCCCGTTGTGACAATATAGGGCTTAATGTGTTTGCTTTGACCACAGAGAAGATCTTACGGTCATGCCGTCTGTGGCCTGCATCAGAACTGGCTCAGTACTCAGTATTCAGTATGGCTGCACACCTCCTCAGAGAATTTTAGAAGCGTTTTTTATCAGACATGCAGCTAGAATTAAATCCGACTGAAAATCAAACCCATTCGAAATCAAATCCTCAAGCATGTAACTCAGACCTATATAAATGTAGTGTGGACTTTGCTTATAACTTGTAAACCTCTTGAAGTGGTTTTGATTTTCAATGTTTGACACCCTTTTCTCGGGGTTTCTCTGGACTGTGAGGGGGTCGTCTGCAGTTGAGAAATTCTTGTTTCTTGTCAGGTGGTTTGAAAACACTGTAGTGAGTGAGAGAGGAGAGCCGAGATCTCATTCGCATCGTGGTGGAGCCGTCGGCCCGGCTGACCAGCTGACTTTATTTCATGTCAGTCTGAGCACAGGTCCAATGCGCTGGAAAAAAAAAAAAAAAGAAAAATCCCTACTGATATTTTTTCATCTCACTCGACAGAAAGTTCATCTTACTTAAATAAATAAACTGTGCCATTTATAATGTGCTGTATTGTGACAGGAAGGCAGCCATAATACCAACCCGCTTTGATTCAAACACATTTTCCTTTGTCTTCCACTGCTTAGGAAGGAGGTGCCAGACGTGCATCATCATCATTATTATATTTGTTTGCTTGTTTGTTTATTTGTTTGTTTGTTATTTGCTATTTATCCATATTCTATCCTGGTTGGCCCAGGCAGCATAGGACATAAGGTTGGGGCTCACTCTCCATCTCAGGGCACATACAGACGCAGCTGTGGTAATAATACAATTTAAATTATTGGTATTACTGTTATTAATAATTCAATAATCATAATTAACATCAGGGGCAGTTGTAGTCGTTGTACTAATAGTTAGAGTGCTGATGAAAGAGCATAAAAAATGAATTGTCTTGGTCAGTCTGTTTTTAATTAGGTATTTAATCAAGACCATTAAAAATGTATGCGTTCGCTTGTCAAGTAAGAAGCGAACAGGGGTCACGGAGATGAGACACTGCGACTGAGATTTACCCTGTTTGGTTTCCTGCTCACCATGTGGCATTCTGGGAAATTAACAGGAATTAATTATTACATGTATAAAGAGACAGAGCTGCATTTTAGTGGTGGACTTGGCGAGGTGGGGTTTGGGGATGTTAAGGGGATTAGTAATAGTTGGGAATTGAACATTTCCGAATAGTAGTAATCATTATTTTTTATAACTTCGGAATGAATGTTATTCAGTAGTTTTGTATTCTAGCCTGCAGGGAGAAGATTGTGTTGGATTTTACTGCACTGAGAGCATCCATTTACACAGGAACATTTAAGCGTTTACACCTGGTTTTGTTCTCTCTTTAACTCTTGCTTTGTGCAATGAGATGCTGGAGCTCACCTTCCCCCAGGTTCAGCACCTACACTCACATGACCACATGACATTTCAGAGAGCGAAGTGGACCCAGCCGTATTGTGGTCCACACGTGACAGCGTTCACCTTTCAAGGAACAAGGTGGACTCATCGACATTTGAGTTCCTGCATGACTGGGGTAGCATTTCACAGCATTAATTGGACCTTTTTGTGTTCTGATCCATAGATCTCCATTTGAAACTAGCTGAACCCATTTTTTGATCTGGACACTATGTGACCTTGTGAACATGACATAAAACAAAGCTGATTGTCATCTTTTTTGGTTGAAGCAGCGCGTTTCCGAAGATTAGCACCTACTTACTCTGTAAGACATATAAAAACAGCGTCTGGGTTTTCCTGGTTCACGTCATCTCACTTTGTCGGCTGAATGTTGAAGCTGAGGTCCTGTATCTCCTCTCCATTGACCCCGTCCTCTCCTTAAACCCCGAACGTGTCTCCTACAGAATAACCCTTGTCCTGGCCTGCCCCATGGACCTGAAGAATTTCCCCATGGATGTCCAGACGTGCATTATGCAGCTGGAGAGCTGTAAGTTGGGCCAAGTGGGGAGATGGGGGGTTTGGTGCCGGCAGAGCGGGTGACGCTGTATGGCCAGTTGGGGTTAGTCTGGGCTGGCAGGTTAGATAAGTGGTTACCAGTGTACTTATCAAGTAAATGTCCTGCTAACGTAAAGTAATATATGTACATGTGAATATATACACATATATACAACATCTACAAATCATGGATAAATGGGTATATATATGTAAATCGTATAGTAGTAAATTATTTTCAAAGAATTTTGCGGTGAGAAGGGGGTCAGGTTCCCTAAAGATTGCAGTAAAACATCAGCAATGTTGGGAGAAAGCAGGGCGAGTCACAGAAAAGTGCGGGAATGAGTAAATTCACCTTCCAAAGGCAGGGGAGACGTTTAAGAGGTTTGGCTGAGATGAGTAGTGTTGGTGAGGTCAGTGTGCACCACTATACCGAAGATAATAAAGAGATTAGTGTCAGGAAGATAGACGTCAGCTACAGGACTGAGCACTGAAATATAGTCCAAAAATGTCATGAACATAAGAAATACCCTTAATTATTAATCTCTTCTATTTAATTAAAAATGAAAGGCTTTGCCTTTTGATTTGCCCTTATATGCAACCACACACACACACATATCCAAATACACATCCATATACACAGATATGCACACAGATAGATGTACATATTTGTGCACATAAAATACTATGAGAAAATCTTACACAGTCAGAGTTTAAAGCTATTTATCTAGGTAGTCCATGTATATTTTGCTCAGAAAAAAAACATTTTAACATTACATTGTATGCATATTAAGAGTGACAACAAAAACTACCAGGAATTTCTTCTGTTCTTCAAAAAGTTACCGACACCTTGCTGGATGGCTAGATGATCACCGCTTCAGTTCCCAAACCTCTCCTCAGGGACAGCCATTCCATGCATTTTTAAATTTCACCACTAGCTCACTTAATGAATTAACTTAACTAAATAATTAGATGAGGTATTGATTAACCAAACATGATATGCTAGTGGTCAAGTACGAAAATAAATATTAAATTCTTGCTGCAAATACTTGGGTGACTTTAAGGAAAGGTCTTGAAATGGCTAAGCTGATGCATTTTGATTGACATAAAATCACAGTTTTACACAAACGGAAAGATCATTCAACCATAATTTTCTTTGACTGCCTCAGACTTTTGCACGGTACTGTATATACAGGTAGACAGTCAAACACAAATATAAACACGTATAGTTATATATACACACACAAGCAGACATTCCCATACACACATACACACATGTTTATGTCTACACTCACCACTGTCAATCTAACCACACTTCCGGATCCTTCTTCCTCAGTCGGATACACCATGAATGACCTGATCTTCGAGTGGGACGAGAAAGGGGCCGTGCAGGTTGCCGACGGACTCACTCTGCCCCAATTCATCCTGAAGGAGGAGAAGGACCTGCGGTACTGCACCAAACACTACAACACCGGTGCGTTACCACGGTGACCGCATCCGCTGGGCATGAGCTATAGGGGAGGGTCCAGCATCAAACCAGTATGAAACTGGAAGGAGAAGGGGAAAGAGAAGACTGAAATGAGCAGGAGTAATTTTTTAATAAGTTTCGAGGAACTTCATTGTGTTTTTAAAAACACCCAGTCTCTGGTCACTAAGCTGAGATCAGCCTTAGTTAGCATGCATGCGGGACTGGTGACCATATAGGAAACAGGCTGCTAATCCGATCTGATGGTACGTGAAACATCCGCACGATTAGAGGGGATTTAAAAAGAGACTCAGGTTCTTAATCTCGGAATAAGACTGGTACTTCGTTTTCAGTCGTAAATAAGCCAGAAGACAAAACAGTGAAGGAAGGAGCATAGATGGTAGGTGATAGGTCAGGACTCTGCCTCCTGGGAGGTGGAGCATGAAAGCGGCAATTTGACAGAGCGAGCCGCAGAAGACGTGTCCTGTGGAAGTAAAAATCTACTTTCCTTTCTCTAAATTCTGGTCAGTAAATTTACCTGACAGGATATGAGTAAGATGAAATTCCTTTTATTAAGATAGAGTGCACCCTGGAGTTAACAGCGAAGAAACAGAGTACCATTCCCCCCCCCGCCAGGTCCAAAGTAGAAAACCCCCGAACAAAGAAAATGCTTAGATTTGATGCATTTCTGCAACTTCCCTTAAAAGGCAATCTTCTACCCCATTGGTCAAGACAGGGGCTCTTGTCCATGCACAGAATGCACGATGACCTTGTGCACCTCCATATTTGCTTTAGGCTCATTACCAGTCACCACCAGTTTAACCCCACCCTTGCTAGCTTCTTACATGCCCCCATGTTAAACAATACTATGCAATCTAGCAAATCAAACTACCCATATTTCACCATATATTTGGTCCATTAATCTATTTCTTTACAACACATTCATTAGACCATATGATCCTCGAAATAGGTGAATGTAGCAAACACGTCAGGACATAAGCCTGTTTGTCTCGTCTTGATATTTCTGTCATGATGTTTCCCGTTGTTTTCCTCCACGGTGTTGAGCAGCCGGCGTAGCACATCCCGTCCTATCAGGAGTGGAGGTTCCGATTATCTTCACAAACAGGCAGTTTCAGCTCCCAGTTTCAGGGTTAGAACACGACACACACACACATACACACTCTTCTTGCCTAAGGCCTAAGACACTGACAACAATCCCACAATGCACCTATCCCCAGCCCTACTGGAATTTTCCTTCCAGGCGGCTGAGGCTTCTCCCCACGGTGGGGGTGAATCCAGTGGACACACAGAGGCATGGGTGGTTCTAGGATTGTTTAAAAGTGGGTTGTATAAGAGGGACCATAATTCATACAGAGGGGCCAACTTTATTGTTAGCCAATGATTATGTTTCAAATTGATGAGTGACAGGGATGTGGGCACTCTGGGGACCAATCAGCTTTCAGCTGGGACCAGTGCCCCTGTGGCCCCGCCCCAGTATACATTCCTGATGGGGGGACAGAGTTCCGTCACCTTTGCTTCATTGTAATCAGAAGCCGGCCTCACAGATGTGGCGCAGTTAGATACGTAGCCCCCATGGCTAGGATGTGGTAATGCTGCAACGGCAACGATCCAATATGAAAGGGGTGTGTGTGTTTGTGTGTGGGGGCTGCTGTAGGCCAAACAGCGATCGTTTGGCTGTCACACCTCGAACATAAAACTGCAGGGGGGTGTGCGGGCATTCATCAGCAATCCCCCCCCCCCCACCATCTCATGATAAACCCCCACTGGGCATCGCTGTGGCGATGTCTTATTAACAATGGCCTTATAAAACTCCTCAGTCCCCTTCGCTCGTCTCTCTTCTTTCTGCCCCCCCCCCCCTCCCCATCCCAGGGGGGGAGAGCGGTTGCCGAGACACAGAGAACAAGTATTAATTTTGTTGGTGCACTGCAGCTTCACCTGGTGGTACATCATCGCCGTCATTTATTATCCTAATGCAGATCTGATTTTCCAGTGAAAGGGGTTTGCTTCCCGCGTGCCTCCGTTACACCAGCGCCCCCCCCATCCCGGCCGCACCGAGTCAGTGACGCTAGGCTTTTTTTTTTTTTTTTAAATTCCCTGACTAATGAATAATCTCTAGTCCCTTTCTCTGCCCGCAAACCGCAGAGGGTTCAGCTGTCTCCGTGGCAACGCATCCTGATCGGGATGGACAGGATCTGGAAGCGGCAAACGCGCGTTCTGACCACCCGCTTCTGATCTGGGGCTTAGTGACCATCAGGCCCGCCAAACATAATTCTCAAGCCCGGGACAGAATTACACTGACGTACAACCCCTCCCAGCTGCTCCTCTCCTGGCCCCCCCCTGGGCGAGGTCCAGGCAGGCCTGCTGTCTACCTCAGCTTGGTCAGACAGTGCTGTCGGTATGAGAAAACGCTGGCAGAAGCTTTCAGCTGCTTCAATAAAAAAAAAGAAAATACCCAGTATGGGGAAATTTTTTAGTTTTTTTTTATCGCCCTGTTGGAAGACATTTTGAAAAAAAAGGCAGGGATCTGCCTGGCATTGGACAGTGGGATGGAAAATTAGCTTTTATGGAACCTGAATGTGTCTTTGTTCTCGATTTGAGGGCCGCAGATGCCTGACACTCTTTAGGGCCAGTGGCGTGCATGCGTTTCCATGCTGAATCGCATGTAGGGCCAGTGGCGTGCATGCGTTTCCATGCTGAATCGCATGTAGGGCCAGTGGCGTGCATGCGTTTCCATGCTGAATCGCTCTCCGCTCCACCCCACAGGGAAGTTCACGTGCATCGAGGCCCGGTTTCACTTGGAGCGGCAGATGGGCTACTACCTGATCCAGATGTACATCCCCAGCCTGCTCATCGTCATCCTGTCCTGGGTCTCCTTCTGGATCAACATGGACGCTGCCCCTGCCCGCGTGGGCCTTGGCATCACCACCGTGCTCACCATGACCACCCAAAGCTCCGGCTCCCGTGCCTCCCTACCCAAGGTGACAGACTTTGATTTATCGTGTCTCTTACTCTGACCCGCGGTTCAAATTCTTCCGACCATCTGGTCCGATGTCTCGGAACTCTGGTCCACCCTCTTTGATTCCTACTTCCTGATCTGCGGTCTGTTGTTTCTATTCCCTGATTTCTGTCCCCAATATTTTGGCTTCTATCTCTGCCGTCCTTGCGCTTGTGTTTTCAGCAACCATCTCAAGGACGCCGGCAAGCTGAGTGCAAACCCAATGGACCCCTCGGTGTTGGCTCTCGGCAAATATTAGTTAACTTCCCGCTGAGCTCTGAAAGGTCTCGGGCTCCGAGTTGGTAAATTAATATTCAAAACGAGCCTTTTTCTTCCAGAAGGAACAAGTCCTGATGCTTGATGCCTTAACCCTAAGAGAGAGAGTCTTCTAACAACCTCATTTTCTCTGCAGGATTTACACAATCTTTTTTTTATTATTATTTTTTAACGTACTAAGTTGGGAAGTACCTCTTATCTCTTCCTCCTTAGCTACAGAGACATAAAAAGAAAGATATGCCATCTAGTCTTGTGTTGTCCGAAAGTGTTTTAATGAGAGTATAAGCTAAACTATGCTCCCTCAACTCCTCAAAAGGTCAGATGGGAGCAGTACAGCTTTGTAGTATTTTTTTTTTGCCACTGGACCAGCGAAGCTGTTTCTCCGAGAAGGCGCCCCCCCCCCCCCCCCTCCATTTGGTTTGGTGATGTGGGGCGATTCATGCTTTCTGGGGAATGATCTGTAATTCCTACTCGGTTCAGCTGTCGCTGGAATGATCCGATAGTGGTGCCGAGAGCAGAGGCGCGTGCACACAAGAACATAGTGACTCTCGCACTCGCACACACACACGACGATGCACACGGCTACACTCCTGTAGTGACACACACAGGTTTATGATGACACACTCACTCACGGGCCTATACACACACAAACAATGACACACACAAGGACACACACACACACACCCAGGTACACACACAGATACAGGCCCAGCAAGCACACACTCTGACCTAAAAATCCTCTCCCACACACTCAAATACAGCAAAAATATTCACATTGCTGCATTTGTGGGTGCGTACCACTGACTCTGAGTTCATTGTAATTAACAGCCCCAGACTGCAGATCATTAGAATTCCGGAACTGGTGAAAACTGTAAAGATGTGATATTTTTATTTGAATTTAATTTCAATTTTAGCTAAAAAGCCCAACCTGCGCACACACACATACATGCGGACAGACGGGCGTGTGTGTCCACCCACTGAACTGTCCACAGAAGGCTCCCACGCTCAGCCTTGTCACCCCAACTTCTCCACCGGCTCATTCAGCCGTACGATTCGCTCAATGCGGGCAGAGGCCGCTGGAAAACACGCTCTCCGGGAAGGTCAGGCCTTCCGAATTTACAGCCGCGTTGTGGAGGCATTTCTAAGCTTATTGACCCCTGAGGGATCCGTCCACACATCCACCCCCATGCTGCATATCCAGAACACGGTCTTGGTGGTAAAGAAGACACTCGTGTAATATATACTCATGTGTAGCATAAATATCATCCATTCACCTTCATACCACTTATCAGGGTTGCGGGAAACACAAATATTGTATGTATTGCACATATGTCCTGTGTGTGTGTGTAGATTATGTTCATATTACATTGCTGGAACCAGATGTTCCCCACAATGTAATAAAAACCTGTTATTTTGACATCGTGGGGTCTGTTTTTCAGGTCCCCACAATGATCTGTGAATGCTAACACAGTAAAATCAAAGTAAAAATGCCAAAATACTCGTATTTTGTTTGGATGTTGGGATTAGAGTTTTCCCCATAAAACTGAATGAATAGTCCCCATAAAGATAATATTAGAAACCTGTGTGTGTGTGTGTGTGTGTGTGTGTGTGTGTGTGTGTGTGTGTACACCCAGTTTATATATGACAGCGGGGAGGACCCCCCCATCACCCCCAGCAGGGTGAATCATACTTATCCACTTCATCTCCTGTATCTGACACACAGTATCTTTGGATTTTGGACCATGTGTGCAGACCCTGATGACTGGTCTTACCTTCATAGTCTGCCTGTGTGTCTTGTTTTGTCCTACCCACCCTTTTTATCACACCAAACTCCCCATGTACTACTGTTTCCCAACCCAGTCCTCGGGGACCCCAGACGGTCCACGTTTTTGCTCCCTCCCAGCTCCCTGCCAGACGGTTCACATTTTTGCTCCCT
>JAODJW010000002.1:10766826-10783893 GCA_026777045.1 Hyperopisus bebe
ATGATATTTAAAGAAATGTGTGATCATGTCCCAGTCAGTGAAAGTGTGTTTTCTACCCCTAGGCCCCAGAGGGTTAATGCAGTGACGTCATAGTATACATCCTGCTAGACCACCGAACATGGAATCGCACATCTCTACCCTCCCACTCCTACCACTCCCAGCATTCTCGGCGAATTTCTGACACGCCCCACCACCTCCCCACTCTCCGGCACCGCGAGGCCAACCTCCCTAAACGAAATGCTTAAAGGGAAACCAGAGACCGGCACACCAGCCATTATCGACACCCGACACCGGCCGGAAAAGCCGCCCTAATTTCGGCATGCGGCCGCCTATTTAGGGCGTCGTCCATCGCTTTTATCAAGCTGTAACCTGACCAATGAGCATGCGTCATGGCGAACGCTTGAACAGTGGAACCTAGGAGCACTGGAGGAGGATTCCTGCTGAACTCCCAAGCTAAATATAGACCAACTCAGTAAAGGGATTAATTTAACGGGTCCATTTGTTGGCAGTCTTGCTGAGCGGGGTGGGGTGAACATACCCGTGTCTCCTCCGGCATGGCAGGTGGAGGGTCTGCGGGGGTGGGGGAGGCCGGGCACTTCTCTGCCTGCTCCTCCACGGGGGGCTCGGGTGTGGATTCCAACTCCTGTTTCAGTTCCGCGGTGACCTGCTCCGGTTCTGCTATCGGCTCAGGGCCGTGCACGGGTTCTGGCTCCGGCTCCGGCTCGGGCGTGATAGCGCCCTCTGGCTCCACACTGAAACAGCACATGCTTTAGTCAGCCACCGATAGCCGAGCCGGGGCGGGGGCGGGGCCAGAGGTGCCTGCTGGACAGAATCCTCATTCCAAATGATCTACTTCACCGGTTCATATCGGGTTCAATTAAGCCACGTGAACACAGTCAAATGCATATCATCTCACCCATTTTCACAAATTACCATCAAGGCAGCATAAACGGCCCGACACATCAAAATAGCCAGAAAGTAGGTCGTATACCACGGTGTCTGGTGGTAGAATTCTGCAGATTCTTCTTGTACGCCCTCTGGTGAGTTAGCCCTCTCTTCCAGCTCCTCCACATCTTCTTCAGACTCTGCAAATAAAGTGTTGACTGAACATCCTCCAGAGCTTCGCAGGACAGATAAGCAGGGATACACATACAGCACAATTTGATTTTAATAAACATCTCACCTTCCGGAGGCTCAGAATCAGAATCGGCAAAAACCTCGTCCTGATAGCGGAAAATGTCGTTGTGTACATAGAACTTGTTGGCCACAGTTCCCTGGAAAAGGCAGCCATTCACAGATCGTGTTAGGTTAGCCTCTGCTGAGAACTTCAACTGTAGAAGCACACATCTGACTGCTACCCAGCTCTCTGCCAGCAGAGAGTGCTAGAGATCTCACATGACAATGAGCTTCTGCATCTACAAGAGTCAAATTTCCGTGGTGTGTATGGGCAGCATATCCTCTACCTCAAACATGAGCCACCATAAAACTTCCAAAATCTCAAACTTAGTGCCTTCACGGTGCTGAAGTCTTGATCAAGGCAACCAGGGAGGGGTAATTAAGCCTGCCTACCTCCGGGGCCAGAACGAAGGTCTGCATGAACTTCCTCATAGGCTGCATGTTGTTGGAGAGCTCGCCCATGACCTGGACCACCACTCCCTCACTCAGGGTGGCGTGGGCGTCCACATGCCGGATCTTGGTGTGGCAGTCCCGGAAGCCCAATGCCATAACCTTCTTGTGGATTTCCTGAAAGGTGAAATAGCAGTTTCAGCCTGTCGCATTAAGTGTGCATGTAGTCTCATCCAAACACTTAGCCTGAAGTGGTAAGTCAATAAGCCAGCTGTTGCTACACGCTAGGACACATTTCTGAAGTGTCCAAGCATGTCACGCTTATTAAAGCTGTTTTTCCCATTTGACACACACATTTACTGGCTATGATGCTTTAAACTGCTCACTGTCATTTCTGAAAAATTCCATCCTCCTTTACATCAAGCTGTAACAGTAGATCCTGCTACACTATCATCTTTTTTTCTGATCCACAGTCCACCAGAATTTCTCAGTGGGATCAATAGTCCATCTGAAATCTTACTTTGAAAGCCCTACACAGTCCGCGAAGCCACAGCCTTCCAACCCTCTACCATATCTAATCCTCACTTTTGGTGTCCCCCGAGAACCAATTCAAAGAGGCATAGTAGTATAGAACAGTCAGAAACAGGACAGAAATCATAAACCAGCAGACAAGAGTTAATGTTTGACACCATACAAGACAGCATTTGCTGTAATGGAGGTGCGCTGCTTCAAACATAGAATATTAACCCGGATGGGCAATTTTCAAACTTGAGGGCACAAATTGCAAAACACTTCCTGCTAATAATCTCTACATTTATGATGTGGTGAATAAGATACACCGGCTTGGTTGGGTACTTACAGCCTGCCCATATACTGCCTCCGCTGGCTTCCCGCTGGTGTCCAAACCACCATGTACGTAAGAAGAGTTCTTGCCATAAAATCTATTGAGAAAAAAAATGAAGAATGCATTGCACGGAATTGTTTATTACCCGAGTTTCACGTGCTTGCAGCACACCACCACTGTATAAGGAAAAGGGAGTATCAAAATACTAATGCGGGATTACCGGTGAAGGTAGTCGGGTGCCTGGTTGAGGAGTGTGTAGTACTGACGGACAAACTCTCGCCCGACAAGCTGGGCACTTGGTTTCTCCATCACCATTTCTTTGGTCAGCTGGTTTGGACTTCAAACAAAGAGAAATATAAATTAGGACCATGTAGCAAAGGGGGAAGAGAAGAATCGCGAACGAGTCTCAGATGGTGACAATCGACCCAAAAAAAAAAAAAGTCAATACTCGTGCCAGAAGGTCAGACGACTGGATTATGCGAGAAATCTGCCAACTCCACCTGCTTCGAATCAACCATCTGCCTTGGCAGAAGCCAAGACACCAGCACCCCCACCCTCCGCATGAGCTAATCTTAAATGACAACCGGGGCCGCGTGGCTCCCCACTATTAGACCGCCGAAGGAGATACGGCGTAGTCCTACGTCTTCATTAAGACGATCTGCGAGCAGCAACCATACAGATCTATAACAAAGGAAGCTCCATTTTCGACATCCGAAACAGGAGGAGGCCCCGGCCCGACCACAGTGCAATGTACAACCGGAACCGCTTGACCAGAGTAAATGGCTGCCTGGTTAAAAACGGGTCAGCTACGTTTTAAAAAATTACACCAAGAAGAACGTTCTAGAAAGCGACCAGCTGACATCAGAAAGGACCGGATTTAGGTGACTAAATGGCTAACGTGACCAGTTCGCGGAACACCGAGCCGCCCGTCCCCTGATTCGTCGGAACAGGACGGACAGATCAATCAACCGGCTCTCGTTTCCGTATTTCAAAACGTGGCCACGCTTCGTAAAAGAAAGGCCCTAACGCACCGGTGCGCCTGGCTAGTGGAGACGATCGCCGGGGCACAGAGCACATGGCCCTGGAGGAGACGCTGAGCGGCCATGTTTCCTGCGGCCGCGAGCTCGCAGTGCGGCCTCGAGCCCGGCGACCCCGCGCCGAAGCGCGCGCGCCTATAACTCCCCGTGCGGTATTGCACGCGCGTCGGCCGAAGAACCAAAAATAGATTCTAGACAAATTTACTATATATATACACACACACATACAGAAAACAAAACCCACAATTGAACAGCTACAACCACTTAACACGTACGGTCGTTCCGGGAACTAGACACAGCCGTTTGGGCGTCTTAAGATTCAGATTTAAATAATATATCGATGTTCAAATTCAAAAAAGTAAATACAAGACAGTCTAGATTGGGATAATCTATCTTGGTGCGTATCTTAGATTACCCAACTACTACATAACTTAAAGCAGTTACAGCTGGATACCGATTACCAAAACGAATGTGACTTAACCACTGAGATAATAATACCGAAAGCAATGTAACTATCATTAACTCAAGACGGATTAAATAACGTTAGCCACTTCGGTTTAGAACTGAACGTATTTCGACCGTACTGAGAATATCATGGACTATATGCCAGGAATATTCTTGAATAGGAGTCTGCCTTTGCGAAAAATTATTTTTCAAGTAATAATCAAATAAATAATCTTACCAGAGGATAAGATCTGATATGGGCAGCACTTTACCCACGACCTCCAGGCAGTAAGATTACTGTATTCCGGCAGCCTAAGAGCGTGCTCGACCGGCTTCAGTTATACCGAAGGTACAACCTAATATTGTGGTCGCACGTCCTGTTTGCGCCCCAATGAAGAAAGAACGCTGCGATATTTTCGCGAATCAAGAGCGGAGTTTCGCGCAAATACGCCAAAAGCAGCCAATCGGCTTCGGAGCGATGTGTTGGAACGTGTCAACCGATTGGAAAAAATAAAGCAAGTTTCTTTCCAGACACAACGCAATAACCAATCGCAAGTGCAAATGAAACGATTAACGTAGGCAAAGGAGTGAGCATCATGGATTTAACCCGCCTTCTACTGATTTTAGAGGATAGTTTGAGCCGAAAGCCCGCTTTCCTTGACGGGTTAGGCACTGTTTCGCGGTAAAAACAGGCTCAAAATGAAACTGTTACAAATGAGACAACCAATGCAGTTTACTATTTATCAAGGTGGTTTGGCGCGTTTACTTCTGGATATTTTGTATTTCATTTTGCAGGGAACTGTGTCAGACCAGTTGTTTAAATATTGCTTGGGGAGATTTTGTTTGTACTATGAGTGTTTGTACTGTGTGTAGCCATTGTAGGTGATGATTCAGGTTTTACTTGGTCAGCTTCATTGTTAACATGCTACAGAGTAGTCATACTTCTTTAACCGGATCGAGTGACACAAACCCATTTCTGTGCAGTAGAGATTTAAGCAATTTCCTCCGGCATAATTGAAGTATTCTGATTTTGGAAATGGGGCTGGTGTGGTTGCATATACTTCGCGTGATTTATATTTGATGCTTTTAAAAATGTTTTTGTTTTGATCGCTTGTACAAGTTATACCGACTTGGTAAGTTTTAAAGTACAATTAACCCAAACAACAGATTAGTCTTGTATACGGATGGAAACTAAATTGAGCCCCGGATTAATTTTGATTAAATATAAATATTCCATGTAGTCAGCAAAATGGGGAAATAATGGAAGGCCAGCATGGTTGGGGGTACGAATCCCACCTCTGCCCTGTCTTTGGCTTTGCGTGTCCTCTCTGTGCTGTGTCCGTTTCCTCTCACTGTCCAAAGACATTCAGTTATGCTAAACGGTGTTGATAAGCGCCTGTGGCCTGTGATAGATAGACTGCTATGCCATCCAGGGTCTACCCCAAGTCTCGTGCCCTGTGCTGCCTGGAGATGGATTAAAATATTGGAAGGATGGTCAATATTTTGTTATTAACCATATTATGAGCTACTGCCGTTGGACCACTTTCTGAATCATAATATTAGTTTGTTTGTCCTCTAGGTGGCACCCTTTGGCTTGTATATTGCCATGTGCAGTGAGCAAAAGCAGTGGTAGTGATGGGCAGCTTAATCATGCAGTATCTGGGAAAGAGCAATTAAAACGAGTTATGTGTCAGTTGCGCTTTATGGGAAAAATTCGATCAGAACTCGAACTTTTTAGGATTCGATCCGGAGTCCGGAACGGATTAAGTTCGAGAACCGAGGTACCACTGTATTTCATATTGTAGGCATTCATACGGTATTGTATCGTTTGTTTTTCCTGTCAAGGAATATGAAATGGGTAAGAATTTTACGTTTTAATAGTTCCCGTTGCCACTGAGACAAGGGTACATTTTTAGCTACAACAGTAGATACGGCTGTACTGCTAGTGCACTGCCAATAGGTAAACAGCACTCCAGTCCCTCAGTAAATAAATTCAATTCGTTATAGTTTTACAAAGCGCCTTTCCCAGCGTGACGTCTTGTTGATGGTAATTTTGAGTGCCCTGTATCAGAACATTATTTTAGGAGAAAACATTAGCGGACCATTCCTTTAACGAGAACAACAACAGGAGTCTTCGGACTAGAAGGTATGAGGGATCTAAAGGCAAAAACGCCGTTTCTGAAATATTTCATTATCTTGCAGTACTTGCATATGGTTAAAGATATTTTAAGTAGTCGTTTGTCCATGACAACTTTGCTTATAAGTAATAGCATGCATATTGCATAAATTGATTTGTAAATAAGTCGATAACTTAATCGTCCATCCATCCTTATGTTGGCATACCTAGAAAGAATCAAAATGTTTCATGATATGTAACAAAGTTTCCACCAGATGGCAGTAAGTCTTTAATTGTGAAAGGGGGCGGTAACGTTTTGTCATAATCAATCCCATCCTATCATCCAAGCCTGGAAAAATAGCTATAAAATCCACGAGAGTTTGCATCAGGTTACTGGCCAAAGAAAAAGCACGCAGCTCAAGGGCGTAACTTCGGGTTAAACATTTGGGAGGTTGAAATCTCCACCCATCATGACGATGTGATTATTTGGGGGAAGGGTGTATTGACCGGTTTTGGTGCCCCCCCCATCCACTCGGTAAATTACGTCCATGATATCACCTTTACAACGCAAAACTCCATTTTTTAAAATAAGCGTGACTGTTGTGTATATATACCCGCAACGCAGCTGCTCAAGAAAATCCTCTTGCTGCAACAATGGCGGCTGTAGACGATGTGATTAGCAAAATAAATGCTTATCCTGAGCATGGTGACTGAAAATAAACAAATTCATAACAGTAAACAGAGCAGGTACTGCGATTCCGTATTTATTTCACGAAAAATCACGGTTAGTTATTTTACTGGGCAAGACACCTTTGGAACTGCCACTTACGTTCGCAAGCTGCAGAGCGTGTAGTTTTCATATTTTGATATTTTTAAAAAATTTTATCTAATTTTTAATGTATTTA
Organism: Hyperopisus bebe; assembly: GCA_026777045.1. NCBI lineage: Eukaryota > Metazoa > Chordata > Actinopteri > Osteoglossiformes > Mormyridae > Hyperopisus > Hyperopisus bebe. The sequence goes on from JAODJW010000002.1 coordinate 10,773,739, forward strand.
ATACATTTACGATATTTGCGGTAGAGTTGCATTACAATAACGTGTGGGATCGGGTACGGCTGCTAGTTTCTCATTACTGGGTAACCCCCCCCGTTTAGGAATACAGATCAGTGTTTTTAGGTCTTAACCCCAGTTTTTGCTAGAAGTTTACCAGGAATAAAGATGTTTAAGTTATGGTCTTGTTTCATTAAACTTGTTTCATTAAACTTTCTATTACATTATGAAGATGAACTTTATACTATACTGGATTTTCTTTCCGTAATCCCCTGCCAAAAGCCGGCACGTCACCCTGCAAAGACAATTATGAGTATGATTTTAATGAACCAAACCTACACTTGGTAAATACAGATATTGTGCTACTTTGATATTCCTGGGTAGTTAAGAAAATGATATTTATTGTACCAAAATATCACTGAAAATAGGATTCGTTCATTTGCAGCTTTTTGGGAATCCCATGACGCAACTACAAGTGTAAAATTTCACGGTTATCACGCTGTGTGTGTGGCTGTGAGTCTGTGAGGCCGATGATGAAGGCAGCGTCGGCTCTCTGTCTCCTCCCAGCCCTGTTGTGGCCGGGCGGGGCTGCAGCGTCTGGCGCAGAAGGTGCAGCTGGTAACCGGGTGCGGAGGACTGCCCGCCTTTAGCACCAGCGATCCCTGCTTCCCGCTGTCCCAATGTCTTTCCCAGCTGCTCAGACCGACTGGAACAAAAAGGGTACACCCAGAACCGAAACTCTTTATGGCTCACATCTTAAATTTCCGTCCCCAAAAAAGCTCAGTAGACATTTAAGCGCTGCCTATTTCACTAGGTCAGAAAGTCGTTACTGTACAAAGCAATGAATAATACTGCTGCATTTAGGAAAAAGATATTAATGTGTTAAAAACGAAGTCAGAGGCCTACTTCATATAATTCTAAATAAATAAAAATTCCTGTCTTTTTACCAGAATTTCAGACATTATATGGATCAATGCATAATCGCTGAATTTGACCTGTGTATTTCAATTTTTGAAATGTAAGGAGTTGCGTTAAAACAAATTTGGAAAAGCCACCATGTAAATAAATTACAAAACATTTCAATACTGTAAATCTATAAGTTTTGCAATCAAAAGACAATGTTACTTATTGTTTTTTAATGCTATATTTCTTCCCAGTCGTTTTCAGGTATTACCACGTTGATTTTTTGTTGTGGGTATGTTTTTGCAGGGAGTAGGGGAGTGAATAGATGAAGTGCAGAAGTTAAAATGCATGCCAGAAAATGTTTCTCCAAGACACTGTTTTATTGATGTTAATAGTTATTAGCTCGCTCACATTGTCGCCAAAGTCAAACTGTAAAGTGGGAAAAATCTCAACCTGCGAGATTCGGTTCTCATGGTTTGAAGAACTTGTCCTTTTATTGGTATAAATTTGAAAACATTTAACATCTTGCCTGTTTGCGTAACAGGGAACTATTAAAAACAAGAAAAATAAAAAAACCCTCATGACACACACAGGGCTACACTTCAAATAAAACAAGGACAAATATTAACCCACCACCAAAACAGGAAAAAAAACACTTAAAAAGTATTTAAAAGCAAGAGAAAAGAAAATTTATTAGGAAATTTTATTTTAGTCTTACAATTCTTGCCAAATAGAACTGTATTTATTTCAAGCCCTGATTGTGTGGAAAATATCATTCCGGATTTCAAATTTCGTTTTCCAGGAACTCCATCATTACTTGACGACTTACACAGTCCAGTCCAACTGAGCCGAAGACACAACACCCAACCTTTGCACCATCTGTCTCTCCATCTCCCTCCAACTAACTGTCTGCACAAGCACAATCTGTTTGCACAAGCAAGTTTTAGAAAGCACTGGAAGGAAGCTTGTTTGTTTGCGCTGGGTGAAAATTAGGCTGATTTGTGCATGTTTTTTTTTTTTTTTTGTTTTTGTTTGTTTTTTACATTTTAGTGGTATAGGCTGTTAAAGGAAAGGATTAGCACCGTTACTGCACTTTTAATTTAAGGTTAGCACCTCATCCCGCAGATGTGAGAGTCTCTACAGACCTACATCTAGATAACAAGGTCCTTGTCGACATCCTCTGAAAAACAGAAAACAGCCACATGGTCAGTGTTTTAAAGGGCTTATCACCATAATGGATTCTGACAGACTTTTTTTTTTCAAAATGTGGTTTTTACCATAGACAAGGCATTTAAGCACTGTAAACATCTATAAATGAAAATATAAGTCAAATAAAACAAATTTCCTTCTGACATCTTATCTGGCCGTATGGGGATGGCATAGTCAAATTCTAGGCTGTCCTTTAACTTTGCACTAGTTAATGGTTTCATTCTATGATACAGAGCAGAATTCAATGTACCTTGTAGAAAGATTGTCTGAAATTTTCTCTGCTGTTTTAACTACTTTGATGAGGTTACTTTGATGAATCAAAGATATGACATTTTCTTGCTAATAAAGGTACTCAAATGGCAAATATACTGTAAATTTATCTCCGTATGTGCAAAAATTTTGACTGGTAGTGTGTGTGTGTGTGTGTGTGTGTGTGTGTGTGTGTGCATATTTCTCAATCAACAGACACAGACAAGTCTTGCCGTGTTTGTCCATGTACGGATATACGGACAGGTTGAACCTGAAGGTACCATCACTTACGGTCTTTGATGCCGAAGCAGCTGGCCCATTCCTCCAGGGCGATGTACTTATCGTCGTCGGAGTCGCACTGCTCGAAGAATCGGGTGGTGCAATGTTCCATGGGAATCAGGGGGGCGCGCAGGGGAGCCAGCTCAGTGTGGGACAGATACCTGTGTCAGGGACAGACACACAGGAAGGGGGATGGGGGCACTTAGTATTATGAGTGCTATGCAATGTGTGTTTAGGTACATTGCATGAATTGCATTGTGGGTAAGACTGTGGGAGCTGACATCACGTGACCCAGGCACTTTGTCTGAGGGGGGGGTTTGATAAAGGTCTGCAATGTGATTAGAGACCCGAACCGCAGGTGACTGGAATACAAACCCGTCAACAGGATGCTGGTCCAGCTGGCCAAACTGCCAGTGCACTGGGAAGATGTACATGTTGTAGTTCTTCTCGAAGTCGTGGGCCAGCAGGTCCAGGGAGTGTTCACCGGCCTCCAGCCTCTTCTCATTCTCGTAGATCTTCTTCACCTATGTGCGAGATGGAAAGGCGTTAATGGTGCACATAGCCTTTGTGACCACAAATGGTGAACAGTGCATTCTTCAACATGCTCAGCTAACAGCTGAATGGTCCTTTTATTCAGTGAGTAACATCTGTGGAGCATCTGTAATATGTTGTGTAGAATGATGGATTTTTAAGGTGGTAAATATTTTTTTCACATGAATGGTACTTGTACCCAGCTAAAGAAGGAGTGGCCAGCATCACCAATGAGCTGATGGGGGCGGAGATGTGAAATACATGATGTAATAGAAGGGAGCCAGTAGTCCGACTAGGTAAATTGAGGTGGGGGGGGGGGCAGTTAAACTCACTCTGAGCTTCTGCTTCTCGGTCAGCAGGTTGTTGTCTTCATCGCGCTCGTAAAGAGTCACCAGCACGTTCTTCAGCCAGTCCCTCATACGCAGGGGAAATTCGGTCAGCTCATTATCCAGGCAGGGAGCAATGTCTGCCAATGGAAAAACAAAAGGAGAAAATGACTGCCAGCACCTACTAGCTAACATCCAGTGAGCGGCGTTTGAGTCAGGCCAGGTCATTCTACCCATGGCTAATAGAACAAATGGATATCTTCCTTTACAGTCACCTCCTTCTTTCCTGCCAGAATGTTTAACCAACACATTTTACCCCCCTCCCAGTTCAGTGTTTCTTCTACCCACCAGGCTAACACACTGGTCCAAATTTGTGTGGATTCGATACCTTACAGCCTATGAAAAGACATTTTCCACAGGCTGCAGTAGTGACCTTCTTGTGACCTAAACTGAGTATCTTCAGGTCTGTGTCCTTATTTGTGTTAAGAAATGCAAGACAAGCCACGGCCTGAAGGAGAGGCCCTTCCTCCAGGGGCCTGTAGGTCTGTCAGCCCTTCCCAGCAGCCTCTCTGCCAGAGTGCCGATGCGGTCAGGGCTCCACGATCAGCCACATATCTTTCTCAGGCGCTTTGTAGTTGCTGCTAGGGGCATCTCCTTGTACTCTTCTCTTTACCCAGACTCCCCTGAAACAGACCCTACTCACATTTGCAGGGCCCGATGTAGTCCAGGTGCAGCTTGTGTCCCTTCTTGGTCCCCTCCAAGGCGCACTTGGAGGTGAAGAAGTGGCAGGAGGAGTCATAGGTCTTGTTGTCTGTGCCACAGACCTGAGCGGAATCAGAGCATTAATTGAGGAATGTAGGTTAGATTGTGGTCTAAGGGGATTGAATTCACCTGAATGGCATTTGGCAGTGTAGACAGAGAGGGATGCAAATCTGATGTTGGCTGCTGATCAAGGGATCTGGACACCCGACTCGTGAATACTAGTGAAACTAGAGTAATAAAAGTCATAAGCCAGGTTTTCAGATAAAACCGGTACCAGTGGCCATTCATTGTCCCCATCTTCAGGGTCCGGCCCATCCTTTCTGTAGAACAGTGTTTCACAAACTGATCTTCTGGGACCCCTCAGATGGTCCACATTGTTGCACCATTTCAGCTCCCCGACAGACAGTGAACATTTTTTGCTCCCTACTGGGAGATGAGAGGGACCAAAAACATGGCCCGTCTGCTTGTTCCCGCGGATCGGTCTGATAGACACTCCCATGGAGTACTTACATGCTCATACTCGCTTGTGGCCTGGGGGCAGGTGGAGGGATCCTGGCACACGCAAACTGCAATGTTGTTCTCATCAACCTCGCAGACCTTGCCCTTCTTGCAATGGTGGTTGAGGCAGGGGTCTGCATGCAGGACATACAAATGGGGGTGAACATACTGTAGCTGCACCAGGAAAATGAGGTCCCCTCCCCCCCCCCCCTTTTTAGGGAATGATTATATGTTTCTACTTGAAGCCGAAGAACGTTCATAGCTCCTGAAAAGAAATTTCATTCGCCGTCTTTGCCGTGGGCAGAGTCTGTGATTAAATAAATACGACTTCAAAACTGCCTTCCCTAAAAATGTATAGCTGAGTAAAGCGCATAATTATAGGTGTGTGTACTTTAAATGAGGTAGTCTTTCATTACTTAGGTTTCACTGGTCTAAATGTGCAGAGGTTTTGAATGTTTCTAAACTCTTCAGAAGATTTAAACCTCTCGCTGAAGTGTTTTGTGCATAATGTCATGGTTTTTTCTTTGAGATTCTTGTGGACAGTGTCCTCCTCTGTTTATTTCACAGGCTAAAAGAATAGGATCTTTCAGGCTGTAATCCTTATCAGGGTTTTTTAAGAGGTCTTTTATCTGTTAATGAACAGGGGGAAACCTGGAATCGTCACATCGGTGCTGAAACTCACTCTCGGCAACAACATCCTCCTCGACCTCGATGGCCTCATCAAACTCTCCGGTCTCCACCTGGACTGGGTTTGCGCCCACTTCCATATCCTGCACCTACACAGGGGACAACCAGAACGTTAATGGCAGGCCTGCTCTCTTCCACCTCTCTGCAAACACCTTGTCCAGTACAGCCGGGCTGAAAGGCGAGAACTCATTTACAGGCACCGCGCGTAAACGGTCCGCTTTCTCCGCTCGTATTGTCCAGGGGACCCGGGCAGCCGCTCAGGCATCCGAGCGGACAGACAGTGAGGAAACAAACATGTCATGGCTCTACTCTTGGTTACACGTGAGGTCCTGCATTTGCACACATTTTCCTCAGCAGGAAATGAAGTGAGACTCTTAGCATGAGTGCACGTCTGTTAATGGACTGGGGAGGGGAGGGAGCAGGGTTTGCAGTGTGGGGAGGGGGGTTGCTGGGGGAATGTGTGGGAAAGACCACTGGACGAACCCCTACATCGTTTACTCAGAGTCTCCCACAGGATGTGAGTTCAGGCCCCTTTTGTCCCACTCAACACTTGTCCACGCACATGGGGTTTCCACTGGAAAGTCGTATGGTCCTGGACTTCCAAGCACACCAGCCTTACAGAACTTGGCAAAATTTACCCCCCGACATCCCACAATTCTTGGATCCTCCACTTTGCTTACCTCCACTAAGATTTTCTCTTCTTCAGTCTGGAAACAAGCAAGAAAAGACAATTAGCGACCACTGTCCAATGGTAAGTCTCGTGAACATATGTTTATACCTTTGTTTACAAAGCTAGAAGAACAAAGACCTAAAAGATGAAGTCACTTTAGAGGATGGTATATTTTACACCTATGACTTTTCTCTGTGCTATACAAATCTTTCTTTGTCTTGGTGAAATGTGTGGAATTTGGGAGCAATTCAGCATTTGGGGATTCAATCTCGGCGGTCTCTCACCGGAGCAGCCAAGGCCTTGCCAGCCAGGCACAGCGCGAAGATCAGCAACATCCGCATGATTCTGGGGGAAGATCAAACACCACTGTTAGCCACAAGCTGTGGGCCCTACCGCTGAAGTAGCAAAGGTGCTAGTGGTCGCCACGGTGTTTGTTGCTCGGTTGTGTCTGCCGGTCACGGTTCATAATCCCGGTTCTTGACTTTTAGTCAACGTGAAATCCAGTGGCGTCTTGCATTGTAATGCGAATTTCAAGTTGAGGTAGTAAGGAATTGAGTGCCTCTGGCATCTTGCGCGTCGCACACAGGACTCGCCTTGGCTTGTGCGGTGTGTTCGATCTTGCAGAAGCCATGTCTGAGCTTTTTTTATTTTTTTGACAGCCAACCATGCCTAGACACAGGTCCGGTCTGACACGTCATCAAGTCCAAGGACAGTGGTGTAGATGAAACTCAACCAAATCCGATGTTCTAGTTTGGAGAAAATCTTGTTTCCTGGGACAGACCTGGGTTTGGTCTTCTTCTAGTCTTCCTTCTGAATCCCCACCTCTCAGAAGAGAGATCACCTGGGGGGGGGGGGGACTCAGATGGAAGACTATATTCCCATATTGCCTGTTCTCTCCCCAATGTGTCAGGGAGTCTTTTGTTCCTTCTCTTGCTACTCCAACCAAACCGGGAAGCAGTGGAGAGAAGACAGGAAGATGAGGATGGAGCTCAAGGTGAAGGTCTTGCTGTACAGTAATGTTTTAGACAGAACATCTGGGTGGTTATTCAAAGTAAGCCACGACCGTTCGTTGAACAGCCTGAATAAACATGCATCTATTACTCACACCATTATTGTTCAAATATCTAACCTGGTTTATCATATCACTATCACTAAGTATCACTATTCTATTCCATTCTATTCTATTCTATTCTATTCTATATTCAAAATACTGCCACTGAAATATACTTGTCATTACATGCAGGACATCTGTAAGTATCAGCAGCATTGCTTGCATGAGTGCTCTGGACAGGCCTTTGCTATTGAGTTTACTACATTTTTTAAACAAGATTTTCAGCTCTGGAATACAGGTAAACCCCCAGGCCTTTCGCCATATTTTTTTCTAGTTACACAGATGAAGAACATCTTCAGGAGAGATTGTAGGGCTTTTGGACAGAATCAGCCATGTCTTTGGGGGCGGAGGAGAGAAAAGGAACTTAAGTATTGCAAAGCTACTCTGAAGCTGTTATCTACACACTGGTACTGTTGTTGAGTGTTTTGTTCAGGCACCTGCTGATGCAAATGTGTTGCCAGTGGCAATGTGAAAAAAATGCTTTAATGTTTTAATCCATCAAACCATCAGTCTGTTTTCGCAACCATGGAAATCCCAAATCTCAAAATGTCCATTCAGGAATTCCAGTCCAGTATGATAGTGAATTATGGGGATGTCTGAGGAATGTGTGCATTAGGTGGTCCTATGAGCAGGCATGCCCCGCCAAATCCAACATCACATCCCAGCCTTATGGAAGCCCTGAGGGTGAAGGGATGTGTACGGTGCAGAATGTTCTGCCGGTTCTGCTCCCGTGTGACAGAGAGGTGCTATTTCACGAACATCTCCGAAAACAGCTTGTGTCAGCGGACACAGGGGAGCGGGGGAGGCTCCGGCTGGTGCAGGCCTGTCTGTGTTTACCTTGGAGGGGGGTGCTGTTTCTGGCGCGAGGGCACGGCTTGACGTAAGAACGACAACAAATTATTTTGCTTGGAAACCAGTTCCGGTCATTAAACGGGCCGGAGGGAAAAGAACCCGCGTCCGTGTGAAAGCTGCCTTTGTCCCTCTGCATTTCATTTTGAGCAGGCAAACATGTAAACAGCATAAAGAAAACTGTCCCACCGAGCTTGGGTCCTTCAAACTCGGCGTGACCTTTGATGTAGCTGGCCCTCAATGGATATTCCATCATGAAAGTTGGCTTAAAGGCTCTATACTGTGCTACGCCCCTATAGTTTGGGGCTATGACCAGTTTCTGCAGTATTATTTATGTTCACAACATACCAGACCCAGTCTACCATATTATTGACTAAAGCCAGTCTAAAAGCAAACTCAGGTGGTCGGTGACCTTTGACCTCTGCCTGCTATTTCCATTTTTGGTTTCTGGGAATGCCCCCGTCTGTGGTCCTGCTGATTGACAATGGGGGGGCTATAGTGAGGGCTGGGTCTTCTGGGATCAAAATGATGAGATTTAGCCCATTTAATGAGTAGCACTCAGCTTGTGTGGTAAATACACAGGAAAATTGTAGCTGATTACATCACCAGTTTAAAACTAGCTTTTTGCACCTCAGTAGCTCCCCCCCCCCCTCCTGCCTGCTGCACCATGACTGCAAACCACACCCAAGCCAATCAGTTTTACTTTCACCACATGTATCAAAACGAAAAGCATCTACACTGTTGGCCAAAATTGTGGAAACACCTATAGCATTTTTGGCATTATGCTTTAAAAATTACTACACAAATATTGCCAGTAATGTTTAAAAACAATGTTACAAATTTCATACATTGGGCCATTAAATAAGTAACTGGAGCAAAAGTTGTATAATCTCTAAAAATTGGAAGTGTTTCCACAATTTTGACCAATAATTCTATTTTCTGTTTTTTTTTTTTGATACCCTCAATCTGTTAAAGCAGTGATTCTCAGCTGGTTTGATGCATTTCTTTGATTATTGTTTTGAACCAAGTTAAATTCACAAAATATTGAGCTGGAAGTGATTTTTGACTGCTGAGAAAAGTGCGTTATCGTGTTCCACATGAAGGGAGGCTTGGGAGGCCCAAAGAAAGAAAAAACGGAAGGAACAGGACGGATCGGCGAACAGAGCTGAAACGTGATCCGTCATCATGGCAGAACAGGCCTCCACTAAAACTCGGCGAGCTGGGACAGCAAAAGGGGGACGCCGAGTCAGACAAAGGCCGGAGTCAGAGGACACTGAATGAGCGGGACTGTCTGCGAAACCCAATCCTGCCGTCAGCTGACCTTGCCGCCCCCGTCTGGCCTCTTTGTGCCTTACAGATAAGCTCTCTCAGTCGCCGGATCTGAGATCTCGCTTCTCCAACATACAGGCTTTATCTTCCTCTAGCGATATCGGCATCCTAAACAACTCCTCTCGATCTCATTTCCTGCGGCACAAGGTGGTATCGAGCCGACGCATCTGCATGCCTATGTGGCAGGAATGCGCACATGCGCGGCTGGCAGCAGTTTTACAGATACTCGACGTTACGTTTGCACATCTCTGGAGCCGCCCAGCTGTCTTCCGTCACTTGGCAGAAATGTGTAGATAATTACTTTTTTTTCTTTTGAACATGGAGGGGAAAAAAAATCAGGAACATCATCTTATCTGATGCTGATGCCATCTCGAATTCGCATGGAAAATATGGTTTGCAGAAATAATAAACTTCCACTGCATGCACTGATTTTTTTTGTGAGTTCTTTTTGGAGTTTAAAAGCTAACCACACAGTAGCTCAGTGACACTTAAGAAACCCTGTTATTATGTCTAAATCCTGCTTGCTTCCATCCTAGAAGTATGAGTTACCCCCCTCCCCCCTCGAAACACACCCACACCCAACTCCACCTCCGGATAAACCTTTTCCATCTGTAAGAACCCCCCTCCCCAACTGCCAGCATCACTGTTTACTTCTCCAACTTGGAGTTATTGTCGAGTCTCCCTGTTAGGCCTATCTCTCCCCCCCCCCCCCCAAAAAAAAAAAAAAAAATTGGAAGGCCTATGGCATCTGGACAGTA
>JAODJW010000002.1:10783993-10802345 GCA_026777045.1 Hyperopisus bebe
CCCCCCCCCCCCCAAAAAAAAAAAAAAAAATTGGAAGGCCTATGGCATCTGGACAGTAGGTTCTTCCTTTCCCAGGTGGCATTTTGTTTTGGGGTCCCTAGCATACCGTCCCCCTGTTAAATAGCTGCATGTTCCCACTTCTGACCCCTGGCAGGTCCGACCGTGTGCTGGCCTCGGAGACCCCCCCGGCGACTGGCCCAAAATGTGATTAACGGTACTTTCCCAGCAGTCCATGGAACCCAAGGAATGTGTAAAACCACATTCAGCCAAGTGACTCAAGCCCTGTCCTATCTGAGCGCTGGATCCCGGCCCTAAGCGGCTGAGTCTCTCTGCGTGACGGGACAAAAAAAAGGAACAAGCAGTGTTTCGCTAAATTGATTTCAGACTGAAACAATAAAAACTCAGAGATGGATCGCAGAGACAGAGCAGTTCTGCAGATGGGAACATGACTGCACTGTTGTGCCTAAATGGAGAACCTCCCCACCCCCCCACCAAGGACGGACAGCAGGTTTTGACACTCTCCTGACCATCCGGAGAAACAAGATATCTGCCAAGCCCCCACAACAGCTGGCTGGGGTTGCCTTGGAAACACACATTCTTTTACTGCGTGCATTTGGGAGGGTCTATTCAGTAGGATGTCTTCCCCCAAACTCCTTTTTTTTTGGGGGGGGAGAACTCTTTTCCCTCTGCCCTTCCCCCTGCCTATGTGGCAGTCATAACTTTGAACATCGTGCATCTACGATGTTATTTTGAGCCCTGAGACTCTGCCTGTTTGTCCTTAAGCAGATAATCCCAGTTATTCTTTCTCCTTAACAAGCGACTGGTGGGACAATTTGCAGGAAAACCATGCAAGTTTTTTCTTAACAACTATATTAAGTTACTCACTCATCAGCAGAAAAAAAAAAAAAAACCTTAATTGCTTACTTTGACAAAACCGTCCTATCCTGCAAAAATTACTCAAATCTTATTACCGCAGGAAAAGAGTGGTCATCTTGTCATCTCAGTCACTTCATGCAAACATAAAGATGCAATTCATATGGTCCAATACAACTTTATATACTTAATAACTGAATAACCATGATAATTTTTCCAGGTTTTTTTTTTTTTTTGCAAAGACTAAACTTTGTCTGTATGTATCCCTGAGCTTGCTCCTAAACAGCACAAGTATGCACTCTACAAAGGTTTTGAGTGTTTTTAAAAGCTACTAAAAATAAGACTATTCTTAGATTTCTAAAACCAGTGGCTCAATTATCAATAGAAAGCAGCTGTATGGTTGTACTAAGCAGTGTCAGCGAGGGGGGGGTCCCCTTACCTTGAGTGTAGAGCAGTTCAGCCGAAGAGTTACTCTGTCGTCTCTGACCCGGGAGAATCTAACAGCGGCCCCCACTTGGGGAGGAGGCAGTAGTGGGGGGGGGGGCAGCCCATTGAGCTCAGCAGCTTTGAGCAGCAGGGCGGGTTTTGTCAGACTTAACCCTCTGTTCACAGACACACTGCTGTCCTCCATACTGTCCGAGCTCACTCAGCATGCCCTGGACGTACAGTTGTTTTTCATTTGTTATCTATTTTTCAATCATGCCAAGTTTATTTATTTATTCCCCCCCCCCCAAAAAAAAATGGATGATGGGATTCCTGAGACGTCCAGAAGCTGCTCTCGAGTTAGTTGCTGCTGAGGAAGACAGGTTCTTTGTGGAACATGGATCCCTCAAAACGTAGCTGATGAAACTATCACTCCTTGACTTTTGTCTGATCACAGAGTGACCTTAACCCAGACAGGCTTATATATCGAACTAAGAAATTAAATCAAATTAAGATAAGTTAACTGTTTTGACTTTTGTTTGTTTGAGTAAATAGCTAAAAGACTTGAAGACAGTGACAAAGCCACTGATGTAGCGGCAATTAACATGTATTTTTATGGCTAACTTTGCTGCCTCACACCTCTGGGACCGGGGTTCGAGTCTCCGTCTTGGCTCCATGTGTGCGGAGTTTGCATGTTCTCCCCGTGTCATGTCATGTCGTGGGGGTACCTCTGGGTTGTTCCCTGCCTTGTGCCCATAAGCTTCAGACCCCCGCAGCCCTAAATAGGACAAGATGGATGGATGTTTGTCCTCCAGTGCGGCACTGATGAAAGGGGGTGATGGAGGTCTGCCATCAGTGTCCTGGACAGACTGTGAGTTTTAGTGGTTACTTGTGACCTCATTTCCTGTTAGATGTGATTGTCCTACAGTCAGCATTCACCTGTGGCATGCAGCTGTTAGTCTGCTAAACTTCCAGTGGATTTCAGGGGTGTTTTCTTGTGGGGAGGGGGGCAGACAGTGGTTGTGTCCATAAACACCACAATGTTTACTTACAGAACTGTTCACTTTTCCTGTAGCGCAGCCGAACTGAACAGATCCTCCAGTAAGAGTTCATTATCCAGGGCTCAGGCCCCAGTGTTCCCAGTCCGAGGGCTCCATTCAGACATCGGAAAACTGCCCATCCGTTCAGGACTGCGGTGATCTATGATGCGGTCCGCAGATAGACAGAACATGCCTTAGTCAGGTAGGAGACGCCCAGACACACACCAGGCAACTCAAAGTCAACAATCCATGGCTTCTGTTTCTTGTAGGGCAGGGGGCAGGGGGAAATTAAGCGAAAATGAGTAGTTGTGTAATGAAAGACGACAGGTGGGGTTAATTCAGTCCGTTAGGCTGAGCTTTCAACTAACACTGTAATTAAAACTTCAGTTAGTTCTTATTGTACATTCCTGCCATTTGTGACCGTCGGAGGAGAAGCTTCGGCTGTTGGTGACAGGCGTCACGTCGGCATAGCAGCACAGTCTCAGCACCAGGGAACATACACAAGTGGCCAAAATTGTGAAGATGCCTAGCATTTTTGCCATTACGTTTTAACAATTAATACACAGATACTGGTGATAATCAAATAAATATATATATGGCACTGGATGATTAAATAAGTAACTGGGGTAACTAGAAAAACAGTTTCCACAATTTTGGCCACTAGTGTATGGCCACATGATTCTGCACCAGTTCCCCTGACGGACCCTGCAGAATCCCATCTGCGATGGATTATTTATGTCTGCCTTTGCCATGCGGACGAGTCAAGAGAAAAACATCTGGATAACACAGGGCGGGGGTGGGGGGGGGGGGTGACAGCTGCTGTAAGACGTGGCACTGGCGTCCTCCCTTCCATCTCGGGACGGGGAGCAGAGCCGTAATTAGCCAGTTTTCAGGATCTGCTCACGTGGCGCTGTCTGTGTTCTGAGGAAGCAAGTCTGTGCGAGGAACCCTTCCCGCTAAACCGGAGTCCGGAACACCGCCAGACAGCACAAACCTCAGTGTCCCAGCCTGCGTTCACACGCTTTCAGCCCTCTTCTAGAACGTTCCAGCGTGCTTTTTTTCATAAGGGTGAACGCCTCATTATAACTCATTAGCCGTTACTTTTGCTTAGACGTTGGCTCCTCACCCACATGTCCCAAACACCTTTCCGAGGAGTGAGGCGTGATTTTACACGACTCAGCGGATATCGAGTGCTTCCCCCTGCCTTTTTCCAAACAGACTTCGCATGGACGCTTTACATTCTCCCATGGTCCCTGGCAGCTGTCAGAAAGGCCCTTTTCACTGCAGCATACCTGCACTTCCCTCCACACTGGCCCAGTGACGGAAGATTATGTCACCTTTTGGCCCCGATTAAATGACACCCTTTAAGATCTTAAATTCCGCTTTTACTGGAAGAAGTCAGCCACCGTGGTCCCCCCCCCCCCCCCCGACTGTGTCAAAAAAAACCACCTGTGATTCCCAGATGGGCCTTCTCTGTCAGTAAATGCTGACACGTATCAGTCACGAGAATCGCCATAGCAACCCCCGATTCTTCAAGAGAGTCGAGGCCCGTCGTCCGTCTCTGTGGTCTGAAGCGACGTCTAAGCCATCATCACGCTGTTTGGAAGGAGAACCTCTTCGTTTAGAGGCTTTCTGCGAGGACAGAGTCATACAGGACATCGCAGTGCCTTTTGTCTCAGTACAGGATCAGCCGTCCTGCAGAAATGTGCCGGTCAGCACTCTAGGCTGTCACCAAGCACTCAGTGGGTCGGTGCAAGGACAGTGACAAGGACACCAAAGCGAAGGGCTGGGACAAACGGATCATGAAATGCAGATGAACAAGGGGGCAGCATAAAGTAATATCCACTTCCTCAATGGCATAGGACCCCAGGGGGATGGGGGGGCGTATCCCCCGCAGTGTTTCATTTAACTTCGTTGCCGCCCCCCCAAAACACATACCTTTGCATTTAAATGATTAAGCTGAGACCCCCACCCCCCCTGCCCCCAAAATAAGACTCTCTCCTTACCCTTGCACTTGCCTGTTCGTGTTTGAAAAACTCAGATATAACATTTATTACTAAAAAGCACAGATATAATGCAGACTTTCATTAATAGTCTTCAAATGGTTTTATCGGTTTGCATTAAATGATTTGTGGGTAATTGTCTGCATTCTCAGTGATGCTCCTGAAGGCCCCCACTGCTTGGAGCAGAGACCGGGGCAGAGCTGGGGGAGGTTTAGCAAAATGGCAGGGGGGCATGAAAATATAAGGTTTTTGATTCAGCACAAGGGAGACACACAAGAAACCAAAGAGACTTTGGTTTGGGGAGAGCAACTGCAAAGGGGTGTGCGACAGAGCACCGGACCCTGCACCCCCCCTCCCCCCCCACCCCACTTACAGTACAGTTCGCCCTGCTCTTGGCTTTGCTTTAAATCATTTTATATTGTATCAGATACACCCAAAGAGGAAGATATGGGTAAGTCCATGGTGACATTACAGGATGCACAGATGAAGCTTAGAGGTTCGACCTGTAAAGAACACGAACTAGAACACAGGGGTATATTTTAACAGTGTTTTTCAGTCATTTTTAGGTGAGATGTCCTCATTGGTTGGGTGCAGTTTTTATGTATATGTTTATGTGTATCTATATTTTTTTTCCTGCTTGGTTTTTGGGCCTCTGCCTCGTAAACTGGTATGTACCCACAGGAGTAACAGCAGACATTTGTAATCTCCTCCACCCCAGCGGGCCTCTTGTTCCGCGGTGTCCTCTTTTAAAGTTTGCCGAAGGACCACAAGCCGACAGGGGTTAGCCAAACAGGAGGCCGCCATATCCCAAATAACTCCTGAGCACCTGAGTTTAAAACGGTTTAACGGGTACCGGTTTTGAACTCACAGTCTTCTTGTAAACACCTCTCACAGGATGGCCTTCAGACACCTGGCCGGTTTAGTGGGATCCTCCATTTTCCCCTGAAATGTTCCAGGAATTCAAACATAGCTTGTGTTCCAGTCAGAGACTTTTATTATGGAATCATCAGTATTTCCACAACCCCCCCCCCACATTCCCAAAGGTACCTCTCTGCACTCACCTCCCAGTCGACCCCCTCCCTTTCTCCCTCCCCCCTCTCCAGGCCCACAGTGTCACTTAATTCCCGTAAAATAGAACACACAGCCCAGGGTTGGAGGTCTGTACTGCAAGACCGAAGCCTGCAGGGGAGTCAGCTTTGTTTAAAGGTTCGTGAGGAACAGGCTGTGGGGGTGTCTTCTGTCGGCAAAGCTCTGGAGATATGGCTGCAGGAAGTCCAGCAGTCTGACCCAGAATGTTGAGATGGGCCTTGTGCTGTCTGAACTACAGGGAGCAAAATGGAAGCTGGATCCCACCCAGATTCCTGCCTGCATAACTTTTAATCTGTGTCCTACTGATCGTCATGGAGAGTGAAAGACAAACAAACCAAAGCCACCCCACTGATATAACCAAGAACCAAGTCAGGTTTATTTTTTATTGTTATACTCACCCACTACTTCAGTTTGCTTCTCATTCGTTAACACACCAGCTCTTTGCTTCTTGTCACCTTATATCTCCTCATCCATCCATCCATCCATCCATCCATCCATCCATGCATTCATTTATCTTTTAACCTTGGGCTAATCCACTTACCCTGGAAAGCCAGAAAACACGTTTGCCTTGAATATTAATTAGAACTTTAATTGGGTTCTTGAAGTAGTTTGGTGCAACGTTGTGAAAGTGTTCTGGAGAAAATGGTATTGAGTCTCAGCTCCAAAGCCCCGGGGAGGGGGGGGGGGGCATGGGCTTGGTACACAGGGGGCTATAGTCACGGGGACCAAAGGACCAACAGAAGATCCTCCAGGCGCTGAGGTGCATTCACTATGAGACTGCGATGCAGAGGTGGACGTTTCCGGTTCACTGTCACTCTTTATACTCAACTGATGGGTTGAAACAAAATCTTGGTCTGGTTTTACTTTCAGGCCTGAAATGTTCATCTCTGCTGCTGTCTTCACCCTCTGTGCCTCTGCACCTTTAACTGGCTTAACTACACTAATTACTCTGTTAAAACCGTAAGCCACCCATGAAATAACAAACCTAGAAAGGAAAAGACAATTATGTACTTCTGAATTTACTTAGAGTCCTTAATCTCATTTCTGAAACTTTGTAGAGGTTTGTAGATCTAATTGTTTTTCTTTTTTTTTTTTTTGCAGTGTTGTCACGGAGACACTGTAAACACGTTACCCTGTGAATGCAAATCCTGGTCCTTGTCAGATGGATCGGGGGCAATTCACTTCCTCTGGCCCCTCATCTCTCTGTACCTCTAAGGCACACGGTGCAGACAGTCTCACGGCTCTGAAAAGCCCCCTTTAGCGTGCATTGCTTAATGAGAGTGAGTTGTGCCCCCCTCTCCCAGAAAGAGGAAAGAAGAATATACAGTAAGCACCTACCTTTTCTTCAGCATGTTATGAACATAACTGGAAAGCATAACTCATGGTTTTTTATGGTGTCTGTGCACATGTGCTACCCCCTACCTACACAGCAGGGAGGATGACTAATCTTTGAATCAGCCTTAGTCACGTGACCATAAAGATTCCATGGTGTTCTACTGTCTTCTATGGCATCCCGTGAGGCTGATGTGATGCATCCTACTTTGGTGGAAATCTGCTCCTAGCTTTCTAACTCTTGACACGTGTCTCTTGAGGAGAACAGAAATGTGAGATGAATGAGAAAATTCTCCACAAAGATAAAAACCCATCTTAGGTTTTGTCTAGTTTTGGGGTTATAACCTCAGAAAGTTACCTCTGGTCATGCTAAATAGTCAGTAGCATGAAGAATTCTGTCTGTTCGTCTGGACTTGTGTCAGCTATTCAGCTGGAGATAAAAGGATGACAAACCCGTACAGTCTGCAGAATACATAGACCTAATGGATCTTCTTTTTGATGTTCTCCCGTTGCCTTCTGTAGATCAGGACATAACACTAGTAATGAACGAAATGATGCTTCATGAACCATTTGCTGTAGTTTTTGGGTGCACCAGAGCAAACCAAGAGCACCATTTAGCGGGGTAAAAAAATGCAACAAATGGTTTATGACGTGTCTTTTATCCATCACTACAGAGCACTGCTCGATTTGACTCTTTTTTCCCATTAAATAAGCATGCTCCAGCTTGCCCCAGCTTTATCTGCCTGTCCCCTCATGCGATGGCGATCCAGATGCCTTGCCGGGAGGCAGCGAGCTGCTCAGAAAGGTTCCCTCAAACACGCGTCTCCAGGCGATAACTTTGTGAAGGACGCTGACAGTCTAAACATCTGCCCCATCCTCCTCCTGGGTGTATCTCTGTCTCGTCGTCTTCGGCCAGCCGGGCACCAGGTACCCGTACGTGCCACCCCAGTCTGCCGAAGATCCTGGCATACTTACATTCATAACATCAGGCCCAGAAATGCAGAAAATTTAAATCCCCCAAAAAAACACCAAGGTGGTAAACACAGATCTCACCCATTGATATTCAAATCTAATCTCTCCACAGTTTTTTCTCCTCTATACAGCCAAAAGGTAACACAGCTGTCAGTTTTCCTGCCATTATTTACTTTTGAAACGGCTGGAGTGAAAGACAGTCACCCATTTCCAAAGAAGCGAATCTCAACCCCAGGGCCCTGGTATTTTCAGCGTGCTCGGAGCTGACAGCTGCCATAGCAACAACAGGCTGGGGTCACCGTTATAGACGAGTCAGTCTTACGGGGATTAAACCCGGCTTTGTGAAAGGAGGGAATTCTTGGTTTCACCATGGGAGGATGGACCAATCAACAAACATAAAAACCCAGCATGTGACAGCTGCTCAGTGTAAATGTAATACGGTTTAGCAAGGACTTGCTGGTCACTGGTGCATATAGGTATTCAGTCTGAACACATATTCCTAAAACAACTAATGACCTTGTCAAGATGTGTCAGAGAGCATGCTCACTTAATCAGTGCGTAAGTACAATATGGTTACCTATGTGACATTATTCTACAACATAGATGTTAAAACATGAACAGTACTGAAGTTCAAGAAACATACAAGATAAGTTTATAATTTATTGTCTATGTTAACACATGTATAATTCTTAAATTTAAGATGTTCATACATCACTGAGGATGCATCCCAGTGCATCTAGGAGATTGTGAATTGTATTGATTGTGAATGAGAGATGAAAACAACAGAACCCCTCTAAAGACATTTAGTGGAATAATTTGCTCTTTAGATCTTAAAAAATATCTGTGCATTCCCACAGAGAGAGCTGACAGAGTCTCTTGCGCTTTTTGGCACCGAGGATTTGAGACGCAGCGTGCGATTAAGGGCATGCTCTGATTGGATCGGGTAGGAGATGGGCGTGTGCCAATGGCAGCTGGGTATCCGGGAGCCATGCTGCCAACCGGCGCCCAATATGGGGCGGGATCAGGGTCCAAGGAATGAAGAGGACCACAGATTACAGGGGTATATTAACTTCACTGGAGGCCCCCCAGGTAAGCCACTCATGCTATTTAAAGATGAATTTAGAAAGATTTAAAATAATCGTTGCAACAAAATGTGATGCAATGTCAATAACCCATGTTTGGCAAAGCGGGGCAGGGCCCCTATTTTTCCATCGGGGGGCCCTGATTTTGCTAGGACCCTAGGCTGTCTGCCCCCAGCAGGTTACCAAGTACACGGAGCCCTCAGCGGTGAATCCACACGTAATGAGCGGTCGAACATGGACGTCACCAGAAAAAAAAAACACCCAGGGAGGTAGCAAGCTAAATCCTCATGTTTGTCCTCTTAATTAGATTATTTCAGATGACTCTCAGTGTAGGACGGACAATGGGTGGACATGTAGGTTGTGTCAGGTAACTCAGACATCCAGTCATTTTGCCTGTGCCTCACTACGAATCACATAACGAACCCAAACTCTGATGCTGAAGCCCAGGGTCACACAAAAACATGGCTGAGCCCTCAAAAAAATTCCATCGCTATGAGTTCACATTTGCTGATGCAGGCATTACAAAAATAAGCGACGGCCTCAAAACTGCTGTGTTTATCCTGTAATATTCTCTCCTGCGACGTCCTAGAATCCACCCAAACGTGACCCTTATTTATATCTACGGGACCAAGATTGATGTGTTTGTTTACCTTTATTTCCCTGGAAAACACCGTTAAACCAAATTAGCGGCGCTGGTGTCGGAAATGCGGCAGGCATGCCTGTGTGTATCTTTGTCCCGGGTGTTTGGCCACGGAGCCCAGTAAATGCCCTCGGGTTGATAAATAGGCTCCAGCTCTTCTTGTTTACCTTGGCAGATGGACGGACGGCAGTGGATCGCTTGGCATTCTGAGCCAGACCCGGGGGGGTGGGGGGGGTAACTGGGACTAATCCTGAGTGAGGTTGCCAGTTGGTTCACTGATGCAGGATCCATTTTTGGTTATATGTGAGGTCTCTTTTAGTTGCAAGTCTAGCTCAGGTAACACTATGGTTACAGATGTTGACCGTATAATAGAATCATTCTGGACTAATGCTCCCAACATCTTGCTGTCAATATCACTAAAACCTTGAGCTACCTACGATGAGAATTCTTCTAAAACTAACCAGGCCAACAGAGACACCCCTGTCGAAATGATAACTGGAATAACCCAACTCTCTGACAGTAGGGTTTCTCCCGTCTGTGTTTTGCTTGTTTTTCTTTGATGCTATTTGTCCTCCTGCCCCACGTCTTAGAACCCCAGACACACCTCAGACTTGTCCAATACAGCATCATCAAAACCAAAACAGTTGGAAAGACACCTTTTGAAGCCTCAGCCCCCAGGCCGCAAACTCTTAACCGATGTTGCGTTCTGAGGGCAGCACTCATGTAGCACGTTAAGTTGACAATAACGATGTTGTCATGACGATAATGTTGCGTAGACTGCCTCAAGCCTGACCCTGGTCAACTCAACTTCTGATGAGGGAAAGTGATACAGCCCATGGGGTAAGATCATTTGGCGTAAAATGGAAGACTGCATCATCATTGCTGCTTTTTCAGATTTCCACTGCTGTCTCAACAACATAGTCACTCGTCTCACATGCTAGCATAGTGGAATTGTGTCTCTCTTTTAGCCGAGATGTGACTGTTCCCAAGACTGAATATGATTATATCGTAATGAATAGAGAAATGTTTTATCATTGAAGTGCCGTTTCGAGCCTCATTGATGTTGACGTCTGGGACTTGACGTGTGGGTGTGGCACCAGGGTGCATACCCGCGGGCTGGTGCTTTAGTGCCGGGATGAACAATGGTGAGGATCCTCTATCCACCCGAACATTTACATTCTATTTATGTAGGAGATGCCTTGATTCAAAGAGACGTACATCTTTTTAGAAAGAATTATTAACCAGTGCCGGGAGCCTTGCTTGAGGGCTCAAGGTGAAGCCACTCCGCTGATCCTGGGATTTGCATTGGCGACCTTCCAGTTACAGGCAAAGTGTCCTAACATGCCAATTCAGACACTGCCCCCCCCCAACTCCCTCTCCTTCCTCCTGACTGCTCAGGGTTACCTAGCTCCCCCTGGCAAAAAGCACCGGTACTGCAGCAGTGCCCACAATCATGCCCCTGCTCGGTACTCTTCCATCACCCAGACATGGGTGAAGCCGACTCGTGGCAAGTACAGCCTGGACCTCCACTTCAGCCAGAAGCTCCTAGCAGGGCCCCAGCCTTCTACAGCAGAGGAGAGCTGAAACACATCTGGAATCTATTTTCGGCACGCTGACGCACGGCTTCCATTTACATGTTTTTTTTTTTTGTTTTTCTGCAGGACCGTGCAGCCTGACGTGGATATTCCTCAGCGGCTCCTGCGTCTTGTCCTTCCTCGTGCTCCTTGCCACCAGGCCGGCCATCCTGAAGAGGAGCAGAGCCACGGCAGCCTTGATCCTGAACACCCTCTCAGGTAAAAACATACGCAACCAAAAAGAGCATGACAGACAGGAGAAGCGGGGCTCTGAAACCAGGCTAGTGGCATTACTGAAGGCTGTAATTCACTCCCTGGTCTATCCGACCAGGCATGACATTGGCTGAACCCGTTCATGAAGTTCAATTGAAAAAATACTACATTTTCATATAGTGACATCCTTTTATTAGAAAGCAGGAGTAGACAGTCCCTTGAGAAAGTGAGTTAAGGGCCCAATGGTGAAGGTATTCAGCCAACCTTAGTCCTCGAACCCGTGACCTTTCCTATCGCAGGAACGGCATCCTACCTGACTGAGCCATGCTCCACCTGCTATGGATTTCAGAGCCGCGTTTCTCTTATCAGTACCTGGCACGCCATCTCAGTGCTCCACAAAGATCTGAAGGTCACACCTAATGATCTGAGACCAGAGTGTCCCCAGGTGTGACTGATGTACCCCCCTGTTGTCCCCAGTAGTGCTGTCTTGCATCCTTGTTGTGGTGGCCTTCCTGGCCTCAGTGTAGAGTCCTCCCATCCTGATCCCAGCTACCCTGGATGGTCCTTCTACATCAGCTGTGCTGTCCTCTTCTATTCAGCCACGGTTCGTAAAGGGCTCCTCCCGTATCGAACCCATCCCTGAAGCTTAATCGAGGCTCTCGGACAACTGGCTCAGCAGCCCCCACAATGCACCTGCATTATTTATTCATAACGCTATAACAAAATAACAAAAAGAGCCCAGAAGCTGAGAATTGCTGTAGTGATATTCCACAAAGCTCTGGGAATTGTGGGATAAAATCTAAATGTTCTAAGATGAAACAGCAAAAATGTCAAACTGCTCAATAACAACAAAGCAGATATTAAATACAAAAGTAATTCAGATAAAACAAATGTATGTAATTTAATTATCAGCCGTCAACTTACTTCTAATCTTCTGTTTTATATGGTTCTCTTGCTGATTAACATTTCCATAATACACTTCCCTAAAATTGTGTCTAGCTTTTTATTGCACCAATGGGATTTGTGAACAACATTATGCATCCTTTATACATGTTTTATGGGTGCATGAAGTTGCTGATTTGCATATAAATCACGGGAAAACTGGAATCTGATCTAGAGTCCCTAAGTCTTGGGGTTCTTCAGCCCATCATTGTCATGTTTCCGTTAAAGAGTGGTTGTTTTTTTCACATGGTGACTGTGAGGATGGTGATTTGCAAAGTGACGTCCTCCTTAACCGGAAAACGATCCTGTGTCTTCCATAAATTAGAACGCACTAGTCAGATTAAAAGTTATGGGAAAAGACAGCATACATGGAGAAATGTCGCCGCCTTGTGGCAGTCCTCCCATTAACGCTTGGCTGCATATATACATTAAAAGTTCGACTTTTCAATCGCTTCTCTCTTTACAAAACTTTCAATTTTCTTTAAAACCCTATTTAGTTTTCATTTTTTAAATATGAATCAATTTGCTTTTTATATATTTTAGTTTTAGTAATTCCATCTTCTAGGGATAAACTGAAAGTTGTATGAATAAAGGAAAATATTTAATGGTTTATATTATTAAAATATAGTTAGTTTCTGGAGCAATATTTAAAGCTTTCGTTTAGTTGTAGGTTTAAATTTTATTTCATTTTATAAAAATGTTTCCGAATAATTTTAGCTTTCACTATCAATAATAAGCTTGTGTGTAATAGCAGAGAACTACAGTGAAACTTCATTCTGGAATCATACTTAGGTATGTTACTTACATATGGTACTTACAACTGTGATCCCGAAGCAGGTATTGACGGACTCTCACACAGAACCTCCACACACCATGTTTGCACAAATTTATTGCCTATTTGCACATGCTGTTAACATGGTCAATGTCTTGTGTATTTTTGTCTGCATCACTCAGGGACTCAATCTTGTTGTGCAGATGGATACAATATAGGGCTGGGTGATGTATCGAGTTTCTAAGATATATCGATATATTTTCATATGAGATGTTGGATGAGACAATATAGTTTATATCGATATAGTTTATGCTGCTTTAAAATTATATTCATAGAGCCACCAGTTCACCCATTTCTCCTCCCAGTCTGTCGCACACGTTCACCCTTCCCCGCCCCCCTCCCTCTCTGAACATCCAGCCAACCATCCCTACTGATATGTTTTTCTGATAAAGTATGCCAAAATGTCAAAACACCGGTTGTTTATTTTTGAGCCATTTTTTCAGGATCATGTACAGCTGTCTGTGAATAAAAGCGTCTGTGTGACATTGGAGACATCTGGGCTCTGACTTGGAACTGCCTGTTTGTTATCACTTTACGGAAGAGAACAATATCAAGATACATATCGTATATATCGCCATTCAGCTGAAAAATATCAAGATGTGATTTTTGGTCCATATCGCCCAGCCTTGGTACAAAGACAACAATAAAAAATTGAGCATTGAAAAACAGGAAAGACAGTTTAATTTTGCAATTGTACAATATTCAGAGTTTATACATATGTGGGTTCATAAACACTATACCACAGCTTCCAATCTCATATGAAGAACAGAAAGTAATAAGAAAGTAAAATTCATTAGGGTTTTCGATTGAACAAGATTTCAGTTTCTAGAAAAGAAAAAGTATAAAGCTGAATGGAGCGCCCCCTAGTGGACCCATATAGCATATTGCACAGAGAGATTTTTGTTTGTTATCCAGCATGGCAGGACACCTCCCTAGCTGAACCAGGAAACGAAGCTTCCACCCACAGTGTTCTCCAGGTTCTCATGGCAACAGGGGCACCCCCCATCTGTCAAACCAATGACAGGAACATAGAAAGCGTGAGAACTGAAGCAGTTAGAGGATCTGCGCCCACCTACCACTGCACACCTACATTAGATTTGTACAGCTCCTCAAACCATCTGCAACTCCTCACACACCATTTAAAACATCTGCTCTTGGCTGCTCTTCGCTGAAGCCGTTACCTGTATCCTTCATCCGATGAGGAGGAAAGGCGCTTTATATTGACCCGATGTACGTCACGGTCTTCCCGGTCTTTTTCAGCGTTTCCAAGAGCTGGTTGGCATCCTTCTCAGACTCGATAAAAACCTTCTTATTAGGCAGGTCGATGTCGAATTTGACATCTGATCAAAAGAAACAGAGACATGAGGGCTGAGGGCAGGGGACAGAGCCAGAGAGGACGCTGTCAGGCCCCATCACCCTACTGTACTTTCGTTTGCTGACAGTGCAAAGTTCACATTCCCGTGTGCTGCTCACAGCCAGTACGCCGGCTCGACTGCTGATTACACGCTTTTAAAACATCAAGGAAATCATTAATATCTTAGCAGTGGCAATTTGGGCACATCACTGCCCTGTTTTACATTTTTCAATTGGGTAAACTCTATGAGCTCAATATTATACAATTTTCAGGCCCCTAATTTATGTCATCAGTCCTCACATACACTAATTAACAGAAAGAGTGAGAAAGACCATTCTAGGATTTATCCACTATAAAATCCTGAAATGCTATTCAATAAATATCTAGCAATACATTCCTAATACAATTTTTATCCCTCCAGCCATCCACTAAAGCCTTTCCCAGAGTTCTGAGCACAGGGCAGGGGACACCCTGGACGAGATGCTGGAAACAGACTCACACAAACACTGTGGGAAATTTAAGAAGACCAGTTCATATAACTGGTGTGTTTTTCATCTGTAGGAGAAAGCATGAGCGAACATGATCCAAGTAATCCATAACTAAATTTAGATTAATATTTTAAAAGTTCCCAAAGTATATAACAATGTTCTATATAATCTCAGCAGAAACCATTTATTTTCAACAGCACACATGCTAAAATATGCGATATTAAAGTTGAGCCACAAGAAAGTACTACATTTTTTAAAGGAATGTTATGAAACAGCTGCAGAATTCTCCTTAAACAGGGCATGAGATCAGGGGCCAAAGTCTAGAGAAAACCAGTCTTCTGATTTGTGTAAACCAGAGGTGGGTGTCTATGTAGGACTGTAAAGTACTCAGAGATGGAGATTTTGCAACACATTAACCAATTATCCATATAACTGAGACAGAAATGCTGTCTTTCATTGCCGTAAGTGCAATTACTAAACTTCAAATGTTTAGCAAAAAAGTAAGCAAACGCTAAATTCACTGCCATTTTAAAAAATGGATCAAATTCAATCTTTTCGGAACTCATACACATAACCGTCTTTCACTTTTATTTCCTTTATTAGCACAGGCGAGACAAAAAGGTTTGCCCGTCAACATAAAAACTACATTAACCAGACCACCAGTCATGCTGATAAAGATTACCTACACATGGAATTCCTTAACAATAACTAACAATTTGAGACATTAGCACAGTGTTGAGTTCTAATTACGACACATTAACAGGTAAAACAAGTATAACATATCGATGTCACAACGAAGGATATATCAATACACGTAACACCAAGCCGATAGCTGACATCGTAAAATCAAAAGTGGGGAAAAATGCATTAATAAGATATGAAGAAGTACTAAATGTTAGGACTAATCCAGCCGCCTCTGACGAATTCACAATATATATATATTTTTTTTTTTAAATCGTCTTTTGATCGTAATAACAAAGGATACATAGTACGTTGACTTGCAAAACCTGATGTATATGTCCAGAAGGAAACACAGTAACTAAAGAGATCATGGTCTTGCTTTGTAATCTGCTTACCCAGTTTGTTGAGGACTCGTGTCACTGCCCCAGAACACCCTTCACATGTCATATCCACGAAAAACTCGTGTTTCTGTAGTGGGAAAACAAGAAGTTTATAGCGAATTATTTTAGTTAGCTATTGAAACTCATTCTCGATTAGCACTTCAACGCCGGGCCTATGATCCATACACATATCAAATAAGAAACACCAACTAAAGTGTTATATTAGGCACATTAGGAAAACAGTACAAATAAATATCTGTGTGCATTTAACACCTGCATACTTGCCGTCATTTTGAGAATCGATCCGAGAAAGTCACCACCAGGTACAATAATGCCGTTTCGAGCCGTGTACTGGGAGCACAGTTATGATGCGCGTCACATTTAGGGACAAGGTAAAACTACAACATCGTTTCAGATCCGTAGATTTCTGAAACGCCGGTAAACGGGAAGCATTGTGCATTGGATTACAAAGCAAAATTACAGTCCTCGATAAATTAAGAGAAGCAAGTGTATTGGCCATATTTTTTCAGTTTCAGTGGGTTTTTTTGGAGGTAAGGAGGCTTTGATAGAAAGATGCACTTTTCCCGTTGTCCCTTTATTCGTAAACCGTGTGTTTGTCTAGGTTACCAAACTATTCACCCCAAAATAAAATAGCTATATGTGTTTTAATGTAATAACCCAATTCAGATAGCATAATTGGCAGTCAGGCATAATTTATTGAAATGAGATGTAAGCGTCATTATTAATTGATTCTCATATTTGTAAAACAAACAGAAGGGCATGTTTGTTTACAAAATAAAATAAACAAACACCGGCTGATTAACGTCAACTCATGCCCTGATAGCAGCAGTTTAATTTAACGTATATAGGCCTACTGCACAGTAAGGGAAAATTTCACTGGTCATGTGATTAGCGGCTACTGCAAGTCATGTGACCAGACGGAAGTCAGCAAGCAAAACACCAGAGAGACTGAGTACCGGCTGCTAGCGATGCCAACGTGTCGGGCTATCTGTATTTAACTGGTACCAGTAGGATACACGCTGGAAATGGTAAGTAACTTTGGCTTATTTGTATATGTATTGCATGTCAGCCGAGCCTTTTGGTGCCTTTGTATAGGTTAGTCGGAAAAGGCTCATTCTTGTTAAAGAGGTTGTGAGGACGTCTAATGCTTAGAGCTCGTACTTACTACGGTTACTGACGTTTCTGTAGGAAGAAATTTATGTAGATTGCCATTCTGACGTGAACGCTGCTTTTTCCATGGTACTAAATAAATCTATAGTCTCAGTAACGTTTAAAAGGCATCTCCGTTTCGTTATGTAGCGTCAGCGAGGTTGTGACATGCCCTGTAAACCAGTGGCCAAACGCTTTTCGTGCAGTTTTCTTTAGGATGGTGATTCATAGTGTTCAAAAGCATTTTTTAAACGTGACGTTGGTTTTACTGGTGAAAATCCTACTTGTCTCACAAATGAGTTCTGACATGCCTTCATGAACTTCATTCCAGGTTTCGGTCATCACCTTTTTGTTGCACTTTCCGAAGATGGTAGTTTTTCACGAGAGAATCTGACTGCAGGTCGGTATCAGGTTTGCCTTTAAACTTATTGGAAGACAATAACAGAAGACGTGAATACTTGCAATAGCTTTTTCCTGTCATTCACTTCATTGCGCGCCAAGACCTGGATTTGTGCCCGAGTTTTATTAGGAATCGATATTTTCCACCTTGAAAACATAACATATTATGTACAGCAAATCTTCTTTCAAAATCTTGCAACGTGACAGTCGCACCGTAATACCTGTAATATAATAGCAATTAGGACGCAGAGCGGAGGCTTGGTTTTGTGCCCGCGGACCATGCAAGCGCGTCTCGCTCGTTACAGCGCTTCAGGACGCGGATTGAGCCAGAGCAGCGTGGACCCTGAGCAGCGGTGAGGCAGCGAGCAGAGGGGGCGTACAGAGATCGCCTCCAGCCTACTCATGGCTTCAAATGACGGCAGCACTGGCCGTGGTAACTCAATCTGACCCATTACTTTAAAAAAAAAAAAAAAAACTGTTTTGCTTAGACAGATTGTATTGCATGAGGGGGCTTCTGAGACGGTAATCTTTGAAGTGTTTAAATCAGTCACAATGTAATTGAATTTCCCCCAAAGAACCTGCCTCTGGGCTCCATGAGATGGGGAACAGTGCAAGTCATGTGCAAATAGCAAGACGGGGACCGCCTTCTAAACTGATTGCATGTGCGTGTGTGTGTGTATTCCCCAGGCTCTACACCCTCCAGTACTGCAGGGTCCCCCACTGAGGAAACTGCCCTGTCACCTACCCACGCCCCTGGTCCCTCCAGATCCCAGTCTTCATATGAGCGAATCGGAGGCCAAGGAGGCTCTTCGTAAGGAAATTTAAGCTCTCGATTTTACTGGTGGGGGGGTTGGAGCACTGGTGA
>JAODJW010000002.1:10827505-10847705 GCA_026777045.1 Hyperopisus bebe
GTGCTGAGCGACCCCCCCGCCCCCGAAATGCCGCGTGCTTTTCAGTGTCCTGGAGCTTTGTGCTGTTTGTGTTATGAAGAATTAAAAGCCCCCCCTCAGCATCCCCACCTTTTTTGTTGCACAAACAAATTACCGCCTCTGTTGTTCATTTTGGTTATCAAACTGCAAGTATTTCTAATAAAAAATTTACATAACATTGAAAACTTGGAAATGCGCCCCCACTTCTGTGATGCTGACAGCCTCTGATGATGGAGTTAAATGATCACATGTCACAACATTCACCTCTTTAGCCAGAGACTCCTTTCAAACCATATCATTGCTGTCCGATGACAATTGCGATCGTTCACTTTTTGAAAATTGTGAGTTTTTGCTGTAGATGGAATATGGCCATTTCTCTTCTGCCTGCTGATAGCGTTTGACATCTAAATGACCAATGAGAAGGTGCTGTATGAAGTCATTTATTTCACTAATATTTGTTTGTACTAGTTAACATTTGTATTTATGATACTTTTTATAGCTAGTTTTAACAGTTTAACACTGATAGCTGTACAGTGATACCGTATTAATCCTTGATGCTGTGCACTCACGGATTTCCTCCCGAGATCAATAGTTTATTAATTATTTTAAATGCGCCAAAACTGGCTAAATACCCTGTAAAATGAAACTTTTGCTGAAGCCCCCGTGCCTCTCACCCCCGCAGGCCTGCTGGCCATCCTGATCCCGGAGCTCGACCTGGTCATCTCTCTGGTAGGATCCATCAGCAGCAGCTTCCTGGCCCTCATCTTCCCACCCGTGCTGCAGATCTTCACCTACCACAACGAGGGCCTTCCCACCTGGGTCGTGGCCAAGAACTGCCTGATCACCCTCTTCGGCCTGGTGGGCTTTGTGGCAGGAACCTACATCTCCATCGAGGAGATCGTCATCCGTAACGGGAGCCGGTCCAACTCCACCGTGCTGCCCTGAGGGTGTGGCTGCGATGGGGGCTGCACACGGCACCTTCATGCATGTCTGACAGCCATCTCCACCAGCGGCAGCTGGATTTCAGTCAACGCCGTGTTTGTTGTGCACTTGTCTCAATTTTTGTTTCTTAATTTGCCAAAAAGAAAAAATCTGGTGACGTTTATTATGAAGAAATTATAGTGGACTTTCTATTAACTGGCACTCAGTCTCACACGGTTTTTTAAAACTGTAAGAAAAAAAGATTAAAACGTGGTTGTGCTTGGTTTTTAATGTCGAGACTGATTTTATTAGAGGTGAATATAGATGCAGGTGTCCATGTTGGACTGCTTTGGTCTGGTGGTCTAACGGGAAGCCCGGTCAGGGTAAAGAGTAACGCCTTTGGCTCTGCCTCGCCACAGACTTGCCACGATGTCTCCTAGCAACCACTATATGCTTATAACAGGTACTGTACTGTACATGACCTTCAGAACTCAAGGTCAGCAGTTCAAGTCCCTGGTGTGACCTTCTGGGGCACTTAAGGGCAAAATCACTATAATGGTTTTTTTCCAGTAAAATATCAGGCTGCGTAAGTCCTGTTGACCACTTTGAAAAGCAACTTCTGTTAGGCCATTGAAAAAGTATCAGCCATACATTTATGAGAATAAAAGGGAACAAAACTAGCTGGGTTGAGTAAAATATCTTTAAAATGGCACATTTGTCTGCAGTGCTAATCTGGTGTCAATCACCTTCGAAGTACATTATGCACAGTGAGAAGGCGCCATCAGCACAGATGGTGTCCCCAAGGCCCATCACATCATATATGCACTCTAGTCTCCCTGTCGCCGCCCTTGAGGATGGATAAGAGACGGCAGGGAGGCAGTAGATTAGGACCTATTGACATCAGAGTGCAAAATAGCAAATTAACGGTGTTAACTGGATATTTGCTTCATCAATTAGATATCAGGGTTTCCATGGAATTATTTTCAACAGTTCAGAGTACCTTTATATTCAGTACTTAGTACTATTTCTCTAGTATTATAAGATGTATTAGGGTTAAATCCTGATGGGCTTGGTGTAACCTAAAAGATACAAAGTGGGGGATGTAGTTGTGGTGTTTCAGTGTTGCCCTTAATATTAAGTGCTAATGTAGCAAATACGCCAAGTTACCCGATGGTTTCAGCTGTATATACATATGACCAGATTTAGTTCTTCAGCTGTATATAATTTGTGTATGACCACTTGGCTGAAACAGGAAAACCTTCTTCATCTTTATATATATAATTCATGGGCTTTTGAGTAAAGTAGATTGTAAATGTTCCTTTGTCTCCTATCTATGGTTCACCTATATGCTGAATTATGCATCAGGTATCGGAATTGAAATGCTCAGTTCCATTTAACGTGTTGACAGGATTGATGTACATTTTGCACTTGATTATTTTTGTTTGCTGATTTGCAAGTTGATCACTTTCATGGGTTTATAAGTGTAATTATTTAGTCGTTATATTTTTGCAGTTGCCATTAAGAAGTTGAAATTTCACCTATTTTAATTTTTTTTTAATTTATGTTGTATTTTTCTATATATCCATATCTCAGAACCACTTAACCTGGAAAGGGTCTCGGGGATATTGTGTTGCTTTTTTATGTGAAATCTCTGTGCTTACATGGAAATTAGCATTGTTGACCATCCACTAATGCAGAGTGTTCGAACATTAGTCGGATAAGCATGTCTGCTCCCTGTTGCTTGTCCACTCCTGCCACCAAGCCGCTTGCATGGTTTCTATGTCATCCTACTCTGTCACCACAAAACGGGTCAAAAATAAGCACTACGTCGGCCGCTGATCCCTCGCTCTGTTCCCGTCGTGTTCTCACTCTTCCTCCCCTCTTTATGCACATTTGGTGGAGCAAAAGTACCTAAAAAAGGAATCGAATACTGTAAATGTATTTTTAATTTGTAAAAGAACAGATGAGGGACCAGTTGTTTGCTGACCATCACAATCTGCTTCATTGCACATTGAGGATTTTGGTGCTGCGATATCTTCTGCTACAGGTTTTACGTTTCAGAAGAAAACCTCTAAATGAAATATTTTGATTGATGTGATGGAAAGTGTCCACACCTGTGTTTTAGTTTTTTTATTTGGCTGTGTTCTGTGTATGATTACTTTTGTCATTCCATATCACATTTGTTTTCATTTACAATCAAAAATAAATTTCTTGGGGTAGAAAAGAGACCTTGAGCCTAAATTTTGCTGTATGTTAGCTTTTATTTATGCTTGTTGGTGTTTCTGGGGTGGCTCAGCGGGTTTGGATGCTGTGCTTATGATCAGAAGGTTACTTGTTAAACTCTGCTTAAACCTGGGATTTGATTTTTGGGCCCCTGAGCAAGGCCCTACACCCCAGGGACTGTCTAACCCCTGCTTTCTTAATAATGTATGTTGCGTTGCATAAAAGTCTCTGCTAAATAAATACAATGTAAATATCATCCAAAAAAAAAATACATACAAGTTTTTTCAGTTCTGCGTATACCACACCCAAGATAACGGCTGTAATTAAATGTCAGTTTATTTTTTAGCATGGCTCTGTGTGTATAGAGGAGAGTAGGCCTGCTTATTTGAGTAGGCCTGCCTATTTCGCAAGAGCATGCTACAAATGGGCCTCCTGCATGCAGACGGCAGCACAAACGTGGCTGTTGTTGGCTTCATAATGGCACCAGGCTTCACCGTCTGAATGAGGACCGGGTGAGTCATGTGACATCAGAGCCCATATAAGGGCTATGAATGGGTGAACGTTTGTAGATACCCCTGGAGATGTCTTCTTAGATGGTAAAATAGAGGCTAAAAAGTCATAGGACAAATACAAATAAATTAACTTTATTTATCCTGGAGAGTAATTGCGGGTGGAACCAAGAGGCAAAACAGGCTGGAGGGGGTCAGAAGGAGAAGCTGTAGGTGTGAAGGTCAAAGCCAAGCTCCTCTGGCTAAACCCCTTACAGCAACTCAAAAACCTCTTTGCAAAGTGCTACCATATGATCCTTATGAGTGGAAGTGGGTTGCATGGTAGATTTGATTGATGGTTTACACTGAGTTTACTTGCTTTTGTGATTCAGCCGGAAAGGCAGAGGCTGAAAAATAGTCAACTATAGTCCACTGAACTCCAAGTCTTGAAATCTGAGCCGAGGGCCTGAAATGAGTGAAAATTGTTTCTCTTCTTGGTTCAGAGCCATCGGCCTGTCAGGCTACTCTCACGCATTGTATGGGAGACGGTTTCTGGTTTCACTTTAATTGTCCACTATTTTAAAATTCTGCAAAACCTGATATGTAGACATTCTGAGGAGTGTCTATCGTGCTTCTGCGGTTACAGCTCGACTACGCCTTTCAGTCGGACTATTGTCCTTGTCCCAGTATACATGCATAGGAGGAGAATCGATTTATTGATCGAAGTATGTTTGACGCGATATGGCTCCTTTCAGCTTGATAGTATTGGGCTTTTTTCTGGTGGACTTATTACATCACAGACGTAAAAAAATTAATAACAATGGAAGCGTGGACAAATGCAGTGACACAAGCTTTAATTGCAATCTGGTCGGAAGAACAGATATAAGAAGATCAGGGTAGCATAACAAGAAATAAAGTATTGTGTATAATATACTATGACAGCACGGTATTGACAATTTTTCAAATATTGCAATGTGATTTTGTTGTAATAAATATTGGGGTATTTATGAAACAAAAAAAGACATTTCTCACAAACCCATCTAGGAGTGATTTAAACAGTAAATTAAGGATGTTAATGATTATGATTGTCTCGGACAAGTCATACAGCGCTCATGCAAAGGTCAACTTTAAACTGATTTTTAAAAATATACTAGATTATTATTGAATAATCAATAAAATTGCAAAACTTGCCAGGTTCTTTTCCTATGACAGAGTAAAAATGTTTCAGGCAGACTTAAACTCCCTGCGCTATAATATTTGTCAAGCCCACAACAAAGTGGGATCAATATAGTCAGAATATCATGTGAATTCTTAACGATTGTCATTTTGTTTCATGGATATACAATGCAGCAGCATCTGGGTTTAAAGCAGCCTTTTTTTTAACTATTTATTTTTCAGTCACGTTTATTGAACGGCTGCAAACCAACAAGCTCATTAATGAGATTCCAGCATGTTAAAGCAAATTCAGCTATGAAGCAAAAGTAGTGAAGATCTTGTGATGGAATGAAGACCTTTCAAAGATCTTTCATATTCAACTACAACATTCAACATTGTGTGAGATTTTTGAAGATGATGTCTCATGGGAAGTGTCACGCGATTTCCAAATTGTCCTCATTGACCTTGACTTTGTATGATCCCTAGGATGAACTGCCCCCCCACCCGTGCTTCATTGGATAGGCAGCTGGTTCCTTGGTATTCAGCACATTGTTATTGAAAATCAACAGATGCTTGTTTTGTTGCCATTTTTTCCAGTTTCCGTTTGCTGTTACTTTTCAAGTGTTTTATTTACCCAACAATGTGCTTCCACCGCCCACATCACGATTAAATTCGGACCTGTAATCAAACCTTCATCTCTTCCGCTTTTGTCGTGCTCAGCCTGTTGGCAAGAAAAATCTTGAAAGTATTAGTGAGAAGTGATGAGGTGGCATCCAAATAAAACCGACTCATTTAAAGGTCAGGCCTGTGACAATTATGCTAACTGAAGTCAGCTGGAATCAGATTTGAAAATCATTTAAAGATATGACTTTATTTACAATAATGAATGTGTCTTCTGGGAGTCAAATGAGTTAGACAAATACATTTTGATAGACTATATATTGAATTCTCCACCACTAAAGATCATAAGGTCATTTGAGCATTCATGCTTCATCAATTGTCCATAAAATACAACCTTTGGAATGAATGCAGAAGATACCTATCTCTCTAACCAAATTGTGATCAGAAATTGATTTCTGTCTAATTTCACTTAGTGACATTTTGGTAATACACAACGTGTGCATTCCTTTGATTTGATAGGGTCTACATCAATGTCACAAAAGGCTAATATAAGACTTTTAAAAAGTGCAGTCGTATGAGAATTCAGGGAACTGCCGATCATTTTGGACCATGTGTCGTTCCATCTGGCACTGAGCTGATCAAACATTAGAAGGGAGATGTACATATATTTTGGGACTTATTATTTGGGAGTTATTCTTGCAGGGCTATGATTGATTAAGTAGCTCATTTTTAACTAGAAGACGGTCAGTTGGTGTCTGGTGGTTCAGAAAAGCCAATCTGTCAACCATATCTCATTAACTAGTAGAACACGCAACCTTTTTCTCTTGAATTCTGAAACTGAATAAAAATTCACATACAGCTCTTAAGGCATTTTTTGAGCAGAAACCCCAGCCGGTGATTTAATAAAACAAAATGAGTCAAGAAAGCAGCGAGATCGCAGGTTAATATTCGAGCACCACTGAGTGGAAATATAATTCATGAATTTATATTGGAATAAATCTAAAAATGGGCTTCAGGTTAGCTCTCAATCTATATGCGAATAAGTGCAAAGCATCTGGAAAGCAAAAAGTAGCCTTGAATTGGTTTGTTCTGGCATAAAAACAGGAACATGTACAGTATGTAGATCTAGAAAGAGCAATCAGATGGCAGCAGCTCTACGACTGGGTTCTGGTCTGGGCATCAAGGTTTGGCTGTGATTAATGGAAGAAAAAGCATAAACATCTCCTGCTTGCACATCGCCCGGAAGCACGAAACAGGTGAACTGTGTCACCTCACCCTGCGCTTTGACGGGAAGATAAGCGTAAGGACACATCTTGAAAGATTTAAATCGACTGTCACTCATGTCATTGCCCTCACAAACATAAAACTGCCTGGTGTGGATTAATGCATAGGCTACAGCCGGGGGTCCCAGCAAAATCAGGGGCCCTGTCTTACCTCAGGAAACTTATAAATCTGGCCAATCAATCTGCTGGTCCGATACTCCTCCCCTGATTGGCAATATTCTATCAACTGTACTGGGGGGGGGGCAGGGGTATGTCAGCCCGGGGCCCACATAGAAGGTATTCTGCCCCTGTACCTGTTCCAGCTAGTGTCTGTGATGCCCAGGAGAACATGTGACCTTCTGGACAATGAGGACAGCATCTCCCCGCTTTTTCTCCATCATAACAACGGCAGAAGGCCTCAAGGTCTCTGAGTCCAAATGTTAAGTGTCTAATCTTTATCTGACTCAGCCGGGGACAAAAACCAGATGTAACAAACAGCACCGCAGGGCCCATTCTGACACGTGTGCCTGCCATCCTCATTCAGAGAATTTCACTGATGTATATACTGTTCTCAACCTCGAGCCAAAGTACCCCGTGTTTCACTTGTCCCTTTGAGGACTCCATTTGAGGATCTCATCAGCCTTTCCCTTTCAACGCGGAACCGAAGGAGCAGCAAAGGCAATTATGTGCGGTTCATAATTTCTCACATGAAAGCAGACAGCCCGCCATGAATTGAGGGCTAAGCAACGTGGAAACAGCCCCGTTTGAATGGCTAGGCTGAAGCCCATTGTTGCACTTTAATGAAAACGCAATGTTCATTTCACTGGCCCACTTCCCTCCTTTAAGGCCTTGCCCATTTCCTCTGTTTACCACTACCTCCCCAGTAAGGTCTGCCGTAACGCAAACGTGCTCCGCCGCTTCCGGTTTGATATTAAGCAAAATATGTCATTTGAAAGCAGCTCGTCTCTGAGCAGTTCACTTGCGAACATTTCCCTGCCAAAATACCCTTCTGTTTCTGTAAACTTAATGAGTTTTAGAAATGTCAAGCAATTTTTCATTGGATGACTTGAGGATTGAATGACGTTTGGTTCTCAAGACTGTAATGCATGATGAGGAAGCCTGACTTTGGGACAGAGTGAGTTTTGGAAATGTGCTCTTTAATCAATTAATTATTGACAGAGTGATATATATATACATATATTCCACTGTTGCATTCGACAGGTTGTGACCATGTAGTGTGGGGTAGGAATAGGCAAGAGACAGAGCATCCAGGCCAATGGATTAACGGAGGATAACAGAGCTAACAGGCATTATTAGGGCCATGTCTGATGAAGATAATGCTTGTTTATCTAGCCTCCCAGCTGAACGGCATCAAAGGTGACACGTCAGCACACCTACATGCCGAAATCGCATACTTACACAGTAGGTACTGAATTTCATCAGAACCCCATACTCAACCGTTAATACAGCACATCCTGCACAGGGCTTGGACAATGAAACTGAAACACCTGGTTTTAGATCACAATAATTTATTGGTATGGTGTAGGGCCTCCTTCTGCGGCCTATATATCATTAATTTGTCTTGGGAATGACATATATACCAGTCATGCACAGTGGCCAGAGGGATTTTGAGCCATTCCTCTTGCAAAACAGTGGTCACTACGTGATGCTGGTGGAGGAAAATGTTTCCTGACTCATTCCTCCAAAACACCCCAAAGTGGCTCAAAATATCCTCATTTGGTGATTGTGTAGGTCATGGGAGATGTTCAGCTTCAGTTTCAAGTTCATCAAATCGCTCTGTCACCAGTCTTGCTGTCGGTATTTGCATTATAATTCCGATACACAGTACCACCTTCAGGGTACAATGTTTGAACCACCGGGAGAACATGGTTCTCCAGAATGGTTTGGTAGTCCTAGGCAGTGACACAGCTGTCTAGAACAAGTACTGGGCCTAGGGAATGCCATGGCATTGCAGCCCAAACCATCACTGATCCACCCGTGGTGCATTCTGGGTATGTGAAAGTCCTAGTGGTAAGCTTCTTTGGGGTAAACCACTTCTCCACACCGTAACTTCCCCAGATGTATGAAACACAGTGAAGGTGGACTCATCAGAGAACCGTCTATGTGTCACATTATCCACAGCCCAAGTTTTGCACTGCTGGCACCATTGAAACCAACATTTGGCATTAGCATGAGTGACCAAAGGTTTGGTTATAGCAGCCTGACCATGAATATGGACCCTGTAGAACTTCCCTTGAACAGTTTTGGTGGAAACAGCAGAGGTGAGATGTGAATTTAATTCTGCAGTGAGTTGGACAGCTGTGGTTTTATGTTTTTTGGACACAATCCTGGTTCGTACCCGGACATCCCTTTCAGATTGCTTCCTCTTGCATCCACAGTTACCCCTGTTGGATGTGATCCATCCTTTGTGGTGGATTTTACACAACAAGGACTTACTGTCCTGCTCACAGATGCAGCAGCAAGATGTGCACCAACAATTTGTCCTCCTTTGAACTCGGAGACAGCACTTCCTCCACCATCTTGACGCAAATTTCTAAACAAGCAACGTTCAACATCTCTAGTTGCATTGCCAGTGGACTTACGGAATATCATCCATCCGTTGTACATTTCAGAATTTCGCAAAATGTATAATGTCACCCAGGTACCATTCACCTACTCTGTCATTACAACTGAGGATTCTGACATACTGCTCACTTTACATACTATATTTTGCCTGCTACATACACTACCTGGCCAAAAAAAAAAAAGTTGCACACTTTAATATTTCGATGAACTGCCTTCAGCTTTGATTAATGGCACATTCGTCAATGCATCGTTTCCACATGCTTATGAACATCTCAACATTTTTTTCCATCCAGAATTGCATTCAATTTTTGTCAAGATTTTGTATTGATGATAGGTGAATTGAACCAGTCAGTAAAGTCTTCAGCACATCTCAAAGACTTTCAATGGGGTTAAGGTCAAGACTCTGTGGTGACCAATTCATGTGTGATAATGATTCCTCCTGCTCCCTGAACCACTCTTTGACAATTCAAGCCATTATCATCCTGGAATAAGCTCATGCCATTAGGAAAGAAAAAAATCCATTGATGGGATAACCTGCCATTCAGTAGATTCAGGTACTCAGCTGACTTCACTTCATTGCTGCATAATGTTTCTGAAAGGTAATAATAATCGAATCATTGGCTCTTAATCACTTGCCGATTAAAGTTCAAACTGAGACTTTTTTGCCCAGGAAGTGTAGCAAACACTTACGTAATTTCTGACACATCCCATGTTTCCTTTAAATGTTTTATCACGTGATTTACTCTGAGAATTTCCCAAGTGCTGTTTGTAGAAACATAAAGGCAGAAGCCTCTGATCAACCTGAACCAGAAGCCCAAGACATCAGTAACTGGGAGCTCACTGTTGTGGCAGAGGAGGCTGGGTCGAGGTGAGCCTGGTACTTTTCCCAGGACGCAAAGGATGGAATGCTAGACGTGACCAGTTTAGACACATGTTCCACCTAAACTGCACCTCTTTGAGTTGTGAGGCAACTCCACTCACTCAGAGCCAGGAAGGGGTATCAAACCCACAACCCTGAATCACCGTGCCACCACTGTGATTGGAACAAAAAAAAAGAGTTACGATGGGCACATTATCAGCAACTTAGGATGATGAGATTGTGTATCAGCCTATGTTCTGTAGCACACGTCATTGGAAAAAAAAAAACCTAACTAGGCATGTCAGCGTTTGGCATATGCCAGACTGAAAGCAGCAACGATCAGACACCGGCAAACGTGCTCACTGCCTTTCAGAAAACTGGTGTACAAACCAGTAACCACCCTCAAAATTAAATATTCAGAACCCAGCATACAGGCATAATAATCACCATTCCCAGTAAATGGGGCAGTGTGGGAGTATGTCTGGACAGTAGGGCATCAGGAGGAGACATTGTACTTCACTGTTATACTATGAAATGAAAAGACATCCCGCAGCGTGCCCGCAGACAGAGTGCTCTGGGCAGCGACTGCGTCGACAGAGAGGGAACAGCATGTTAATGGACCAACATTGTTAATCATGTAGCAGCGCCCATTCAGTCTGAACAGTCTGGCCGGCCCAGATTTTTTATTACCATTAAACTCAGACTATTATGAGGAGCTGATATTTAATTATAGCTGAGATTATTGCTGTAAAATGAACAAAACGGAAAAATTGTTACAGAGGATGACATCTTAAGAAACCTTATTCTGACATAATTACATTAAAAACAAAATAAAACCATTCTAACTACTGCTGTAAAAGACAGAATATGTACCCACCGCTTTGTAACAATGACTTTCAGTAATGATTGGCATTAACATAGTCAATTCAATATTCAGTCAACTTCAATTTAAATGTTCGATATAATAATTTGCTACAGTGTAACAGAGTAGCCTAGCTTCCACAGATGATTATACGTATTAAACAGGCCTAAGTAGCATTTGGACAGAGACATATAAAATGTGCTACTATTGATATACTTCGAGTCTGAAATATCTTCATGGGCTGCGGTAGATCATCAGCTGGCTTGAAGTGCTGAAATTTAAAGAGTTTTTCTCTTTTTCCCTCTTTTTAAAAAGGATTTGCCTAACACGTTCCTCTGACTGAGGCTCTTGGAAGGGCGATGGAATATGGAATTTACTGGAGCCTTTATGCTAATCCACAGTCCATCAACTACCACGACAACACACTGACCCAATCGGGGGGAAATACAGCGTAAACCTTCACTGTCTGAATTTCCGTGGGAAGAAAGGCTTTCGTCTTACACAGTACGGGCGTCGGCACGTCTTACAATCTACCAGTATGAATAAGAAGAAGAGAACTAGCAATGATTTTTATCCCCACTTCAAGCCCTAGTTCTAATATACGTGAGGCGTGGGAGTAATTAAAATACAATGATCCGTGTTTAGGATATCCCTGATATGCTTTTTGTAAATTAAACTGGAAAAAAGGCAAGAATGGGTTAAAATGTTACAAGGAATCAGTGACGAAGAAAAGAACGGAGACGTGTAATCTTGCGGCCGAAATCAGGGTCAGGTGTGTCGCTGAAAAGTAAAATTGCAGGCGATCTCGTCTGAGTGTCAGCCGGTTTTTCCGTAAGCGGCTGCTCCTCGCCTGTCGCCTGTCGGCGCGCTTGACCGGATCACGGACAGCTGAGCAGCCGCTGTGCTGTCCTGCGTTTCTGTCGTTCGTCTTTCACGATTAAAAACTCATTTTACACATTTAACACTCAATTTTCCAGCTGTATCTGTACACAGCATAGATAAAAATGTATTAACCTTATGCTATTTTTTAAATGGCTGCACTGGCTTAGTGCGTACAATGACTTCCTCACGCTTCTATTGCTGCCGGTTCAATTCCCAGCTTTCCAAATGCCTTTTCTCCAGCTGGCTACTATACACGTAGCCCTGTGCTTCCTGGGATAGGTTCCAGGCTTACCAGGACTCCGCATTGGACAAGCGCGTATGAAAGACAGATGTTTTCCTAAAAGTAAATATGCCAGACTGATTAAAACACTACACCCATCTGTGTTTGAAAATCAGATGACTAGCTCTGATCAGTAGAAAAAAAGCTTATCATAAACACAATAGGTTAGGAACTGAATTTAAACCTGTGTCCTTGATTCAAAAGTTTTTGCTATCATATTCTAAACCTGCATTGTTACATATTTTCCATTCATGACACCATCTCATTATTTGTGTGCATGACGAATATTTCCCAGTTGTTGCTGAAGTTGTAATCGTAGCTGCAAGGCTATGAATATGTAGTAATTACCATGTGGACGTCAAGGGGGCAGAAAAATGAATCTGACCATCATTTCCAACAAGAAATATCATGGAGTGTGTAATGTTCTGTAAATGGGGCAGCAGCAGACACCATTAAGTTCATGCAATCGCTTATTTCTTGGTTGCATTAAAGGTTCCAGTTTGGGGATCATTTCAAAATCATGACCCAATTACTGTTCAGATGGGTGGGACAGGAGCCTGTTGTTACATCCTGCCTGTTCTGTCTCCCTGACCCTCCTATCTCGTCCCTCACGTGGCCCTGATGAATCACGCCTGTTGCTTGCTAGCCCTCGTTAGTTTGTCTAAGTCCCTGTTTGTCTTATCAATCCCAGTCCAGCCATTAATGTCTGTCTTGTTGCCTGTGCGCTTCCCTGTTCCAGTCTTACCGTTTTTGATCCCTTGCATTCCTGCTTGTTTCCCAGTCACTGTTTAGTTTGCATTTAATAAAGTCCTATTCATTCTTCCAATGTCTGTCCTCGAGTCCATCTGTCAAACCACGACAATCATATTTTTTAAATGCTAGAATTAAGGCACCATATATTTTCCTAAAGTTAAGTCATGTTTCTCCACTGAAAACTGGATTAGTTTTTATCTTAATAATTCCTGGAACCTAGGATGCAATAACCCAGAAGAAAGGGGAAATGTCTGTAATGTATATGTTACTCTCAGCTGCTTTAACAATGACACACATGCAAACCTGCCTGCCATTTCCATTTAAATCATTATAGTAACTGCAAGCTTTTTTGATTTTGAAATAATGAAAATGCTATTCCATTTTTTTGCAAATATCCCCATAGACATGTTTGTGTGAACATTCTGCACCAATTTATCCTCCTCTGCATGACACGATATTCTACTAAGGTTACTTGGGGTTGATTGTTCTGCCTGTTTCACAAAGATAACTGTCATCCCAAAGCCAGATGATCTGGACACAGCCTGTTGGTTGTGATGAACACTTTGTTCTGTTCATCTCATACTGGAAATGAACTGAATATGCCAAGTATTTGGGTTTACCCTGAACTACAGTATGAACTGTACACTGTCGTGAGGAGGTACCCTCAAGGGTCTGCCACTTGTACCCTGCAGGTAAATGTACCTTTTAAGGTACAGAAATGGACTATGAGGAACATTTCTGTACCATTGAGGGTATATTAATGTTGTTTGTACCTTGGCCATGTTCCTCAGAGTCCATTTCTGTATCGTAAAAGGTACATTTACCTACAACTAAGGGTACAATTGGCAGACTCTTGACTATACAGCCCTAGTGACAAGCAAAGGTTTTAATTGGTACTCTTTTTTTTCTGACAGTGTAGCATGAACATTTAACAATCACTGACTGTGTTCTGGAGATGATGGTCTTTATTTCATCCTTATTTCATGCCTGTTTCGGGCAATTTTAGCTTTACCTGTTTTGTGAGCTTTTGCTATAATCCCCATTTTACATCAGATATATTTGTACAGGTGGTTCAGTGCAATTTGGTTTTAATTATTATTTTTTTCATTCAGTATCTTGGGGCTTCTTCGGCACTTGACAAATATTGATTTTTCACATTCCTGGCAATCAAGATAAACCATAAGTGAACCTTAAAGTGAATTCATGATTCACTGTGACAAACCCGCTGTCAGATCCTATCTATCTGTGATGGAATGGCATCCTGTCCATGGTGTCCCTTGCCTCGTGTTCTGCTCTTCCTTGGAGAGGCTCCATAGGATCACTGTGACACTGTACTAAATGCTATGGGGGATGGATGTATGGTAGATAATAATAACCTCTAAAATAAAG
Organism: Hyperopisus bebe; assembly: GCA_026777045.1. Taxonomy (NCBI): domain Eukaryota; kingdom Metazoa; phylum Chordata; class Actinopteri; order Osteoglossiformes; family Mormyridae; genus Hyperopisus; species Hyperopisus bebe. The sequence goes on from JAODJW010000002.1 coordinate 10,841,805, forward strand.
TTTACTCTGATCCTTAGATGCAGATCTTGGCCATGATCGGGAGAGATACTTCTAATGAATGTCTGTGTCAAACTTAAAGCTTTATCTGTCACATTCTGTGATACAGAATCGAGGAGATTCAAGTCCGAGAAGTGAGATGGGATGGGAGGAGATCGGAGTCCTGGTTCAGAGAGCAGAGAGGTCAGATCCTGGGGGGGTCAATCCTACAGAGAGATGGGACAAGGGAGGTAAGTACATTGGGGTAGCCAAAGGTCAAAACAGGGAAGCAGGACCATGAGCGGGATGGGAACAAGGAAGCAGGAGGACTCAAAAGAGATGGATGAGCATGCATCATAGGAACGGCTGTACCTCACACTGAAACCCTGCCCAGTGAGACTTAAATGGGAGCAAGCACAGGCGGAATCAGTGATTGTCTGATTGAGACTGTGGCATGCCAACTGTAACAGATACGCAATCATGCTCTCCATGCAGTGTGCAGTGAAATACATGACAGTGTAGCTCCAAGACACTGTAACAGATACACAGTTATACTCTCCAGTGTGCAGTGAAATGCATGACGGTGTAGGTCCAAGACTGTGTACCAGGGGACATAAGTATGAGAGACATAAATACAAAGGGGACACAAGTATGAAGAGAGACAATGAACATTGAACTATAGTCATAAATATCCATAGGGTACAATTGTAAATAAAGTGACAGATGAGTGAATATAAGTATTGTTGTGTTTCCGCTGATTCCTGTGTTCCAGTGTCTTTCGGATTGAGAGCCTTGAGAATATTCTGGCAGGTTTATGCTAAAAGCAGACATAGGATCTACCCCAACAAATCCATTTGTACTCATAAGTGATAAGTACTGATACTCATAAGTGATAAGTACTGATACTCATTTTCTACAGTAAATACAGTTTACCAACAAACTGCTGTCTCGAAAGGGCCAGACAAGTCACCTCTTCAAACAGGGGTGAAATAGCACCTTAGAAAGTTTTAGAACAATGCAACTGCTCTGTCAGTCTAATTCTCATAGGACATGTGAGACAGTCGCATTAGTATGGTTAGAGCAATATCTGGACAATTATACTATGCTGCCAAATAAACAGCATCAGCTGACGCAGGCAAGAGTTTGGAGTGAAGCTCATGATTAACTCACTCTTACAGGTACCTGACATACTTGATGATGCGTCAACTGTTCTGGTTTTCAGCACTTCAAGATGTTAATTTTAGACATTTCACACACTCAAACTCTGAATCTTCAAAACTGATTCATAATAGCTTGTCATTCATAGCAATCACGCAAAAGCTAATAGTAGGTATGCTTAGCGTACCATAAGTATTCATCTTGAAAAGCAAAATTACCATTACCATTATATCGCGGTTTGGAATGGGCCTGGAGGTTCTTTTGGCAAGTTGGTGAAGTGTTCAGCTTTATTACAGCTAAGAGAGGTTGACTGTGGTGCTTTGAAGAGGAATGATGTTTCTATATAAAGAAAAAATACGAAGGGTCATCGTCAGCTGACCCAATGCACACGGGCATGGTGCATATCCTGAAGGTTTGTAGCTGTGCCCATTTTAACTACACCCAGGGGCGTAGGAACTGGCGGATGCTCCCCACTAGAATTTAATTTGCCCTCATTCATGCCCATCCTACCCCACGCCGTCCCCCATAAATAGACCTTTGCATTTCAATTATTAAGTAGTGTCACCCCCCAATAACAATCTCTCTCCTGCACCCTTGACTACACGCTTTGACATAGAGGTGCAATTTGTTGTTTAAATATAGGTTTCTCAGCTCACTTGACCTTCCATGAGTGAGATACGCAAAGTGAATTGGGGTGGGGGGGGGGGGATTGCCTTCAGGACCACAGAGGGGGCTGACACGAGATACCTGGTCAGTGACCTGAACTAATACATCACTCCATCCATCTCCGTGGAGACAAGGATCCTCCTGGAAGGTTCACTTCAGGCTCGTATGCGCGTTACCAAGCATGTCTAATCTCCCTTTGTTTGACAGCAAAATACAGGTCGGCTTTGTGAAGAAAATTGGTCAGCGTCTTCAAGTACATTTTTGCTTGAAATATCTGCTGTGCTCCATACTCAGGGGAAATATTTTGGATGGGCTTATATATATTTACTCGACTGTGGTCTATTTCCATATCCTTATCCCCATTGCGACTTATGAATTGCTTATTTACGATTCATGTATTCTTATAATAAACCGTCTTGTCTTTCATTGTCCTGCATTGCACTGCTGTTTGTCCTGTTGTCCCCCTATGCACCTGTCCCCAACTGTGTCAAAGTATGTCAAGCCTTTGGGCTGTAAAAGCAGACTCGCATTGGAGGCAGCTGTGCCCATTTTCATTGCGATAAGTATAGTCTGAGACCCCCAATACAATGTAAAATGGCTACAGTATACAGACTATTAACTTATACTATAGATCTCAGTTTCAGCTCTGACTCATTATTGTAGTTTAAGCAGTACAGCTATTCATTTAGCAGATGCTTTTAAGGACACACAGACACAGCATGGGCATCATAATAAAATGTCAGTAGAATAAGTAACCAAACCATTAACAACCTAACAAACAATTTATATTAATCTAGCATGAAACTGCAATGAATAAAGTGCATTGGCTGGGCCACTTTTTTTTTTACAGAATAAAAAAAATTCAAATCCATGGAACTAATTGGGCATCTGTGTTGTGGTCAAAACTGGCCCTATTAACTATGAATTCTTTATTCTAAGCACAGAAATAAAACTGTGAACAACATCCACTCTCTGCAAAAGAAAGAAAATGCAATGTAAGTATTTGATATTTCGTTTTCTCGTTTACCATTTTCATTATCTCATAATATACATAATTTATGCACTCAATCTTGTATAAATGGCAAATAAAACGTATTTTATATGACATACATAATATACCTGCAGGTGAATCCAAAACATCAGGATCAAAGCATTGTGTGGTGGAAATGTTATCCTCCTTTCTTGGACTCCAGCAAGATGGAACACGAAGCCTGTTTGTTACACAAGTCAGATAAGGAAGACTTGTGCTGAGTGATTTCTGTCCGCAAGGAATCGCAATTATGTGATCTAAATTTGGCAGTATGGTTGAAAACAAATACAGTGGAGCACAGGAAAGAGCAGTTCTGTTCTGTGGTGTCTGTCCTCAGGCCGTTGCGGCACTGACCGTAAATTCTTTAATAAGTTTTAAATCTAAAAGTTCAGCGAAATTAATAAATGTAGTAAGAACATCACTTTATTGACGCCATACAGAGAAATTCTCTTCTCACCTTCGCAGTCTTGCTTCCCTTAAGACACAGATTCATATGTAACTGAGAGCAAGCTTGTCCGTGAAGGGCAGCCGCCTGCAGCAGGACCCATTGACCCGGGGGTTAAGGGCCTTGCTCAAGGGCCCACAGACATGACTCTTCTGCAAAGGCCAGCTTTGACCCAGCAACCTTCTCATAAGTAGCACAGAGGCTTATTCCCCTGAGCCGCACGCCCATTCCCTCAAAGAGTGATGGGTTAATAGAAAAACAAAATTAATGCATTTTATTTTTACCTCCTTCTAGTTGCTATACACACAGGGTAGCTGAAATATTAAATAAACCATAACTGGTTTCAAATTATTCGCAACCAATTATTTTTTTCAGACGGATGAAGGTCTATTTAAAGCTCGCAATATAAAATCTCTATTCAAAACATAGTGTAGAGACTCACATTCTGCTATTGCTGTCACATTGGTATCACATTGATGCCACCAGTCCATAAAGGAATAAATTGCCTTTAATCCACTTATCTCCTTGCTTTGGTTGCCTGTCAGATCATTATCGCCTTATTAATACCATCTGTAGAATTGTCACATCATGTCAATGGGGAAAAACTGTACATTTAATGAACTGCATTGTAAAACGTACTAAATTATATCATTTATAAGGATATGACAGTTCCTATTCATGTTTACTATTTACTATTTCACATGACAACATATATTCACCTTCCACAAAGCTAGCAATGTCCATCAGCAATCTTCTGGGTAATTTTATCATGTATTTTCTTCTTTGAGACATCACACAATCCAAATCACGAGTTCAGAATCATCTGGTTGTTTACACCCTGCATTGAAGTCGTTAGACACCTGGAGCAATCAGCATAACGAAAGCTCATCCGGTGATTGGGCTCATAACACAAGGCCCAGGACCCCAGGACTCCCAAACACTGCCTGTCATTTCAGCGTCCTCTGAGGAGAAAAAGTAAACGGATGCTGCTGGCGATATTTGCTATCTAAAGACAATTTTTGTGGTTTCTAGTCCTTAACTACCACGGCCTTAACAAAAAGGTTACTAATCCAGTAGTTTACTACTCTTTAAGACTAAGGTTAGCAGAATTCAGAACTTTTCCAATGTGGACTTTTACCTTTAACTGGCCTTACCTGGGGGCAAAGGAACACACTGTATTCCTGTTCGCCATTATCGCAAGCTGGACGTTCCCCCGCAAGTCCTCGGTAACAGTGTGCTGAGTGAGAAGCTGCCGATTTCCCCAAACAGGAAAGAGTCCTGTTAACGGTGCCAGCAGCAAACACTCAATTTATCCGTGTGTTCCACCGGCCTCGTGACCAAACACATTCTGCCAGTGAAATTGTCCACTCCACCACATAATGGGTTTTGAGGAGGATTCCAGAGCTGGAAGCTCTCTCCTGGTCTTTAGGGAAGTGTTAAAATGGTAACACAGCATAAGGAAGGATGAAGAGGAGAGAAGGCATTTCAGACGCTTGCAAAGGATAAGGACTGTGGGACAGAGCAAACCCTCCTTATTTTATCTTTGTCTTTCTGTCCACTTTACAGATGGGCCACCTTCATAACACCTCAGTGTTTCCTATGAATTAAGCACAAAAACATGGCATCACATTGCAGTCTGGTGGCTTTTTATTAACTATTCTCAGCCTCCACGTCGAATGTTACTGCTGCTGTTAACTGCAGACCTTCAATGAAAGACAGATGTTTTATTTGCCATTTGAATGAGTATGAGTACAGATACATAGGAATCCTTTTGATGTTCATTGGCCCCATCTTGCACCATGTGAGAGACACAGACGTGTGTACAGGGTAGAGCAGCTTTTGGGATGAGAGTGTAGGGTCAGCCTGCATCCCATAGAGCAGTTAGGGGAATGGGCCTTGATTATTCTGCTGGCCATGGGATTCAAACCTGTGACCCTTCAGACACCAGCAAGGACCCCACTGTGCTACATGCCACCCCCCCAAGAACAGTAGCATTTACTGTATGAAAGGGGGTGGTAGATACTGTCGATGTTGGGTCACATCTACAGCAGATTGGCTCCCACCAGCTTCAGCAGATAATAAACAAGCCGTTCTTTAATCAAACAGACATTTATTGACAGAAACCATACTGACGATTCTTAATTTAAGTACATTCTTTTTTCTTTTTCTTCATGTCCTTTTCATCAATATACAAACAAACATCAAAAAGACCACAAACCTTTCAAAACTTCCCACGGTCACAGTAATTTAGTCCCCAGCTCACTTAAGCTTAATTACTTGACATCTTAAACATAGCAGTCCCTGAACCAAGACTCAGAAACCCTGAGTTTTAAAATAGCTCATAAAGCATTTTACGCTCTGCCTGTGGCACTTCAGCTGCATGTCAATGTATTTTGTAACTGTGACAGAAAAACAGGCTCCTATTTTGTGTTTTTATCTCACATGATGGGCTACTTTTAGGATTCAGTGATCCATGTAATTCCATTTGCACAGACTGTAGGTAACAGTTTGCTGTTTATTGTACAGAACAGGGGTTTTAAACTTTTTTCAGCATGAAAGTAGACAAAAGCTGGGGACACTGACCCCCCTCCCCCCCAACCCCCACCCCCTACATGTGATTGTATGG
>JAODJW010000002.1:10875069-10891489 GCA_026777045.1 Hyperopisus bebe
GGATGGGGCGCCAACCCATCGCAGGGCACAAGGCAGGGAACAACCCAGGATGGGGCGCCAACCCATCGCAGGGCACATTCACACATGCACACCTACAGGCAGTTCAGTAACTGCGATTAACTTCAACGGGTTTCTGGACTATGGAGGGAAACTGGAATACCTGGAGAAAATCCCACCTTGACACAAGTAGAACATGCAAAGTCCACACACATGGAGCCATGACAGAAACTCAAGCCTGGGTCCCACAGGCGTGAGATGACAGTGCTAGCCCATAAACCTTTGAACAAGAACCATGAAATGATGTCTATGTTGTCTCTTTATTAAAAACATGAGGCATGGATTTCACATTCATTTTTTTCTTACCAAATCTCCCACATAGCACATAGCATCCTGTTTATCTGTCGCCTTACTTCCTGTCCTCTGTGCTCTAGCATTTTGGGAACTGTAGTACAACAGACAGTGACATGCTCATCCTTGCCTGAATTTTCAGAAGATACTGCTCTTTGGTCCTCTTCTTCAGCTGGCCAGTGGTTGACAGCAGACCACCCTGGTCCACGTGGAAGCGCCCATCCTCGTTCCCAGACACGATGTGGTACGCGAAGGGCGGGCCATTCTTGGGCGTGTCTCTGTCAATCACAGTGAGCTGGAGAATACCACTGCCCACTGGTTCACCCTCCTGTCAAGTCAAAACAAGCAGCTTTTATGGAAAGAACAAGAAGACGGTCCCAACAGGGGCAATGTTTAGAGTGGGGGATATAAGAGGGGTATGAAAGGGCCAACTTTATTAGCCAATGGTATGTTTTGAATCTGTAAATGACAGGGGAGGCGGCACTTCGGGGGGCCAATCAGCTTTCAGCTGAAGCTGGTGCCCCTGTGGCCCCTCCCCTGTATAGACACCAATGGGTGCCAATAAAATGATCTTCTAAAAAGTTCATGAAGTAGTTTATGGCACTTGTGCAATCATCATAATCATTGTTATGGTTGTCTGACGTGTCTTTACAACATGTGTCTCCAACTCAGGTCCTGGAGAGCTACTATCCAGTAGGTTTTCCCTCCCACTTGGCTTCTGATGAGCCACACCTGTTCCTGGTATTCACCTGAGAACAGGTGTGGCTCATCAGAAGCCAGGTAGGTTGGAAAACCTACTGGACGGTAGTTCTCCAGGACCGGAGGTGGAGACCCCTGCTTTACAAAGATTGATCTGTTTTGGAGCTTCATTTGCTACCTGAGTCTGGGATCTGTAGCACTTGATTTTGAGTGAGACAGAGGAGCTCGAAAAGCCTGCAGCTTGGAGGCTGCAGAACTGGCCCTGCTGGAACTAGTAATTAAGAAGACACCCGCTGGCACGATTTAAGGTTAATTGTCACTGACCTACACCATCTCAGCAGATTCAGAAGATAACAGGCCCCTGGTGTGGAAACAAGTTGGCTGCGAGACACGTGTCCGCAACACTAGAAGCCCATAATTAGGAGGCATGACTCATGCGGGTTCAGCCGCATTGAGAATTTGCAGTTATTCATGGAGGACGGTACTAGTCTCTCTGCTCTGCTCTGCTGATGGTCTGGGATGTGATTCCTTATGGGGAGAAGAGTGAGGCCTAAATCCGTACCTGGAGAAAGAGGTTGTGACTGATCTGGGAGAAGGTAGGTGCATTGTCGTTGATGTCCGACACGGTGATGGTCACCTGCACGGCGGTAGAGAGGGGTGGGTCCCCACCATCAGCCGCTTGGATGGTTAAGGAGTAATGAGGGACCTGTAAAAGGCAACATTCAGAACCTCTGGATGCACCATTATGACAGGAGTACAAGGATAAGATCTTCTGTGAACTTCTACTATAGAGTATCGGGTCATGATCAGGGTCATGGTTGCTTTGGCAGGAGCAAATCGTTTGGAAGGATCTGCTCACCTCCTCTCGGTCCAGTCTCCGGTTCACCCTAATTTCTCCGCTCTGGCGATTAATTATGAACTGCTTCTGGGGATCACCGTTCACAATGCTATAGTGGACTAGGCTGTTTGAAGGTCCATCGAGGTCTTCTGCTGTTACCTGGAAGCACAAACAAATTCCATCATGCTGCCTTTGCAGTGGGAATGTGGGATATGATGCTGAAGTCAATCCTTCATTCATTGAGGGGTCAAGTCGCAGGCTTTCTCTGTTCTGATAAGACCGACTGCCATCATACCTGCATCACCAAGTCATCAAGGGCAATGTCCTCCGGGACTTCGACGCTGTAGTCGCCTCGGTTGAAGATGGGAGGGTTGTCGTTGATGTCTGTGACATTGATGATCACCATGGTAACGTCGCTCAGGGAGGACTTGCCTCTCGATCCCTCCACCGAGAGATAATACTCGCTCCGCTGCTCGTAGTCAAGGGGGGCATTAACTGACAGGACACCTAGGATACAGAGATGATGGATCAGAGACGACAGAGATGATGCGGCTGACAGGAACACCGTGTTGAAGTGCCACCCAACAAGGACATTCTTACATACTCAAACCCAAGTCTGTGTTTGTAAATGTCACAAATAAGCAACACAGCTCATTGTTGCTCAACACTCTAGAATTCTTGTAAGTCTTATTAAAAGCTAGCCTCTGAAAGCAGCTACACCTCCCCGCGCGACAAAGTCAGTCTTTACTGCCAACAATAAAGAGGGATGAGACCTGTCCACAACAAATCCCAGCCTTTCAACATACATACATACATCCTCTGTAACAGCTTTTCCTATTCAGGGTCGTAATCTTATCTGGCTCACTCAACTACAGCAAAGCTATGCTAATAAGCTAAGACCTTGGAACCAATGAAAGAAAATAAGCAGATGCTATCTTCCAGGTAATACAGTACTAGTGATCCCTGCCCTAGACTGCCAGCAATCAGGGTTAGCTACAAACACTCTCTACGTTTTCTTCATTTTTTGAGATAGAAACAAAAACTAAGAGGGTCTTTCATTTATTTGGAGGTCTACCACAGAACACATGCTTAAAGAATCTTGGTTAATAACCTGTTGCACGAATCTAGAGTCACCAGAGTCGCCAGATCACCGTAATCCTGAAAAGGACACAGGGTGGCACAATTTCCTAACATTGTTTATCTTGTTTAGTGTTTGGTCCTGCAAGTCACCTTCACATGCTCAATTAAAATACAGCAGGAAAGCAGGCGGCGAACTCAGCAGACCCCACACACCTAAATACATACAAGGGAGTTTCTTAATTGGTGTTGGAGCTCATGGTTTTTTTTTTTATCGTTGCTACTCTGTGATCTGGCACACTGCCATTCCTACTCAGTGATGCCCCTGGTCGACTCCCCCACAACATCACTGCCCACCGCTGGTGGGAGCTCACGGGAGTTTCACTCACACAAAATTGATCTGAATGCAGAAAGAAAAATGATTGGTCCAGAGAAATAGCCAATCAGATTGTGGAGGAGGTAGGCCCAGGAAACTAGAGGAGATGGGACCCAGACATCTGATTGGTTGGTCCTGCCTCCTCCAGTTATGATTGCTACAGCAATGCATTCTACAGTGATCAGAAGAATCTGATATGACTCAGATATCTCTTTACTGCGCCCTGTAAGCTTCTTTAATGAGCTCGTTAAAATGAATAATACAGGGTGTAAGCAAGGCAGGTTTATATGATTTTGGTCGACATTCAACCTGAAGCGAAATCCTCTTATCTAAACAGTATTCTGTCAAGTTTTATGACAGTACAAGGCAAAACAATGACCTCTACTGGAGGATAGATGTATAGCAACATACCACTAAAATAACACCACAACCACCAATATATCTTGGGTCACCCTAAGGAACACATTGGACAAAATAATATACGATTTTATATAATTTTGTGTTATAAAAGTAGTACATTGATAAATCATTTTTTAATGATCTTTCGGGTTAAATCTGAGTGTGAACTGAATACACCCAGTGGAACATACAGCTTAACCAGCACAAACTCTCTCGCTCAATAATCCCCAGAAGGCTCAGCACAACCAATCTTTCAGCTCTTCCGTTTCTGTCCCGCTTTGTTCTACGGTTTTGTTTTTCAACATGTTTGTCTGCAGTGTAACGAGACCCAAGGCGCAAATAATGCAGCCAAAAAAAGGTATAAAGGTTCGCATTTTGAACCAGACTGAAATTAGGGTTCATCTGTCACAGCTCTTCAGGAAACTGTAGTATGTCTGTGTCAGCACCTAGCCTGCCTAAATTCTTACTGACTGACTAAATAATGCTGTTCCAAGTGGTGACTGTACGAAACCTTTGTGAGCGGTTTATCGGCTAATAAAGGAGCTGCATTATTACGCAATGAAACTCACGCTAATCTGCAAGCCCTGAGAAAAAATTGTCAGTGGGAGTGAGTCATTCACAGACATGCCTTTACAGGCAGTTGGAGTCTTCCCCTTTCCTGATAACTGATGTGTTTTTGTCTAATGCAGAGAGTGAATGTGTTTCATACTGTTTCAGCGCTGTTACTGCACCAAATCTGTTATTGTTTGAAAATACCTTCAGGGGTGAGGAATTTCAGATAATCTTCCAGGTTTTTAAACAACATCAGATGCCCTCATTATACATCATAAACAGTTTGCTTTTTTTTTTCCTTCCGAGACGTTCTTACACTCATCTTCCATAACTGCTTATCTAGAGTGGTAAGTCTGGAATCTATTCCATGAAATAGAGGCACAAGGCAGGAGACACTGAATGGTTCACACTCCACAGGCATTTTGGTGATGCTAATACAACTAACTGTATATTCTTGGATTATGGAAATAAACCAGGTTATCCAAATGACACCTGTTTATATACTGTACATGGAGAACATGCACGTTGCACACAAACAACTCCCTGCTAGTCTTCCATTTGTTTATCATCCATCCACAAGCCATATTATCAATACTGAATTAGTGCAGCATGCTAATCCTTACCTGATTTTGGATTAATCTGGAACATTCCATGCTCGTTGCCAGAAATAATGTCATATAGGATGGGCACACTGTCTCCGGAGAAGGCTGACACGCTCAGCACCTCAGTTCCCACTGCAGCGGATTCTGGGATTTGGGCTGCGTATTGGCTACTCTGGAAGACCGGCTGGTAGTTGTCAAGGTCCACGATGTTGACGGTCACCGTGACGACGGAATTCAGTCGCCGGGGAAGCCCCCGGTCTGTGGCCTGCACCTGCAGCTCGAAGGTGGTCTGAGGAATGTCGGCCAGGGAGCTCTCCAACCTTAGGATCCCGGAGTACTCATCCAACGAGAAGTAGGAGCTGTCCGAGCCGAGAAGCTTGTAGACGACTTCTCCATTTATACCTGAGGAAGGAACAAATACATTTATTTTATTGCTTTTGAGACATTTTGGTTTCTTTAGTCATTTATAAACACATTCATAACAAATAATGCATTCATAAAGCATTATAAACATATAAATATTTATCAAAAGGCATAATACATTATAGCCATGTGTTTTATGCATTATGGATGGTTTATGAAGCTCTCTTCTATTATAATGCATTATAATGGTCAGTATACTGTAAGCATTAAGGATAGTTTGTACTGCATTATAAAGGTATCTATAGTGTATTATAGATGAGAGCTTCATAGAGCATTCATAAGCCATGTTTGTAATGCATTATGAATGCATTATAATGCATTATGAATGCATTATAATGCATTATGAATGTTTTTATAAATTATTAAAAGCATGGTCTTAAATAAAGTGTTAGCGTAATTATTTCACACAAAGGTGACAAGGTGGCTCAGTGGGTAGCACTGTCACCTCACACCTGCAGAATGCCGCTCTAGATGTGTGCAGTTTGTAAATTATCCCCTTTCTCGTGTGGGTTTCCTCCTTCCGGAGCCCGAAGGCATGCAGTGACACAGACTGGCATCCCTACATTTCCCATAGCGTGTCAGTGTGTGACAGGCTGGCATCCTGTCCAAGGTGCCCCCTGCATTGTCATGCCATCATGCTGTGTTTCCTGGGACTGGCTCCAGGCTTATCAAGATCCAGAACTGGGTAAGACCAGATCCTAGTTTTGGGGAATATCAGACTACAGCAGAGATAGAAGCTGCGGTATCATGAGAAACAGTAAAGGAGCTCAGTAAAAAACCAGCCATAAATGTCAGCGTTTGTGCTGTAAATGTCACTGCAATTCTCGTGAGTCACTTTTGTTTCTGCGCAGTTGGATTCTTTTTAAAATCAGTGAAATCTTATACGTCGGTCTCTTCCTTTTCACCTGCCCAGATGTCTTTTTCACCATGGTGTATTTTGTGACTCTGAGACCCTCCCACATCCGGTAATCATATCCACACATCATTTGAAGTTACCAATCACCCCCAGTGTCTGTGATTCAGACATAATTCCAGAACAGTATGACAATTTGAGTCCGGTTTATTTGGCCAGATTTGTTCACACTTAGAGGGAATTTGTCTCCAGTAGTCAAACGGCCTACTGCAGATACATAAACAGTTGCCACAATACAAGACAATTGTCCTATCTATGGCAGAATACACCATGGATAGGATATGGCCCCACCGCAGTGACAAACAACTCACACCGTCGTGAGCTAGGCTCAACAGGGACAGGCAAGGCAGAGCGTGAGAATCATGGGGACAAACTGGAGAACCCGCAGAAGACCCACAGAAATGTATCCAGCAGAGATCAGACCTGATAAGCTTTATCCACAAAGCCACGATGTACCTTCATGTAAGATATCCTGAATCCACAGCTACGTCCTGGAATGCCAACGGGGCAGCCATGATTCTGGGATATGATCTCAGCATGAATATGGACACCTTCTAACTGACGGTGAGAACCAAAGCTTCCGAACCAACACTAGGTGGCATTTAGAATGGGCTGCTAATCACTGCCTGGTTCAACCTAACATGAAGCAGTAAACTAGCCAATAGGAGAGCGGCTTGAACCAGACAGTGGTTGACAGAGAACAGTGCGACATTCGATGACTTGCTTCTTCTGCTGCCAGTGACCATGCTCAGTTCCTCAGCTAGGTTGAAAAGCAAGGCAGTGGGGAACTTTGGGGCGAGTGTGGGCACGTCTCCGTGGAGAACGCCCATCTAAAGAGATCAAATGTAGAGCGCCTCCAGGCTGTAACCTGCTTTGTGCTAACTCACTGTGACTGGGCAGGGACAAGGTGCTAATGGGAGCTAACCAAGCCACCTGGAAGTGGGTTCCAGAAGCTGTGTTGTTCCCACTCCCACCACCAACAGGCGTCAACGCACACAAGCGGGGGACACACACCAGCATCTGGGTCCTTGGCGTAGATGACTGCGATGGGGGTGCGCACAGTGGTGTTGTCGAAAACAGTTATGGAGTAGTGGCTCGTGGGGAACTTGGGCGCGTTGTCGTTCTGGTCCTGGATCATCAGAAGGATGTCAGCCTGGCAGGATCGTCCGCCGCCATCGGTCACCTTGGCAACCAGGTCGAATTCCAAGTGTACCTCCCGGTCAAGGGACGCCAGGGTGTACAGGTCTCCTGTGAAGTGTGCACACACACACACACACACACACAAACACAGAAAAGAACACAGCAGAGTGTGCACGTGTCAAAGATAATTATACCCGTAATAAATTCTTTCTTGTTTTCAGAACAGAATTTCCTGTCATAATTCTGCCAGTTTCAAGTTTAAACAAGACGGATCAACACTCGATAAAGCCTGCTGCTTAACATTAAAATTATTAAATATCTGTGGTTTCGGAGAAATGGATGGGCAGCCCTGAAGCTAAGGGTATGTGTCAATAATAAAGTAAAACTGCATGGAAATGAGTGCATGTAATCTGGGAGGCCACATATCTGGTGTGCAGGTATGCATTCGCCATATAAAGGTTAAAATGCGTGGAAATGTCTTGTTGTAACAGTGCAAATACATACAGTAGTCTCTGTTTCTGTGACGGATGTGTTCCAAGACCTACCGCGGGTAGCCGAAACCGCGGATAACAGTGAACCATCCGCTGACCTCACATTTCTTTTGATTTTCGTGTACTTAGGTACGGTAATTTATAAATTAAATACAGGAAGACAATATCAGCATTAAATACAGTAATAATAAGATACATTGTACAATATACAGTGATCTACAGTACTGTAGGCCTACTCTCTCTTGAATCAAAGACATCTTGACGATAAGACAAGATAGAGCAATGAACTTACGTGCATTTGAATTACCGTGCATTTTAACTTTTATACGGCTAAAGTGTACTTCTTTCACGGAATAGAGGCTAAAATGCATGTTAATTTCTTGTCAAAATAGTGCATTTGCGCATAAAATAAGTACACATTTGCACTGTTAGCATCTGCAAGGTGTATCGCTTGCATACCAGTTATGCGCATCTCTGCATATAACCCAACGGTGAACGGATGCAGAACTTCCAACTGCAATGTGTTTAAAAGTGGAAGCCAAATGCCACAGCTTAAATGCCACGATACGCACTCTGTGTTTATCATATGTCATTCACAGAGTTAATAAGCAGTTATTAGTGTGACATAGATGTCACTAAAACATGTGAATACGCACAAAGAACACTAGCGGTCTCTGAAAAGGTGCATTTTATTCTTTGTTCCGGACATCACTTAGCTTCCTATGAACCTCCAGAGCACAGATACTATCAGATACTTAGACAGACGAAGGAGCACCCCGCAACACAGAAATGCACGTCCGGCCCCTATGACGGTAAGAAACGGGCATTACCGGTGTCTTGGTTGATGTGAAACTTATCAGCGTCGGGACCATGGAGACTGAAGGAGAATTGTCCATTTGTACCCACATCAGGGTCAGTGGCAGTGACCTTGAGGATGAACAGGCCCGGCGGAGAATTCTCCATGACAACCTCTGTATAGAGCAACTGTGCACAAAAGTAGAAACAGTCAGTGTGACCAGGGGCAAGTCTTCTAAAAAAATGTCTGTGGGTCGTTTATCTGTCTGTCTGTCTTTTTATCTGTTGATAATTCAAAGAGACAACGTAGCAGACAGACACAAAAGCAATTAAGGTAATGCAAAAGACAGAGGAGAAGAAAAATTAAAATCTGAGTAGGCCCAAAATCTCATCTTATAGCTAGTAATTACACTCATACCTCACTGACCCAGGAAGAGAATGGCAAAGTCATGGTAACAGCCAATCAACTTCTCTTTTGTATCTTAGCGAATAAAATGGACCAGTCAAAAATAATCATATTGCACACAGACATAGAATGCAGATGCCGTGCAGATTTGCCTTCTAATGAACGGCTCACATCTTACCTGCTCACAAAGTGGGCTGTTATCATTGATGTCAAGAACGTGAACCTCAACGATGGAGGAGGTCTGGAAACGTCCGTCGGTGGCTGTGATCTTCAGACTGTACTTCTCCTTCACTTCCCTGTCGAGAGAGCCTTTCACGACCACCTTCCACTCGTCCCCATCCTGGACCAAGCCAAACTGGCCCAAAGGGTCTCCATCTATATAGAATGGGCAAAAAAAGTAACTTAACACTCATGCAGCGACCTTTAGAAATTACCTCACTGGCACTTAAGAGGTTTTACGGCATATACAACGTATAAATATGAATGTGATAAGCATTTTTATTTTTTAAAATCAAACATTCTGCAATAACCAAGGATAATCTAGAACAAAGAATAACTATTATCCCTGGAGCATACTCAGAAATAAACACTGCATCTGTCCATTTTCTTATGTATAACCAAAATAGAAAAGGATAGAAATCATTGATAGTTTACTGTATATCAGTATCTTTCATAAACTGATATTTCATAACTGCTAATCTAGTACCGGGTCACACAAAGCCTGGGTTCTATTCCATGGAACAAAGGGCACAAGGAGGGGATACCCTGGGCTGGATGCCAGGCCATTTTAGGCCACATACTGAAACCCTACAGGCAATTTAGAGATACCAGTTCATCTAACCATACATTGCAATGGGATACCAAAGCATACTGGGGAACTATGTGCATGAGCATGTAGACTCCACACGTAACAGAACCAGAGGAGAGACCAGCTAGGGCGTGAGCATTACATCAAAAAACAAAACTGATCTGTACTTAATTTATATGAATTGTTTTGTGTATAACAATGAGCATGTGAAATTATTTGCTCTGAATAACAGAACTACAACCTTAAAACTACTTTAACATGATTCATGTAAAAACATTAACTGTCCAACTTGAGGACTCTCACCTGTTATGTAACACGTGACCTGCCTGTTCTCCTCCAAAATGTCGGTATCAGTGGTGCTGACGGTGATGATGACTTCTCCTTCTCTGCTGTTCTCCAAGATGGAACCCTGATATACCTCCTCGGTGAAGTAAGGCGGGTTGTCGTTTTCATCTGTCACTGTCACCTCCACCAGCGTGGAGGAGGAAAGCTTGACACTCCCTCCATGATCGATGGCCACCACATGAAATTGGTACAGACTCATGACCTCGCTGTCCATCTCCTTCATTGTGGTAATCCAACCACTCTCACTGTCAATGGTGAACAACTCACTGATGTCATACAGCTCTGGCTCCAGCCTGTATGTTACCTTCCCGCTGGTTGCAGTGTCTGGGTCATTCGCTGTAACCTGAATGACAGTGGTCCCCGCCGGCATGTTCTCAGCCAGAAAGGCTCTGTAGGGGTCAGCCTCAAAAACTGGCTGGTTGTCATTCACGTCTTGAACTTGGATGTTGACAGACACCAATGAGGCCACATCTGTGCCGTTGTGATTGCAGTGAGCCATAACATCGATCTTATACCATTTGGTCTTCTCATGATCGATGCTCTTTTGGATAACCAAGGTTCCACTGTCTTTGTCAACAGTGAAGATTCTTTCCTTGTTACTTTCAATTGTGTTGCCTTCCACTAGGCTATATATGACTGGAATATCTGCATCAGCCTTAACTATTCCAACCTCAGAGCCTAAAGGAAGGTCCTCAGATGCTGAAAAGGTGTACAAAGGCTCTGTGAATCTTGGCAACTCAACCTCAGGTGGAACAACTTTCACTTGTAGAGGAACGGTGGTGTTATAGAATGGGAGGCCCCCATCGCGGGCTTCAACCTTGAAAGTGAAGATTTTGTTCTCCATCCCAACCAGGCTCTCCTTGACACTGACCACACCAGTGAAAGGATTTATCTCAATGAGCTCCTCTGTGATATCCTCCACATCGTCAACCATGTAGGTGACATCTGCATTTTTGCCATCGTCCGCATCGTACGCCATTATCTGAATGACGGGGGAGCCTTTGTTTACCGTAGATTTGATCGACACTTGATATTCGGATGACTGAAATTGGGGAGCATTGTCGTTTTCATCCGTCAGAATGATCTTGACAGTGCAAAACGCAACTTTTCCTCCACCATCTTTTGCCATAACCTTTATAGCAATCACTTTCTGGGTTGGGTTCTCTCTGTCCAGGGGCTGGGATGTACTGATCTGTCCCTCGTTGTCTATGGCGAATTTCTCATCAGCTAGTTTGTTAATGATCGTATAATCCACGCTGCCATATGGCCCATCATCTGGATCGATAGCCGCAAGTCTGATGACGCGGGTTCCAGTTTCGGCATTCTCTGCCAGTTCAGCCTCGTAGACGCTTTTCTCAAAATATGGACTATGTTTGTTACTGTTCATCATATCGATGTTGACCGGAGCCGTCTTTTGAAAAACCCCATCAGAAACAGCCACCGTAAGGTTATAAAAAGGGTCTAAGCTTCTACTACAGACATTCGCAAAAGAAATTAAACCTGAGGATTTATTGATGGCAAAATGTCTGTTTTCGTTTCCTGAGATTATTTTGTATTCCAGGCTGTTATGGTCACTGATGTCCGGATCTGAAGCTTGGATCTTGATTACAATGTGACCACACGTGGCCATTTCACTAAGATTGGCCTGATACTGAGACTCACTGAAGGTCGGAGGGTTGTCATTAACATCAGTGACATTGACGATGACAGATGCTTCACTGGTCAAGGGGGGTACCCCGTAATCTGTAACCTTGACTTTCAAATGATATTGCTGAATACTTTCATAATCCAGAACCTGCCTGGTTACTAGAAGGCCACTGACTGGGTCAATTTCAAAGACATCTGTTTCATTCTTTCCAGTGCCCATTAATTCATAAAATAACTCTTGATTTCTCCCAGAGTCTCTGTCTGTGGCAAATACCTGCAGTACGGAGGTGCCAATTGGTAATCCCTCAGGCAGACTTGCCATGTAAGTCATCTGTGAAAATGCTGGGGCATTGTCATTTATATCTTCTACTTCTATCTCAACAGTGGCCTCAGAGAAAGTGCCCGCCACTGAATCCGCCGCTCGAACAGTCAGAACATGGCGACTCTGAGTCTCATAGTCCAAACGGTCAGCAGTGCTCAAGATACCAGTTTTGAAGTCTATGTGAAAGTTCTTTGAGGAGTTCTCTTCCGCAAGGTTGTAGATCACACGAAAGCCCTCAGGATTTCTGGCTTGCACGTGTAAGATAGTTGTGAAAGGCAAAAGATTTTCCGGAATTTTCAAACGATAAAGTGGACTCTGGAATATTGGATTGGATCGATTTCGGACTTGTATGTGAAGCTCTCCAACACACATCAGACTTGGGTCCCCCTCATCTCGGGCTACTATGCTGAGGTCATACTTATTCATGGACTCAAAGTCAAAACTTCGCTGTAAAGAAACATCCCCAAGGTAAGGATCAATCTTGAAAAGGCTGAAGTCATCCTCCAGTAGGTAAATCACTGATCCATTTTCCCCAAGATCATTGTCCATAGCTGTCACTTGGAAGAACACATCACCTATCTCAGATTCATCAGATATTGTCACGAAGTTTGGCAAGTTCAAGAATTCTGGTGCATTATCATTTGCGTCACCTACATATACCTTCACGTGTGTCGTGGCAATTCTAGGAGGACTCCTCAAGTCCCTTACCTCCACTGCCACATCATATACATCTTGTTCCTCCCTATCAAAAGGAATACCTGTAGTCTCCAGAACCCCTGAAGTTGGGATCATTGAAAACATGCTCTGAGGATTAAGAATTGAGTAGATCAAAGGTTCATTGAGGTAACTCCCAGAGGCTCTTATAACTGCTAAGCTTTGGATAGTTGTTGTGTTCTCCATCACAGTGGTGGCATAGTGCATTTGATCAAATCCAAGATTTGTCTTTGTAATATTAGTGACATTTATCTTGACCACAGCAGTGTCTTTGTATAAGCCATCAGAGGCTTTGACTAAGATGTGATAACTAAGTTTGAGACTAGAGGCATTGCTTATAGAGATTACCCCACTAGAAGGATCAATACTGAAAACATTAGGAATGTTTCCCTCATGAATTGAGTATGATACAACAGAATCTGGATCAACTGCAGTCACTTGGATGACTTCCATTCCCGGAACTGCAGGGAACAAAATAGAAGATTCGTACATTGACTTGATGAATTTAGGCGGGCAATCATTGAAATCTAGGATGCGTATAGTTACTTTAGCTGGTTTGACTGCGTATAAAGACGGTACACCCGAATCCATTACTTGAACACTAAAATGGAACTCTGGTGTTGATTCATAAT
Organism: Hyperopisus bebe; assembly: GCA_026777045.1. Taxonomy (NCBI): domain Eukaryota; kingdom Metazoa; phylum Chordata; class Actinopteri; order Osteoglossiformes; family Mormyridae; genus Hyperopisus; species Hyperopisus bebe. Next base: position 10,888,597 of record JAODJW010000002.1, read on the forward strand.
CAACAGTGGAAATTATAGAGAGAGTGCCCATGCTGGGGTCTATAGAAAACACGCTTTGCATCTCCGGTTCAAGTATCTGAAAGACAAGCAAGGCATTGGTGCCTGTGTCTGCATCTGTAGCACGGACCACCAAAGGTGTTTTGTCCTCCCGCATTACCATGCTATTGACAGGGGCAGACTCGCTGATCTGCCCCACAAACTCATCCTGGAGGAAGGCAGGCGGGTTGTCGTTCTCATCAATCACATAGACGTAAACCATGGCATCTGAGGAGGCCCCAGCCAGGGTGGAGGCTCTTACGAGAAGCCGGTAGGAGGCACACTCCTCAAAGTTGAGAGCCCGTTGTACCGACAACACTCCAGAGACGGAGCTGATGTGGAAAGTGCCATTAGGATCTCCATCCTTGATTCTGTATTGTACTGCAGAAGAGCTGGAGGCAGTGATGGTGATGAGAGGGGTGCCCACATGACTTAACTCAGGGATTTCTGTGAAATACTCTGTTGAGGAGAACTTGGGTGGCATGTTCTCAGACAGCTTCACCTGGATGGTGACTGGGCATATGTCACTGCGTTGAGGGAACCCCTGGTCTGTTGCCTTCACATGGAGGTGGTAGTGTTCTTGGGATAGGTTATCTAATGGCTCCGCCACCAGTATACTGCCAGTTTCAGGATCAATGCTGAAAATGCCATCAGCATTACCTAAAAAACAATCATGACATTAGTATTCGTTTATAGACATAGATAAAAGCTCCAAGCTTCAAATACCCTCTGACACCATTGAAATACAGTCTGACACATCCATGTTCAACTTGTAAGGAAATACTATTCAAATAAATTGGAAATAAAACATTGTGTCTTTTTTCAACAGAGCATGGTTTGCAAGAACAGAGTATTCCTCTCACGGAACATGTGTCCAAGGACAAAGTTCTTGCAACGAACACAGCTCCTCCCTCACCTGAATGGAAAGAGTAAATGATGTCAGCATTGCTGCCCGTGTCCTTGTCCAGAGCCTTGACTCGCAGCAGCTCCGTGCCAGTGGCAGCGTCGCTCAGAATAGTCGCTGGATAGTGAGGGCTCACAAACGCTGGAGCGTGGTCATTGCAGTCTTCCACGTGGATAACAGCTTTTACAAAGTTCCTCTTTACTGGAATCTCTTGATCCCTGACCTGAGATCAACAAAACCAGGAGGGAAACGTTCCGTCAAACTTGACAATGAAATGAACACTGTCTTAGTTCACGGGTTATTTGAAAACACAACAGGAATACAGCCCAGAAATGTTCTTTTCTGACTGAACCCAGTGGTGAGATGCTGTGGGAGTGTGGTACAATGGGAGTGTGGTAACATCATGTTTATAATTTAGGCTGTGTCATCTTTATCCATGTGGAGTGTAACACCATAAACAGAGGTGTGAGACAAGCTCTCCACTTTGATGTGGTGATGCGTGTTATTATTACTGTAAGCACCTGAAAATCAGACACTGTTGTGGCCTTGGCACTGGATTAGGAATACCATCATTTTTAGCCAGTATTGCGCTGACAATCTTATGTAATGACATGCGGTGCGTGGAAAACGATGCTACGTTACTGCTGCCGTTTATATACCTCCCAGATACAGTACAGGCAAGTGATATATGCAAACAACCATGGACATGATCTACTTAAGGGTTCAGTGTGTTGCCCTTTCTCATAAACTACACCAAATGGTTTTAATATTGATTTGGTAATAATTATTCTATATGCAGGCTTCCAAAATAAGAATGTACCTACTCAATGAACCAATGTTCATGTACCAACCAAATAGCGCCAAGCATCAGTCATATTGTATGATTGTTTTATTCCCCTCCCCCGACAACACATGGTTGTAAATTGTTGTTTTGTTCACAACAAGTGCTCCTCTGCCACCTCTGAAAGACCTCGACACATTAGTGAAGACTGGATGGGCAGCCTACCATGATGATGAGCGTATGCACTGGCAGGGTCTCAAAGTCCAGCTCCTCTGCCAAGACGAGAATTCCGCTCTTGGGGTCCAGGTGGAAGTGGGCGACGCTGCTGGGCTGGACGCTGCCATGGATGGTGTAGACCAGCCTGCTGTTGATGTCCTCATCCCGGGCGTTGATCTGCAGGATCTCCTTCCAAGGAGCGGTATCCTCTGGCACCCTCACCTCATAATGTTTCTCTACGAATTCCGGACGATGTTCATTCATGTCCAGCACACGTATGTAGGCCTGACATCACAAAGCATGAAACATCAGTACCAAACATTTTGAATAGTCTCATAAGATACCTAGATGCTACTCGCAAAATTATGTCACATTAGACAGATATTAGATATTTTTACTTCATGAAACTGAATAGCTTACTTAAGGGTACTAATGCAAGCAGCAACCCTTAATCTTTGTGCTACCTATTAATCTAATCAATTAGCAAATCAAACCAGTTCAGCATTCTTGAAATGTGCATATACAATTCGTATTACCCACTAATTGCTCAAAATCTCCTTAACACTTCTTGAGAATCTTTTCGGCCAGCTTTCATATTTGCTTCGTAAAAGCAAACCTTCATCCTCCGGAGTTATTAGTAACCCTTGTGTAAACATTGGATCATTATGTCCGGATTAATCTACCCACCTGTGTGGTTATAGCCTTGGTTCCATCAGTGACCCTGACTGTCAGGTTATAATTGGACCTCTTCCCAGCATTCAGTGGCCTGGCGATCATCATGCTTCCGCTGTTCTTCTCCACATCGAAGTCCTCTGCTCCTTCTCCACCTATCGCATGTTGACAGTGGTTTAAAACAGACATCCACCTCCAAGTATTAGGCTGAGTTAATTGATTCAAGGGTCCCCCTGAAGCAGAATACCCAAAAGGCCACAAGTGGGGGGGGGGGGGGGGGGGGG
>JAODJW010000002.1:10893162-10905534 GCA_026777045.1 Hyperopisus bebe
AACAGGACAAGGGCAGGCAAATATATACACATAATGAGGACTTCAATGAGACAGAGGTGTGGGCTATTACAAAGCAGAGAATGGGAAGAGGGTTATTAGCTGGGGAAGTCATTTCCTCGCAGGTACAGGCACAGGGGTCGCCCAGACAAAAGCGAGGCTGCGGCTCAGTTCTCCACCAAAGAAAGACACTGAGTGACACTGAGTAACACTGAGTAACACTGAGTAACAGTGCGATGTCATCTACCTGTGGCAGATGAACAGGCTTGCAGCCAGGAAATTTCTCTCATGATTATATTGCCTTTTAGACTCTGTAGGAACAGCGCTGCTGAAAAACACTTTCTTACATGAATGTGGAAGCTGGGAATACAATAATCCCTCATTTGCCTGCCTGTTTTCCAGTCTCATGACCTGCATTTATGCAGAATTACATTCAGCTCTATAAACCAGACCCTAAATCTCTCTCTCTCTCTCTCTCTCTCTCATCTTTACAGACTGTGTATTTAATTTAATAACCAATAAATGGACCTGTTATGACTTTTTTCTTCTCTGGAAAACACTGCTGAGAGAACAATTGCTGTAAACTTTAAAATGTATCTTTTTTGTTTAATAAACAATCAGTCCTCCAGCAGCCATGCTTTCATTACAGTATACAGTATATAAGTTCTGTTAGTAATAATATTTTTAGATGTTAGAAAGAAGGAGTCAGAAAATGTTTTTTTTATATATATTTCTCTTCACAAGATGATGTTGCCATTCTTGGATCGCCATGCATATTTCAATACACCATTCCAAATAAGAACTGGATTAGCTAATGAGTGAGAACTGAAGCTAGGATAAGGGAGCTCAAGTCCAGATAGGACCCAACACCCACGCCGGCGACTTCCCACCCTGCAGGCCTGAAGAGAGGTACCGTGTGCTCACGCGGCCGGCCGTGACTCCGCATGGGTGCCAAGCGCCAGGTGCCCTACCTGGCCGGAGCCACGCCCACAGGCAACATCCCTATCCCTTATAGTGGCACCATCAGCAAAGCAAAGCAAGGCGGGGACCCCCCCCCCCCCCACACACACACACACACACACTTACTCAGGCTCACGCCCTGGGCTCTCCACTAAAAAGGGGCCTCAACCAGTGACGTAGGTTTGGTTTCGAAACTGGTAAGGATCAAATCATCCTGAAGACCCCCCACCCCCATAAATGCCACCCCCTCTCTCAACAACTTGTACGGTCAACTCAAAACTCTGCACCACTCAGCCCTGGTCATGTCTGGGTGCCATCTGCGTGTCCTGATTCCTGTACTGTCCTCCACCTTGGGGAGGGGGCTCTCAGTCAAACTGCCCACGGGCCGCTGACCATGTTACCCTGCCTCCTGTTTAAGGGGCTCCCCTCTCTGCTTCCAATTTCATCTGCTTTTAAAAAGGCCACATGCCCCTCATGATACCAGGATGGAAAGAAGCTGGACCTTATTCCAGGAAGCAGGTGCAGGACAAGTCAGTGAAAAACACACCATCTCCCCCCAAGTGGACGCACACCCACATGACATCCAGCAGAGCACAAGCATCAATGACGTGATGGCTATATTATCCCCAAAAAAGTCCCACAGAATGTTATAACTAAATACAAAATACTCCCCATTTAAAGTGACTTTTGCTTGTATTAATATTTTGTTTAGTGGACTGAAGGCTTTGAGCAGAACCACGATGATGTAATGGAGGAGTCTTCTCACCTATGATGTCAAACCAGAGGAGACTAGAGGAAATCTCCGTGCTGATTATCCCCACCATGTGAGTGACAGGGTCTGTCTCCATGACAGCGAAGGTGAAGTGTGGCTCGTCGAAGGCCAGGGGTTCGGAGGTGGGCATTGGCTTTGGAAGCCATTCAATGTCGAGGCGTGCGGTCGATGACCTCATCGGGCTGCCGTGGTCCGTGGCTTTGATCTGAAGCAGATGGTGAAGCTGTATAAACCGCCAACGGATTCACCTTCTTCAGTTTATGTCACTACCTGCCGTTCCTCGCCGGCTGCCCTCGACAAACAGCAGCGGCATGTAAGAACTAAAAGCTGACAATGGGATTTTGCCATCATCCCACACAGGACACTAGCAGAGAAACAGGGGCACCCAAGAGTTCATGTTGCAGGTGGAAATAGGGAAGTGACACTTTAGTCATCCCCATAATGTGACACAGACAGGTGACAGCAAGCTTGTGGGTTACAGTGCAGGTTTAGCATGTATGCAGATCCCCTGGAGCTGGGAGTCAAGGGCCTTGCTCAGGGGCCCAACAGTGACATTGGTCTGCCGGCCCCAGGGCCCCAGTATTAGAACCAACGACCTTCCAAGTCCAAGCCCGCCTAACCCCCCCCCCCCCCCCCCCCCCCCCCCCCCGTCTTGGGTTTGTTATTCAGATCACCTAAAGGCTTCCTTAAGCCACTCTGGCTGGTCGTCTGCTTACTGAAACGCATGACTACGTTCGCAATTATCTGTTCAGTGGGACCTCAGTTACTCCAGGGTATGATGCACACAGAACGCAGACCCTTTGATCTCTAATGACAGGCCAGCGCTTAGAAAACAAGCAGCTTGAATGGGAGGGAGAGAACAAACATAGATATAGAGCTTTAAGATTAGGGTATAGATGACGCATGTCAGCAGAGATAGTCATCCCTGCTAATAGGGTGATGGTCAGTGTGATGTCATACCGAAAGGATGCTGTAGTTTCCTGGTAAAAAGTCCCCCCTGGAGGAGACCACGCCAGTGTTGGGATCGATGACAAACTGCCCCAGGTCGTCCAGCAGGCTGTAGGTGACCCTGGCGTTGGGGCCTTTGTCGTCATCGCGGGCGACCATCCTGTAAACCTCCTGTGGCCTGGTCTCACCCCTCCGCTCCGGCAGCTTCACCTGGAAGAGCTTATGGCTGAACTGGGGGTTGTTGTCGTTCACATCCAGGACCTGGATTACCACGGAGGCACTGGAGGCCAGCGGGGGAGAGCTGTTGTCGGACACAGTCACCTGGAAGAGGAGGGGGGTGGCAGGTTGATTTTCGTTCCACCTGGAGGGCGGGCTTAGACACTCTCAGGGACAGTGCTCTAATCAATCATAGCTTTTTCTGTGAAACTGACACCAAGGTTAAGGGCTCCGCCCACCTTCCCCATTACCATGGCACCCGGCCGGGGTGAACGCCTCTGCCCTGACTCCGCCCACCCTTCCCGTTGCCGTGGCACCCGACCATGGTGAACGCCTCTGCCCTGACTCCGCCCACCTTCCCCGTTGCCATGGCTTCAGACCGGAGTGCTTACCTGTCACAGCTGGCAGTGATCAGGGGCTAATTACAGCCTATTTAAACTCCTGCAGGTCCTGCACTTCTTACTTAGTCCTGAATATTCTGTGCTTTTACCTGTTATGTATTGCCTGTTACTTTGTTCCTGTTGCCTTGCTTTGTGCCCTATCATTGCCTATCCTGTTTGATTAGTGTTTTTCTTGTGCCTAACTTGGTTATCTTGTTCAGGTTAGACACTTGATCTATACTTTTTGTAATCCTGCAGTCTTGCCTTTGGTTTCATTTATATTGGGATTGCAGTCCCTCAATCTTGCTTTTCTGTGTTCTAACCTTGTTATCATTCCCTTGGTTAAACCCCAGTACATTCACATATCTGGTCCTAACACCCTTCCTCTCCAAACACATATTTATTCCTTGCCATGAAGGTTCCCTACAGGTAAATTAGCTGTATGTGCCCTGCAATTCGCAGGCACCCCGTGGAACGTGAACCTTCTGCTTTATGCTGCCTTGGATTGATGCCAAGGGCCACATTTAAAAAGAATGCTCGTAAATCTTTGTGGGAGAGAAAATGTTTGTACGAAAATTCGACCAACGTATGAATAGTAAAAGCATAATAAAACCTTGCATAAACCGTGGTACGCATTGTACAGACCATATAACACATATTGTAGATACATTCACATGTATTTTTGCTTAAGAGACCACACCATTCCCACCCACTAAATACCCTATATTGGCAATGCAAATTAGCCATGTGACGCCATTTCAGAGACAATGGAGTTGCAAACAAGAGGGAAAAAAGAATTACTCATAATGTGCAATGCACAGGGTCTGAAGTAGAGGAATGCTAAACCATTTTATGTATTAATACATCTGCCAGTGTGACAAAAAAATAAGTCGAATGGCAGCATGTGACTAATACTGTTAATGCGGCGATTTCAACAAGCCGGACAAAGACAGAAACTTTAAAAATGGCTGGATTTAAAATCGGTTGAACAGACGTTCCTCTTCACTGCGTGGTTGGTAAAATATCCCCTTCACATTGGCGAGGGTTGGGGGAGGAAGATCCCCGCAAATGTGAAAGTTGACGAATAATTATTGGGCTCCCCTAACCTCAAAACCTAGCAGCATGCTACATAAAAAGCCTTGAATTCTGTGTATTACTTCTAGATAACCAAGTCGATCTTACATAAGTATGAATTTTATTTATATGTTTTAGCTTCCACTCTGACCCTCGCAGGGAGAAGATGGATGGATTTGAATTCTTTTTCCCTTGTTTGAATTGTTCACACCTAGTATGTTAATATCGTATGACATAAGGGGCCCAGCCCACTATGGGACCATTACCCTCTCAGGCACTTAAATTGTTCCTCTCTGGGAACGTTAAAGAAAAGTGTCCATCCGGGAAGTCATTCAGTCACATGGTGCTCAGAGGCAGTGTGTCAAAAGATAAGTGCAGCCAATGAATTAATGCAAAAGAGGTTTGAATTGAAGGGGCTTAATGAGGCTTAATCTGTAATGTAATAATCAGGATGGAGTTTGCATGGGTCAGAGAGAAGAGGCGGGCAAATGCTTATGATGTCACCCCTGTGGGACTGCAGCAGCTGCTGGTCTTACGGTGAAGTTTAAGTGTCGCCATGCACACTGCAGACAGCTCACTGGATACTGGATGTGCCGTTCACTGCAACAACCAACCTCCAGAGGGCTATTTCATGCAAATCCCAGAGCAGCTACTGCTTTCAGCTCAGGCTTACATAAAGGTCACCTTCTGCTTCGACCAAAGAAAGGAACGTGAATGAAGTGAAGTGGATTGTGTGTGGGCCGGTGTTCCGCTCTTCAGTGAACCAGAACCAGAACTCACCTCAATGATGTGCTCTGCTTTTTGTTCCCGGTCCAGGGAGGCCAGAGTCCGAATAGCACCTAAACAAACAAACGCAGGAGGAGGGGGGGGGGGCACATTGTCAGGGCGGGGCTTCTTCTTCTCATAAGTCCACCTGATAGACGAAGCACTCTAGCTGAAGTACCACTTGACACTGTTTTCGAAGCTTTACATTTCATGTAAACTTCTTAGAGTCCTTGCAATTAACAGCGAGTTTTGGTGGGAACTGCAGAACCCTCCCCTCTCCAAACGTTGCAATTCAACAGTTTAAATTTCCTCAAAATCTCTGGCAGAAGTGAAAAAATGAGTGGACATAAAGTGAGTAAAGTGTCCATGAGAACATAACTAACAAGGGAGACCCTTGTGTGCTGCGACAGGGACCTCTGCTCTCCTGGGGAAACTTCATAATTTTGGGTGAGTCACAACACAGGTGTTACACTCTCGATACGAGGACTGTCTGTACTCAGACATCTGTTTGCAAAGCAGGTTTGGCGATAAGGCAGCTATCTGTGTCTTTCCCAGGTTGGCTGTATGATGGAGTGATGAAAGAGAGGCTTCACACCCTTCAAGTCACAAAGCAGGGGCTGCAAATGAGATCCTAAAAGCACCCCCACTTCTTTGCACAATTAATTGCACGTACTGTTTTGACATACGGACATTTGTAATGCTGCTATATAATCCATTCTGCTTAGGATGTTGTCTGTGCCTGAACTGGCCTTCAAGGTGCCATGTCCACCCCATACTTAATTCCCCACCCCCCCCTTTTACACAGATTGCCATTGTTTTGCACAGATGGCCCAGTCCAGCCACACCTAAGGCTTTAGTTGAATCACCCACCATCCTTATCCCAGAATGCCTCTGGCTTAATGAACTTTCATGCCCCCACACAAATATTTTTTTTTGCCAACCTGGGATCCTTTATTAACACATGAACTCAATCGATCTTTTTGACTACAGCTTCACCAGCTACCTGTCCAGCCAGATCTGTACTTGTCTCGTGTGTCACTGGAACCTGCAACCCACTGCCTACGTGAGTCATGAACCACTTGCTCAAACATGAAGAAAAAACTGCTCAGGGCTTATTGATTTCAGTAAATCCTGCGTAACGCATTCCCGGGACCATTGTTACCTCGTGCCACAAAGCAGCAATGCTATTACTCTATAACTAAATGTATTGGCAGTCAAACCTCACAATACAATGCCACTTCAATCAAACACAGCACATTCATTTCAGAGAAACAATTCAGTACAATGACTTTGAGTGTGATGTCTGGAATTCAAACCCTGAGAGGAAGGTGTCAGTTATAATGACAGCTATAATCACATTGTTGACCCTTGAGAAAATCCACAAAGATACATGACAGCTAAAATAGAGCAATTTATCAAGAAAACGTCATTCGCTGGTACTACTGACATCAGCAGCAGCCAGTTAAAAGACATGAAAATATTTGTTAATCGCTTATATAATTTTTTAATTCATATTTCAAGGTTTTAAACATGGGATTTATACGCAAATCTTCAGGCCATGACTTTTGTTCAATGGCTTTTGTAGCATTACTAAATTATTTTTTTCTCCGTAATCCTTAAGTACTGGCCTGGGGTGGAGCCCTGGGATTAGCTGCTGGGGATAAACAAGTTCTAGCCTGTAATAGCGGTTAAGGCTGCGTAATTACTCAGCCCTTCAAAGCTCAGCCAGGCCCATGTCCACTTGGGTGGGGGGGGGTAAGGCACAGTTTTTCTGCCATCTTTTGTCCTCAAGATGCTACACATGCAGCGATTAGCCAGATACTAAAAATACAACTTAGCATTACATATGAGCTCCTGGTTATTGGAAACATTACAGTATGTGCTACAGTAAAGTGTAACTACTTAACAAGCTGCCCGTTGGTCGTCCTGCCTCGCTAGCTAAAGGGCAGATTGCAGTAAGACTGCAATAATCAATGAACAAAATGATTCACGAATCCAGGAGCAAACAGCAAGGTATGTGACTGCTGTAGACAAAGGGCAGAACACTGTCTGGATTCGCTGTAGATCTGCTAATAGCAGTGGGGGAGCTCATTAGGCTTCACGTTTCTGGAGATTACGTTCAGCATTTACCTGTCTTGTGGTCGATGGCAAAGTATGTGCGCTGAGACTCCAGGATCTGGAAGGTCTGCTTGCCCTCAGACGTGCTGTCCACGTCCGTGGCAGCAACCTGCAGCACGAACTCTTGCTCGGGGGCGTTTTCGAGGACCGAGCCAAAGTAGACGGGCTGGGAAAACTCGGGTGGGTTGTCGTTGACGTCCAGCACCTCCACGTACACCTCCGTCCAGGACGTTAGGGGCACGGTGCCCATATCGGTAGCAGAGACTGTTAGCCAGTAGTGGCTAACAACCTCTCGGTCCAAGGTATCAGCTGTACGAATGAGTCCTGTGACAGCAGTCAGAAATGTTATGGCATTAAAGCAGATGACAGACAAAGACGAAAAGAAAAATGTGGCTTTAAGTCTAGAAGGAAAACATGTAGAACCAGTTTATCATCCTTCTGAAATTTAATTAGTGTCAAGCCAATATGCATGTAAAGCAATTCTGAGACTATAAACAATTACTCTTGCACAATACGAAGGTCAAACAAGCCAGCAAAATATACCACATCCTATGTTGTGGGTGCATTTCAGCCTTGTGGTGTGAAATGAAGTTCCTTAAAAGTCAAAACTGGAGGAAATTCTTATTTTTCTTTGAAATAAGAAAGTTCATAGCAAATTGCACAAAATCAACTGACAACTAATTAAAACAAACAGCCCGATTTATTGCCTTAAGGTACCCTTTTCCTGCATGATATTCATTTCCATTGCTCTGATCTATACTGACAAATGACTGGAATGTGTCTCTTTAGGCTATAACCTCTAACCTTTATATCCATATCAGTGATTCTCAGTCTCTGTACCGCTCACGCATAGTTCAGGTTACCTGTCTCCTCATCAATGGTGAATACGCCAAGGCCCGTCCCTTCGTGGATTTGGAACCTCACCACCCCATCGTGGTCCTGGTCCTGGTCGGCCGCCGTCAAGGTCAGTACTGATGTGCCCACGGCAGCGTCCTCCATCACGGTCCCCATGTAGACAAACTCCGAGAAGACCGGAGGATTTAGGTTTTCGTTCACATCCAGCACCTCCACCTCCACGTTGCAGGAGGACGAGAGGGCTCGAGGCTTGCCATGGTCCACAGCTCGCACCGTCAGGTTGTAGAACTGCTTCTTCTCAAAGTCTAGCTCTTTCTCAAGTGTCAGGGCCCCCGTCAGAATGTCCAGGAAGAACATGCCATTCTCACTGTTCTTAAGGTTATAACTGATTTCTCCTCCTAACCCAAGGTCGAAATCATACGTTTCGATCCACATTAAAGTCATTCCCAAGGGGACATCTTCAGGTACTTTAATTTTATACATTTTTGGCACAAACTTTGGAGGGTTATCATTAATGTCCTCTAAAACTACCACCAAATCTGTACTAGAGAACAGCTGGGGATCCTCTTTTGGCTGATCTCTTGCTTCAATCCTTAAATCATGTCTCCTATACGTTTCCCTATCTAAGGGTGCAGTTACTTTAACCACTCCTGTTATCTCGTCAATCTGGAATGTCTCTGTGGAAGACAAGAGGGAATATCTGATGCTGCCATTGTCATCCAAATCATAATCCACCGCACGGACCTGAAAAATGCTCTTATCCACTTCTGTGTTCTCAGGTATGCTTACGATATACCTGGTCTGGTCAAATGTAGGGGGATGGTCATTGACATCTAAAATGTTCACTGCTAGGAATTTCCAAACAGATTTTTGTGGAGTCCCCAAGTCATACACGGTAATATTCAAAATGTAAAATGTTTTAGTCTCTCTGTCTAATGGGCAAATAAGTTTAAGTTCTCCAGATTCCATGTCAATATAGAAGCACCCGTCCTCATTCCCACTTGAGATGGCATACAAGAGTTTGCTGTTGAAACCAGTGTCATCATCTGTGGCCTTAAAGTGAACAATGGTGGAGTTGAGCAGGAAGTCTTCACGGATGTCTATGGAGCTTGGGAGACCTGCATTGAACTTTGGTGAGTGTCTGTTGATGATATGAACGTCAGAGAAAGAATCCTCTTCCTGGACAAGCGTGTCAGGCTTGATAGACTTGATTAGTTTTTCCGCCAGTTGTTTAAAAACCCCCGTTTCTTCACAGTTCATACTAGGTTCCTTACCGGGAGGGGCAACTGAAATAGCTACTGTAGCAGGAGAGGAAGAGTGTATACCATCAGTGGCAGTTATGCTAAGGCTAAATGAAGGCATCCCACTAGCAAACAAGGCTGGGTGGATTTTCTTGGCAAGCTTGATGGTTCCAGAAACTGGGTGGATTTCAAATAAACCATGTTCATTGCCACCCTCAATCCTGTACCTAACCTGCTCCAGTTCATCCAGGTCCACAGCAGACATGACACCAATACTCCCCCCAACCCCAAGGTCATGTGCTATGGTCACATTGCATCCAACCCTCTCGAACAAAGGGATGTTATCATTGATGTTGTTCATGAGGAGCTTCACACTGGACTCGCTCACGCGGCTGAAGGGGTGACCGCTGTCATAGGCCCAGATCCGGAGGTGGTACAAGCGCTGCATGAGCTCATAGTCCAGAAGCTCTGATGTCGAGATCACCCCACTGAATGGGTCAACCACAAAAGGCACAGGGACAGTGTTAGCAATTGCGTAAGTAACAAAGCCGTTTTTGTCGGTATCACTGTCTGTGGCAGACACTCTTAAAATGCTACTTCCTATGGGCACATTCTCTGGAAGTGTCCCCTGGTAAGAAGATTGTGTAAATGATGGCGTGTTGTCATTTTCGTCAATAATATCAACAACAATCTGTGTTTCTGTCCCTCTGTGGTTCGTCGCTACGGTAAACTCATAGCGAGACTTTGTTTCAAAGTCCATGCCTTCGGTGGTCACTATTATGCCACTCTTTGAGTTGATGTGGAATTTCAGGCTGTCTGGGTTGCTTTTGATATGGTATGTGACATTTGGGTAGTTTGGTATGGTATGCACCCTTACCACGTGACTTTTTGGTGGGGCAAATTCACTTAGAGTAACATGGTATACTTTCTTCTCAAACGTCAGGGAGTTAAGTTGTTTAGCAGGAATGTGTAAATCTTTTATCTGGGAAACCAGAGGGGGACTGCTTCTGTCCTTGGCTTGAAGGGACAAATTTACACCAAAGGGATTCTGCAACCAGTTTATCCTTTTCTTAGAGATTATCTGGAAGTCATGCCCTTCCAAATTAGAGGGAACAATTTCAAAGTTCTTCAGCGGATCTCCAGCAATGATGCTTAAAGATTCCACCCTTTTCAGCCCATCTTCCACCATGACATTTACCGATATCCTGTCATCATTAGGCGTTGTTATGTTGATGGACTTGATGAGGGGGGGCTTTGGGGGGACCTTGTCAACGTTAACAACAACCCTAGCAACATTCCCAAACTTTCGTGTTCCAGAAATTTTCTTGGCCCGGTCCTCAGCTAAGACAGTGAGGTCATACTTGTATGCCTGACTGTAGTCGAGTTTCTTAGCAACAGAAATGATCCCTGTGAATGGATCCACCGTGAAGGGATGTGACCTTTCTGTGAATGAGTAATAGAACTCTGCATTGCTTCCGAGGTCAGCATCTGTGGCACTGACCTTAGCCACGCTGGTTCTCACTGATGTGTCTTCCTTGATGTCGACATAGTATGAAGCTGGATAGAAGAGGGGCTTGAGGTCATTAGCATCAAGCACTCGAATCAACACCTTTGTCCTGGCCTGGTAGTCGTAAATGCTCTCAGTGGCTTCAACCGTTAGCGTGTAGGTATCTCTCACTTCACGGTTTAGTGACGGAACTTGGCCAGCCCGAGTCCTTATGCGGAGGAAGCAGAAATCCCCAACCGTGACCTCTTCCATCCTGAAAAGGTTCTCATCATCCCCGGCGACCAATTTGTATTTGATGTCCCAAAACTGGTCCGAGATCACAATGCCCATTTTCACTGAGCTCTGCACGTAGGTCCTTGGGGCCGAGTTCTCAGGGATGGTAGCGTTGTAAAGGTGATGGGTGAAGCTCATTGGAGAGTATCCCTTGCCCAAAGTCCTTTGACAGCTTCCCACATGCAGTAAAAATACAGCAACACTGAGTAGCATCCCAGCTTTCATTGTTCCCATATTTAATGGCTCCTCATAGATCTTCAAACCTGGAGAGAGAGGACAGGACAGCAGTGTAAGTAATCGAAAGAGAAGTTACTCAAAACTTTCGCACGGCTTTTAAAACAATTACACATCAAAATGGGGCCACCGCACTTTATTTTCAAAAGGAGTGTTTATATTATATATATTGTCGTTCATGATCAGCGCATAAAACCTTTAAATCTTTCTTTACATGCTAACCTCTTCTTCTCCCAACCGCTGATGTTTGCTCACTGTATTGTGTGAACGAGGCACAATGAGCGAAAAGGTTGCCCCATCTTTGAACAGAATTAACTTGTACATTTTTGTATCCTGTCCCAACACGCCAGGACAAAAGCAATTAACGTGACGTTCAAGGGCGAGTGCAGCCTTGGTACCGCGTTATGTGGTTGATACGAATTTGCATGAAGTTTTGCTTTTGTACTGACATCTGCAGGTGATTTACTCTTATTTACTCTTTAAGGGCAGTTTTGGAAACAAGCAGAGAGAGGAGAAAGTTGTTTATGGTTTTTGAAGAAAATTGAAACGAACGCATGGGATGTTCTATTGTTTTGATATGTATGATTAAATGTTTTTTCGTAGCTTTGTGATATGACGACGCATATGTGTGGCTTTGTGCACGTGTGTGCACTTGTTTGCATGCATATGCAGATGTGTAAGTGAGCATGTCTGCATATGTGCAAGCTGAGGCTCAAGACCTACCTAAACTAGCCCATTTTTACAGCTAAAGGCTATTTCATTACGAGAAAGGTAAGAATATATCAGAAAAACACAGTGTATTGGTTACACTCCCCATTTTGGGAGATCTGCTGTCTCGCAGAGCCAGTTGGTGCACTGCACGTGTCACTGCGATTGCACAAACGTGCCCCAGAACCGTGGCCCCTGAAGCCGGGCACCTGACAGTCTCACACAGACGGAGGACGAGTGACAGCACTGACATGCTGGATATCATCAGTCAAATTGCATGTTTCTGATTTTTTTTTTTTGGGGGGGGGGGGGGGGCTTTACCCC
>JAODJW010000002.1:10929686-10948643 GCA_026777045.1 Hyperopisus bebe
GGGGGGTTAAGTATATTACATATATATTACATTTTTAGGGACCAAATGTCCCCACAATGTGATAAAATCCTGTTATTTTGATGTTGTGATTTTGATGTATTTTGGTCCCCACAAGGGGAAACTTCATTTTAGAAAAAATCTGTGACTGCAATAAAAAACTAAAAATGTCAAAAGTCTTGTGTTTAGTTTGGTTACTTTTGGTTAAGGTTAGGGCTGGGTGGGGATTAAGGTCATCATTGTTGGGATTATGGTTTTGCCCATAGAAATGAATGGGCGGTCCCCACAAACATATGAGTGCAGGTCTCTCTCTCTCTCTCTGTGTGTGTGTGTGCGTGTGTGTGTGTGAGCGGGTATACCTTACCTTATGGGGACATGATGTCCCCACAACTTGATGAATACCCGATTTTACCGTCAATTAAACTCAATTTAAGAAAATTCTGCGACTACAATGAAAAAACTAAAATGCAAAAACTCTTGTCTTTTGCTTGGTTACTTATGAATTTAGAATTGACACACCACAGCACACAACAACGAAATGTGTCCTCTGCATTTAACCCATACGTGACATAGCAGGGGGCGCAGTGCTTGGGGGCGGGTTCAGGGTACCTCAGTGGTGCCTTGCTGGTCGGGGATTGGTAGGGGTTAAGGTTGTCATAGTTAGCATTAGCATTTTTCCCATAGAAATGAATGAGCGGTCCCCATAAGGATAAGTTTACCCGACATGCGTGTGTGTGTGTGTGTGTGTGTGTGTAATGGCAATGCATGACCTGTGCATGCTTACATATGCATTGTTCGTATATGTCCTAGCGTGCTTGCCGCTTTTATATGCGTGCACTTATAGCGAGGCCAGGACTTCGATTCAACAGGCAAGAGGAAAGCTAAGATCAACTACTTCATACAACTGTTAGTTATCAGTGTGAAGACGCGCTCAGACCTCCACCCCCAGCACCAAAAAAGCAAAATATAAAGAGAAAAGAAAGCAGTATTTAAGATCAAAGCCAAATAGCTTTTTTCCTCTATTGATCGTTGTCGTTTTTTATGTCGTTGTTCACAGCACTCTACCGTGGAGTGAGGAGAAAATGAGAACAACGAAGCATATCGTTTTGAGCGTCCGTGCAACGCGAAATTAACGAAAAACCGGTTAGAAACAAAACAGACGAAAGAATTAACGCGGTGAATAACCTACTTCAAGCTACACCACTTAACAAAGACACCAACCGAAAACACATAAATACTAGTAATGTGATACTTATGATGCAGATGCTTATCGGATAAACGCAGGAATTGATCCGCAAGAAGAGAAACGTGATGTATCTGTGCATCTGTGGTTTGATTTTTATCCCCGTCTTGAAACATAGCCGCCCCCAAACGCCTGTCCCACCACCCCTTCCGTGCAGATAGACGCCCGGACTCCGTGCGAATTGCACGGACCGCTGCGAGTTTCTGAGCTCCGTGCCCGAGCATGAACGCACACGCACAGCTTACACACACAACCTCCCAGCACATCCACAGAATAAGACGACGGGGTTCAGTCAGGGACTCAGACACTAAACTATTTGCATTCTGAATGAGGGCACCCCATGCAGCGCTGTCAGACCAGTGATTGTGCTCGCTTGGGCTAAATTAAATAATCGGGCAACAGCAAATATACAGTCCAGAAAGTGTGAAGTCATTGACTCTGCCTGAATGCCTTATATACAGCCTGCTGAAATACCTTTAAATATTGATATATAAATTGAATTAACCGCAGCATAAGGTGTACCTAGGAGGAGAACAGCCTTTTTTATTTTATGTTACCCAAGAACCGTACCTTATGAGTACATTGTCAGGGTCACAGAATACTATCTTGCTGTTTTGTTTAACGAACAGAGGTGAAGGAATGGTACGGAAAATTAAAACAAGTGAAAGAGTGCCATCTAGTGGTGAAAACGTACATGTGCGAGTGTTACCAGCATTCTACTAAGGTTCGCCTGTCGTGAAAATACGTCAAAATGTAGGTTGACAAATGGGAAACAAACACGAGAGTATAACTCCAAACTCACATATGAAAATGTATCTGATTCAAATAGTTTACGTAAAAGCACAAAAAATATTGCAGAGTAAAAAAGTGACATGATTAATCTGAATTCATGAATTTGGTACATTTTAACAAACTGACAAGCATTGGATTAAGACAGAGAACGTAAAGAAACATATAGCTTACAGGCATAAAAAATACTCTGTAAACCAAATGTGATGGTACGTACTGGTACTGAATATTATGGCTTGTGTCTTTCAATAGCCAGTAGTACCAGTACAAAATTATGGCTTTGAAGAAGTAAATCAGTTCCTAGCATCTTGACGGCGATGCATAGAAAAACACGGGGCAAGTGTGGCTGCCTTTAATTATACCTTCTAATGGTATAATAGGGTAATGAGAGTATGACTAAAGGCCAAATATATTATTAACAAAGGAGTACAGCAAAATACCCTGGCTCCAATGGAGGGGGGGAGAACACCCGACATTTCAAAGCTGGAGATGGATCTGATGGAAAAACCAGAGAGAAGCTGCAGACTTCTGGAGAACAAGCATGTTTTAAGATGCCATGGCGGAAGCCATTAATTGGATGGGGTGATGTGCATTTCCAAGGTGAGAGCTGCAGAGAGCCTTGTAAAGAGGGGGGAGGGCATGTACCATGAACCCAGGGAACTGACTGGCAGCTATGACGGCTGCTGGCGCTGGTGTGACTGCAGGGCACTCCCTGCTGGCATGGAGTTTGGGCGACGCCCCTTACAAAGCACCGATTATGCCGTGTGATTGTTCGTGGTTCCAGCTCATCTTCTTCTTGTTTGTTGTTGTGGTTTAACCATCAATACACTGACAGCAGCCTCACGCTGGGCCTCTGCCAGTCGCTGGGTGACTTGCAGGACAGTCGGGAGGAAATCACAAGACGGCATTTTCCTTCCAGCAAAACTCCACACCCTGACAGACTTTGTAAAGGCCATAAAGCCATATTTGAGAGCTCCGGACCCCCTCCTAACCTTTCCCCAAAGGCCTAACAGCAATATGATTACTCAGGATTTCAACACACAATCTTCTCGCTGAGATCCCTAAACCCACTCAATTACACCCCAAACCAATGGTTCTGTATTACACACATACACATGTACTGTACATCAACATGTGTCTTATGCTTATCTGTGTCTCTGTTGTTCGCGTGTGTCCTGTATGTAATTAATTGGCTGTCTGTTACAACGCATTATATAATAATGCCACATTATGTAATAACTCAACACAGTGTACCAAATTTTCATCACATAATGCGATGTTATTGCATAATGCATGAGAATGTGATGGAAATTTGATACAATGTCGAAAAATATTACAAATTTATAGATTACGTTATAATTTTATGTGGCAACATTACCCTATTATTATTATTATCATCATCATCATTCAATTTGTTATATTCTGTTGAGTTATTACATGATGCGGCATTATAACATAATGCGCTGTTACACTTTGCCTGCCCATGAACTCCTATGTACCAGTACAAATGGAAAATACAATGTCTTGATTACTACTACTTACTAATAACCATCACACATTATATAAGTCAGCAATGGCAGTACAAAGTCTGTAAAACTTATGACCATCAGCAGCTCCGTATCTCATATGATTTCTGCACCAACTTCTTATTGCTTTTTATTGCGTGATCCCCCCAGTCAGGGGAGGTCATGTGATTGTCAAGCGTGGAAATTGCCTTGTTTGTCAAAGTCTGCAAGATTTGCAAAAAAATATCAGCTTCAAAGCAACCAGTAGTAGCATCACATTTAAAATGTTTTAACTGTTTATATTAAGATACAATTTTCAAAAATGGTATCTTAATATAAACAGTTAAAACATTTTGAATGTGATGCTCTTTAAACCCACTGATTTACACCCCAAACCAATGGTTCTGTATTGCACACATACACATGTACTGTCTCTGCTGTTCACGTGTGTCCTGTATGTAGGATTTGAATTGATTCAAATTAAAGGGTTAATGTAATATGTAATCCGAATTTAACAGTAAAGTTCTAAAGAACAAAATACACATACATATATTTATATAATACAAATTACAAATACAAAGTATGTATATGATAGTAATAAAAGCAATCATTCAAGAACAAAGTACTCAATAACTCGGAATTTTACCTTTCTTGAACTGTATAAACAATCAAAAACTTAAATATTGCGCGAATGAACCACGTGTTTTTTATATATATATATATGTATATATATATATATATATGTATATATATATATATATTTTTTTTTTACTGGATTGGTCAGGGTTAATCAAAATGGATCATTCATTGGTTGGGTTTCTGGCCAATCATTAGAAAATGGGCGTGGCTGAGACGGTATTGCCCAGTCCACCGTCTTTTACGGGACTCTCACGTGGTCTCTGCTCCTAAACACGGAAGGTTAAAAATTTCAGGCAGAGTAGTTTGTCACTGTGTTTCACGGGAAGATCGTCGCCAATCTGTAAGTGTCTGTTGATTGCAGTCTTCCTTAAAGCAGGGTTTGTGTCCCTGCAGCTTATTTGGTTTTTCCTTGTGAAGCTGCACTGTTGCAGGTCTTAGCTGACAGAATGCGGAGCCGTGCTTCTCTCTTCGTGTCCCTCTGCGCCATTGCAGTTTGCGTCCGCCTAGGAGCAAGTGACTTAACAGTAACACGCACATATGTAACGGTGAGTAGGTGCGTGGGATAGACTGGGATGGATGGTTGGACGCTCTGATGCATTAGAACCCAGATTTTCTGTAGATATTCCAGAGATATTCTGTAACCAGTTCGGGGCTCTCTGCAGGTCATGGGCTTTTCGTGGGCAAACTGCGGCGCCCCGGATGCCCCCGCGATGATGAAGAGCCTTGAGGTGTCCCCGGACCCCATCACGATTCCCGGGGACTTGTCCGCCAGCGCTTCGGGTTACACTAAGGTGGAGCTAAGCAGTCCTCTTCAGGTAAGCTTAGAAATGTGCGGCGACAACATGAGCATGCAATACTGGTTCCGCTTCGGATGCGGTTTTGTGCATTTTAATAGCGTGAACTTTGCAAGCCGTGCAAGTCTTTGCAATCTTGGCAAGATTATATTCCACGCTGCTCCTTGTATTGTATGTTATGTCTTTTAAAAGCCGTGCTGTATATTTGCCCTGCTTACCTTATGGGTTAATCCTGGGGGCTCGGTTGGGATGGTGCAGGCTATTGTATCCACATAGCAGAACTTTTCGGACCTGCTTGACACTTTGCTGTCATATCAAGATGTTGTCTTTAGTTGCTCTTTCGTCAGTTTGTTCTTTGTAAGCAGGCATCTATCGATTTCCTGCTGTAAATCGTGTGGGGCTTTTTTCTTCTTAACGTCTTGATTGGGAATTAATCCTTTGCATGTGCCACACTCTGTGATCAAGCTTAAAACCGTCCGCTTGAGTTTGTGCGTCTTGATGAGGTGTCGCGGTTATGCTTGAGTTACGTGGCAAACCTGTCTCCTTTACTAACGGAGCTCTTTTGGATGGATGCGCTGTAAAATCCATGTGGGTTCGACGTTCGTGATTAACGCAGAGCCGACTGGATCTCCATCTCTTAGGTAAACCTGACCATGGAGAAGGAAGTGGCCGGTTTCTGGGTGAAGGTCCCCTGCGTGGACGATCTGGGCAGCTGTGACTACGACGATGTTTGCGCACTGCTGGACCAGCTCATTCCCCCGGGACAGGACTGTCCAGAGCCCCTGCACACATACGCCCTGCCCTGTCACTGTCCCTTCAAAGCTGTGAGTTCCTGTCCCTGGCTGTGTGGGGGTGTCAATCGGGGGGGGGTTACCCTTAGTGCATTGGTGGGCACGTACACTACTGTGCCAAAGTCCTAGGCAGTCGAAGGAAAAATGGTGTTTAAATGATCTTCATATTGGTGTAAAACTATGATATTAAGAGTGAAAGTATGTCAGCTTTAGCCATTTTAAACACCTCTGTACACTAAAGTTACCCTAATGTTTTCAGGTACCATCCAATATGCGCAATATTTGTTGACTCGACCACCAGCAGTTTGGATAATTAATGCTGAATAATTTCACTGATTATTTAATTGAGTGGAACTTGAACAGATACATGAAATTGCTGAGGTGCCCCTGAGGAGATGTTTGGGAGCTAAAGCGATGTTCTAGCCGTCCAACAAGATATCAGTAACTTTTTGGAGAAAAGAAGAAATTCTTGCTAGTATACAGTGATTTCCCCCACCTGTCGTGGAAGTTACGTTCCAGATCCATCAGCCATAGGTGAAAATCTGCAATACAGAAAGACCATATAAACATTTTTTTTTAGTTATGCCTTAAAATACCCCTCCCACATGCTTTAAAAGCTATAGGTGAAAATCCACGATATAGCGGGGGCACGATAGCTAAACCGATATAGCGGGGGATCACTGTATTGTGTCTCTTTATTTGCATATGTTTTAAAGTGTGTGTGTGTGTGTGTGTGTGTGTGTGTGTTTTCCCTGATCAGATTTAGACTTGCTCCCTGGATAAATAGCTTTAGACTTTTTTCTCTTCTTTTGACTACTGAATTGAACAGTACAGTACTGAACACCGCTCACTCTGGACAGTTTAGAGAGCCTATCTGTACTTGGCCTCCAGGGGGAGCCCTTCCTCACGCAGAGCGGCGGCGTCAGGCAGCAGTATTCCACACTGACAGACACCTGAAATGTGCGCGTCGCTAATGCCCGCCCTTTATTCCACTCCGATGCACTTCCTCGCGGTTCCTCCTCCCCATCGTCCTCTTTCAGACCGACCGCATGACGGTCACATGACTTCCTCATGACTTTGGCTTGACCTGTGAGCGACTTGTGACCTTGTGTAGCGTATTAGTTAAGTGCGGCCAAACACAGTGCCTTCGGCCCCCGCCGCCCGCAGAAACGTGAGCTTCGTGACTCCTTTGTCCTCTTTCCCGCCCTGCCTTTGTGAAGCTGTTTTCTGCGTGTCGCTGCAAAGAACAGACTGCAGCCGGTTGTACAACTTGACTCTTCGTTATGCTTCTGGAATGCATGTGGTTGCATAAAGCGCATGGCGCATCACGGTTTATTGCCCCAGGAAAGGTCCAGATGTTCTGCAGGCCCTGGCCAAAGCACGGAATTTCGCTTCCTTGCGCCCGAAATCTGATGGCCAGGTTTAAATTGGATCAATGTCATCATTTCAGCATTTCAAATGTTGATGGAGTAAATGGTAGCAACCGCCATAACAATGAATCTGTAAGGTGACCATTACTGATCCTGGTGTGAAACAGCATTTGCTGAATTTTGCCAACCTTGATATGCTTGGAACAGTGGGGGGAATGTAAATTCCCTTTCCTGAACTGTCCCCTTAAAAACTACAACACCCACGTGCCATATTCCACCCAAGAACTACAACACCCACACACCATATTTGGCCACATGCTTTCTTGTCGTCCAGATAACACCCTTCCTCAAATCCAAAGCAGCGTGCTGGGCATGTGACCGATAGATCATGAGTTCCAGTGCCAAACTCCCTTCAGCCAAGCTTGACAGTTTGGTAGCTAAAGGGGAGGCAGTATTGACTGTTTCGTTATATTTTGACTTTACCAGGCAAGATGTAAACTGTCAAAATTATTTCTGTCAAAGGGTGACACAAGCAACATGCTTCATCTTAAAAGCACAACCATGTTTTTGAAAGTAACATTTGCATTATTGTTAGAACTTTATTTAAGCCAAACAAGCTCTAGTTTTCTTACCATTTTTGGAAAATGTTCGTGAATTATTGTAAATTTTTCGCTATCAAGATCCATATCGTAATATTTTTGGTGCCACTTTACAATAAGGTTACCTATATAAAGAGTTTATGAATGGTTTATAATCTAGTTCTTAATTAGGTTGTGACACTCTTTAAATTTATTACTAGACCATTTTAAACAAGTTATAGCAGTTTTCTTATTAAAGAGTTACCACTATTTACAAGTGGCAAAAGGGAGCCTTATTGTAAAGTGGTACCATATTATTAAATATTGTTTTTTAGGCCATCTGGCCTTGCTCTCGCTTTGAATCGTGTGCTTGCTGTGGCTGGATCGGTGTCCATTTGCAGCGGTGTAAACACTGACTTGTTCTTGTTTACAGGGGCAATACACTCTGCCCAAATCTGACTTCTACCTGCCCAACGTGGACCTTCCTTTCTGGCTGACCAACGGCAACTATCAGGTGGAGGCTAAGATCGGCTCACAGGGAAAAGAGTTCGGCTGTCTTAAAGTGGTGTTTGCCCTCCACTCAGCCTAGGCAGTGGGGAATCGTGCGAGTGCTGGTCAACGTGTGTGTGTGTGTGCGTGTGTGTGTGTATGTGTGTGTGTGTGTGTGTGTGTGTGTGTTGGGGAGAGGGGTGCTTCCAATCTGTGAAAGGTGATCAGTGCGTTTTATCTTCCTTTTACTTAAAGTGCTTGTGACTTGGGCAGCTCTAGTGGGGTTAGAGGTGTGCTGGGTGCACGCTCTGGTGCAGAAGGGTGATGTTAATTCTGAGCAATTCCCAGACATGGTTGTAGGCTCTGCACCACTGAAATACTCACAAGCAAAGAGTTAAAAAAAAATAAAGCTTAAAAATGCCAAGGTGTTCAGTGGGCCGGGTTATGAACCTTCCGACCACCGTATGTTAGACTTTGTCAAAAATATAAAAAGGAGTAATGTTTAGCATCATTTAAAATGAAGTCTAACTTTTTTTCCCTGGATCTTTCTGTAATGATGATTCACATCTGTGATTCTCAGCTGTCAGGTCATATGCACATAAATCGGCGTCTCTCATTGGTGCATTCGGCCATGAGGTCATCACTGCACTGACTTGCATTGCATCTGCCTAATACCGTTCATGGTGTTTTAAATCTTTAAGAAAGGTACCTCTAGCTTCATGACATTTACAATGCATTGTGTAATTGTGATGAATGAACTGAAAACTAATGTGCCAGGAGTTTGCATGGGCCTATATTACGTTGATTATGCTGTAAAACCTGATTTCTTCAGCCGTCCTATGGGTGACCTGATCAATCAAGAAAACGCAAAGCCTGAATTTACTAATGCAGTGATGGGAGAAAATAACAATTTTTTAAAGTTTTTAATTTTTATGTTTTAAATTTTTTAGATTTACTGATTAATAAATAATACTTGATACTGCTGGAAATTGTATTTCTTTTTTGTTTACAAAAAGGTGTTGAAACTGTTAATGGGGGTTGTGAATCTGTTCTATAACATAAAAGCTCTTTTTCATGGACTTAATATCTTTTGAAGAGAGGAGGCTATATTTTTCTGTTTAATTGAGGTCAGAAGGCAGTAAATCTGTGAAAATCTCAAAACCTTCCAGTTCTTTTATGGGAAATCATTGCTGAATGCTAGCACTCTACCTTTGACCTTCCAGTGTGCCGTGCCTTACCTCATGGTTATTAAATCGTATTAATGGCCAGTTTCACTGTGATGTTGCCACTTTGTTTATTAAGCTGGATCAAGTGTTTATACAATAAATCTTTTCTAGTTTTGTCAAAGATGTCCTCAGAGGATATGTAATTTTTTATTTTTGAGGATCTTTGGTCGTATATGGGGGCAACACAGTGTGTGTGGAATTTGTATGTTGTCCCTGTACGGGTTCCTCTGGGTTCTCTGGTTTGCATGTTGTCCATGTATGGGTTCCTCTGGGTTCTCTGGTTAGCATGTTGTCCCTGTGCGGGTTCCTCTGGGTTCTCTGGTTAGCATGTTGTCCCTGCGCGGGTTCCTCTGGGTTCTCTGGTTAGCATGTTGTCCCTGTGCGGGTTCCTCTGGGTTCTCTGGTTTGCATGTTGTCCCTGTGTACACCCCGCAATGGGTTAACCCATCCTGGGTTATTCCCTGCTTTGTGCCCGTAGCTTCCAGAGTAAGCTCCAGACCCCTGCAACCCTGAATTGGATGGATGGATGGATGGATGGAACCTAGCATGCAGCTCTGTTTTAAAAAGGTCCCCATTGGTGCCCAGTGTTCATTGGCTCTTGATTTAAATATGTCGACATCGGCGTGAGAATCTTGTCGCGGCCCTAATATTAATGAAATTTCATTCATTCCATGAGCAACAGCCTCAATAAACATTAGAGAACAGGCAGGAACCCCACATATTGTCTTGCTGTCTGTGCTGGTTTAATACAACGCTTGGAATAAGACAGACTAGCAGTATTGCTGATAATATCTAAAATTGGGGACAGTGATGTGCATTTAGTCCAAGCATTTTTTTGTAGCTCTCTGTAGTAATGATTCATCTAAAATTAGCCCTTAGGGACGTTACGTACCTGACTTAAATCAGGGCTGTGTGGAGACCAGTGCATTGCACTGGGAGTTAAAGGAATGATGTCCTGAACCAGTTACGCCCTCGGTGCCACACAGCCCCATATTGAAACTTATAAAGAGAGATGAATGTTCCTCACCAGATGTTTAAGGCTATGTTTACTGAATATGGGCTCAATTTCTTATCACAACACTAGAGGGGGCTGTTAGCAACATTTAACCCGAGAAGATGGGTGATTTTTTAAAAATATATTTTTAATTTTTTTTTATCGCCTAGGGAAAGCGATTTCATCATCATAATGTGAAGTTAAATGACAATTAAACTTGAATTGTTTTGGCGTGTGCAGGTCCATTCGCATACGTTAATAACGTGTGTGTGTGTGTGTGTGTGTGTGTGTGTGTGTGTGTGTGTGTGTGTGTCATTGTGCTTCTGTTTGGCTCCTTTTCTGTATGTATGACTGTTTCACACCAGAGCACCTGTCCCAACTGGTTTATCTACCCATTTGTCACTGAGACCTGACAGGATTGTGTAGGATTCAATAAAGAACAGCAGCAAACATGCAGACCCACTAAACATCTGTCGGAATAACAGCATAAGCTCCACAATGAGGATTTCGCAAGATCGTGGTTCAAATAGACCGCATACAATTAATTAGAATGAGAGCTTTCGGAGGATTCAGCATTGTGGGTTGAACATTTTCTGTTGGGTCATTTGTCGGGTGGTCATAGTTTGCTTTGCGAAAAACAAGATGCTGGACGACGGATGCAACGAGAGGCGACAAAGCAACGTAGATATGTACGCAGAAAGTAGTCTGACCATAAGAAATTTACAAACAAGAGGAGGCCATTTGGCCCATCAAGCTCATTTGGGGAGAACTTAACTGATAGCTGACTGTTTAAAGCAAATGTCAACTTGAAAGAAAGTTACATTCCCAGACATTTCAGGCTTTTTATGTCCCAAAATAAGAGGACAAGTCCAGGGAAAAGAGGGCATATGGTCGCCCTAGTGACTTGGTTAGAAGAGGCGTCCACCTGGAGACGTCTACATGAAACAATCACTCTGCCCAGTATTCAAAAGTAACACTTGTTTTTTTCCCCTTCATGTATGACATCATTCCTTCCATTAATGCTTCCCCTCAGAGTTCGCACCCCTCCTTTGACCGCAGCTCTGATTCCAGATGGCTGGAGTGATGCCAGGTCTTACCTCATTGGTGGAGAGAGAAATGTCAACATGTAGCATTCCTCTGCCGTCCGCACCATCGGCAGACAACATACAATAACAGTGCCTTACGAGCTCCGATGTCAAAAATCGATTTTTAATAAAGCCTTCAGGCGTTTGCACAATAGCCTAACGGTAAACGACACCTCAGCAGGGACTTTCTGGATGTTTTTAAGTCAGGCCATGTCCCGTTTGTCATTACCTAGTTTTTACATACACACATACAAAACGTAACAGTATTGTTGTGTTTTTTTCACTAGCATAGCCAATTATTTAAAAATACCTGGATCTGTACTGCGCTTCTGCTCTTCCAGACGTCTGTACTCTATCAAGGCCGTACCAAACAGATGTCGTTTTGTTGACAGTAACTTGTTTAACGAGACGCATGCTGCCTCAGCACCCTGATCTCTCCCTGGGAGCCAACATTGTCCATGCCTGTCTGATGGTTCACATATGAGCCCTGACAGGAATGTTATCTTGTGGCAGTGATACATGGAAGGCTGGCCATTGCTCAGGAGGCTGAGCTTGGGGTGACGGGGGGGGTGGGACACCTAGCGCCTTTGTTTTCCCCCGAGCAACTACCCCGGAGCCCAACCGTCTTCCCACACCCCTCTGCTTTGGCCCGATTCTGGGACACCGAGCCAGAAATCTCAGATTCAAGCAATTAGAAGAGGAGGCTTCTGGGAAGGTGGCTGCTTTGCAGGTGCCTGTGTGCATAAAGCCATGTTTAACACATGGGGAACAACATCTGCCACGCCCTTTTTAAAAGAAAGCACGACGCCATTTTCTCTCCCACGTATCGAGGCATACTGTTCCGTTCCCATTCGCCCAAAGAACTAAATTAGCTTCTGTCCATTTTTTTAATATTTTAAGCTCATTAAAAGTTCTGTGTAAATCTGTGGGCTTGCAGTGCATAATCCATGGTAACGCAGGGCTACCCGGAGCCTTGCATCTGGCTGCTCGAAACGGCCCAATAAAGCACAGGCGCTAATTCACATTAGCGAGAGCTTTCTAGAAGAATGCCAGCGTGTGAGGAAACGTGAGTGACTTTGGGAGTGGGTGTTGTATCTCACGCCTTTCAACCAAATGCACAGCTGGCACCAATCTCCTCCTTTGACAACCGAAGATATTTACTTTGGCCTCTCATTATTATGAAATGCTTTATTTTACTCATAAAGGGCGAGAGGAAGGCAGGGATTAAACTGTCCGGTTTTTTGTTGAGGTACATTATTGACAACAAGGGGAGTTTTAAAGCTCTGTGGCTTCTACCACCTGCTTGGGTGGCTTGGCTAACCCGACTCTCCAAAGGTTTTCTGTTGCCCCCAGACAAACCACAGAAGCGAGCAGGGCATTGTGGGTAAGCGAGACCCGGTGGATGTCCTTCCACAGGACGCTCTGCGGCTCGCGAGCACCTTGGAGACCAGCTGGTTTATCCGTCCCATGTCGGATTAGAAGAGCCCTATTAATAGCTTGGCTTTCGCACAAAAATGAAATGGGTATCAAGTTCCCCCCGGGACTCCCGTTGGAACAGTCCGATGTACTCGGCCTGTATATATACGCCGGCTTCCAGGAGGGGGGTACTTTTTCCCGTATGGGAGCATTTCTGAATCCAAAGGCAGTCATATGGGACTTGACCTGTAATGTGAGAAGAGCAGACAGGAACACCTGAGAGCAGCATCTGCAGCGGGATACCACCTTTAATTATCTCTTTGTCATGGAAAGCCACCAGACATACCAGGATGAGGGGCTGAACTGGGGCCCAGTCTCTTATTGACAGAAGTGGGATCTGATTGCTCACAAACCTGTGAAAGTAACTAAAAGCATGTAAGAGGTTAAGGTGCAGAAGAGTCTTTGCCCCCCCCCCGAACTACTGAGCAATGTCGGTGTGTGAAAATTCCTCTGGCACATAGAGACCTCAGATGGGGGGAGGGGTTGGGGGGGGTGCTACTTAACAAGCCCCCAGCTTCCCATCTTCACACTGCTACCCCACCCCAGCGCACCTCACTGGGGGGGGTACAGTTCCAGCAGGCACGTCTCAGAGAGGGTCCCTGCCCGTGGGGGGGGCGGCGTGTGGCTGGTTACCCTTGGCTGACGGGCTTGGCCTTGGTACGAGGAAGCACTGCCTTCCTTATAAGCCTTGGAAGGATGGAAGGAAGAGCAGACTGGCTGGATATAAACGAAGCACTTATTCTACAGATATGCCAAGCATGCTGCCAGGCGGCCTGCTGTGATAAGGCCCTCTGCAGGCCTACCCCACCCCAAACACCACCATCTTCTTTTTTTACCTCTCTCTCTCCCTCTGTCTCGGTCTCTCTTGCGCTCCCTGTCCTTCTCTCTCACGCTCTGTCTCTGTCTCTCTCACTCTCCCTCTCTCAGTCTTGCGATTTGGTCTCGAAAAAGTATGCTGAGAGGGGCTGGGCCAACGGACACCAAGTCTATACTGGTGGGGCTGGTAGCGATGCAGCTCAGGGTGGAGTATGCGTACTCCGTGCTGACCCATACTGCGGCTCAGGGTGGAGTATGCGTACTCCGTGCTGACCCATACTGCGGCTCAGGGTGGAGTATGCGTACTCCGTGCTGACCCTTACTGCGGCTCAGGGTGGAGTATGCGTACTCTGTGCTGACCCATACTGCGGCTCAGGGTGTAGTATGCGTACTCTGTGCTGACCCATACTGCAGCTCAGGGTGGAGTATGCGTACTCCGTGCTGACCCATACTCTGCAGTGTTTCTCCACGGTGTGGGGGCAGTGCAGAGTGTTGTGTGAAC
This sequence comes from Hyperopisus bebe, assembly GCA_026777045.1. NCBI lineage: Eukaryota > Metazoa > Chordata > Actinopteri > Osteoglossiformes > Mormyridae > Hyperopisus > Hyperopisus bebe. The sequence goes on from JAODJW010000002.1 coordinate 10,943,981, forward strand.
TCGGCGATGATCAAAGTCTAGCGTTGAAAGTATGATGTGTATGGTGAATTTGTGGACTGATAATTTTTGTTTTTTCTTTTTTTTATTTTTTGTTTGTTTTTCCTTATATTATTCATCTATCTTTTTGAGTAAGGCTTAATTGTGCATTTGTGTTAATAAAGAAGTTTTTAAAAGTCTGTCTTTCTTGCTTTCTATCTCTCTCTCTCTCTGTCTCTAGTGACTGGTCCAGGCTTCATTCCTAAAACCTATGTGATAGTTCTCCTTAACTGAGGGCCCTTTCAGTGGCTGCTCTGTGCACCCAAACATCACCTGGTTCTGCACTCTGTTACAGTTACACAGAAGAAATTCCACATAGTTTTGAAAATAGTCACCTTGTCATCTATCAACTGTTACAATCGGCAGTACTTTGGGACTATGTGAACGGACCTAAGAGACATCTTTTCGGGAAATGAAAAGAATAGACCTTATCATTAGAACTAAAGGTAGAGCAGTTGCTTATTCCCTATTGGGAATTATACCTATTATTTCTGAAGCAACCAGAATAGTCATTTGTTCTGTATAATCATTGTTTTCAGTGAGGAATGTGCAAAACCAACATATAATTACTGACCTTTTTGGACATTTGATCTAAGTACTATACTTGTGTTACTAAGGTATGTCTTACATTGACACATTTTATAAATGTTTAACATCCGTTTAAAGCTATTTTATTCGGTTAATATCTGTAGTTATTATGTAATAGTTTTTTATATAAGTATTTCACCCTGAAGCACCATGCATCCAGGACAGCTGCATGATTACAGAGAGAAATCCCAATAAAAGTAACCAGTTACTCAGGTCCTGGTTGGTTAAGAAAACAATTCAGAACCAGGAGAACCTAAAATCTAGAGATTTTGTCATGAGAAGAGAGAGAGAGAAGGAGATGGAGCGCAAGAGAGACAGAGCGAGAGAGTGAATGAGAGTGTGTGTGTGTGGGGGGGGGGGATTATATTTATATTACATTGTGGGGACCAAATGTTACCCCCAATGTAATAAAATTATTTTGAGACTGTGGGGACACTTTTTCAGATCCCCACCAAGATGCAATCCAAAAAGTAAAAATGCCAAGCGTAACCAACAAAACTTTGTTGGTTACTCGCAGTTAAGGTTAAAGCTGAGTAGGGGTTAAAGTGGGGACCATGTTGGGAATAGAGTTCTTCCCATAGGGAGATATATATACACATACACACACACGGTATAATATAGTACACTGATCACCACCGAGTCATTCCTGATTTTATCTCTGAAATCTCGGCGTATTATTCACAGAAAACTCGGCAAACTGCACAAATCCGTGTTTGCGGAATAACTTGGTGATGTGTTGAATCTGCTACTACATTAAAGTAATCGAAATATATGCATATGTAATTTCTTGGTGGTATAAATAAGTATGTAATAAGTAATGGAATGTTTCTAGAGGAGGAGGAGTTTAGGTTAGCACACTGGAAAAGCATTACCATTAAAATAATCTTCAATATATTCTATATTCCTCATTTAAATAGTTAAGCTTCTTTTTTGCATCACTGTCCAGTACCACCTATCATTTATGAGACACATTAAACTATTGCAGAGAGTTGCAGAACCCTTTATTAATTAATAAATGAATTATGCCTGTGGGGCGGGGTCAATCGGAAATCTAAATGTGGCTTGTGGCCGCGTTCAATCCGACTTACCGGGTGCGTTTGGAGCCGCTGGCCGCCTTCGTGACGCGACACGGTAAACATGCGGTCCTGAGGGCTCCCAGTCCCCGCGGCGAGTCGCACCGACGGCCGCAGCAAACTTTGTGATCCGCCGCAGCGATCGAGTTCGCCGGACGTCTTAGAGAGTTAAACTTCGGCGCTGGATCGCAGCAGCCGAGAGGCATGGGTTGTGTAAACAGTACACCCGGCGCTCAGGTCGGCAGGAAAAAGGTATCCGCACCCTATATCCAACGTGACTTATCAGTGTTCCTTTTCGGTATGACGAATCTGTATTCATTTGTTCTGGAGATGTTTAAAAAAGGATATAGGTCATTATGCACGTGTTTTGTTAGCTTGTATCGTCTAGTGTGTAACACCCATCAAACTATTTGGAAATCTGCGTGTTTTACATGTAATTGCATATAACTTTTTCTAAAGCGCAATTTGCTTTTTATTGTGTATTTGTGTAAGTTTCGTTATTTACTGGTCTTACACGCTCTAAGTGAAAGATTGATCATTAATGTGCAACAGATGTGAAGGCAGCCACGTTTTCCTATCACTTGTTTTAAGCATTGATTGCTTGCCTGTGATAGAGATTTTCATTGCATCTGCTGGTTTAAAAACCGTATTCCCGGCTTATTTCGCTTGCGATTAGTAACATTTTTAAGTGTTTTGTTTAACATATACTTGTGGTACTTTGCCTGCATTTCCGGCTTGAATGTCGTTTAACGGTTCAGAACCTCTTCCGCACTTTCATACTGTTTTATTAGAACAACTACAAAGTTCTCTCTTAAAAAGCAACTTCTAACGTAATTGTGTGAATATGTATATATTAAACACTGTGTGGCTTCCCTTTGCGGTACTTCGGCCGGGGGACGTTGACAGGAGGACATTGCCGTCGTTTATACTCGTTTTAGGACCATTTATACGTCATTAACCACATCTCTTTGTTTGTGACAGGATAGGTTTGGTATAAAGAAACTGTCTCTGCTTGAGCAAAGGAGGTTCCTGACACCGGTGAAAACCCAGTAAAACATTAACACTGTCCTCCATGCCTAAAGGGTTCGGAGCCGCTTATTTCGTTGCGTGGGCTGCGTTCAGATTTTTAATTAATCAGATGCATTCAGTACTTGTAGGTTTTGGCAAGCCTTGTATTCAAATAATTACACTTAATAGCCTATAGTATGAATATCTGAATTTTAAATTGCAAATTTCGCTATCAGTGTGACTCCAGTCAATAGTCTTAACCTTAACGTTGGCCTCATCGTTTATAGGTCTATACGGGGGGTGGAACACTTTATTGAATACGTTTTTAAGTTGTTCTGCGAGTCTTTGCCTGCTCCGGCCATCATTCTCTCAGGCATGTGGAGTGATGGGGGGTGGGTTACAAACCCAGTATAGCAAGTGGCGATCGGAGCGCGTCTGGACACCCGGCGACCTCCGAAGCGCAGATGAACCAGCTCGTAAAAACGCTCGGAAGACGCGCCTGGCAAAGGCAGAGGTGGGGTTTGGAATTTAAGGGCCTCCTGAACGGAGAAACTGCTAATTTCAGAAGAAGGGCTTTCGGAACGATAGGATGAGGGGAGGGGGAGGGAGAATGTCCCGGAATGTAAGAATCAACCGTGAACGAGAGTCTTGCTTTAAAGCTTTTAAAAGATGGCTTTGCTTTCTGCTGCCTCGCAGTGGGTAAGGTCTTGCAGGTGGAAGCTCTTTAACTTGAAGGCTGAAAACCTGAAGAGTCTGTTCTGTAAATAAAGCAAACGAGGTGCTAAAGGTAGTATTGTAGTGTAAAGGGTTTCTCGTGGTTTTGGCTTTTAATGATTTAAGTGTTTGGAGAGGGACTCCTGCAAAATAATAATATACAATTAAAGCAGAGATGTTTGTTTTCGCTTTATACAGGCGTCTCCAGCTAGGGTATGACCTCATACGGTGTCAGCCGATTTCCAGTGTAAACAGGATTGGTGGGAATATTTGTTGGGGAGGCATACACTATGGCTAACTTGCCCCAGCATATGGAAAATAATTAGACACAGATGATAAACAAGAACGGTTAAAATATTGGTAAGCAAAAAAAAGTTGTTTTGGCTTCGTTTGTGTTCTAAGGAGTTTAGGTATTAATGTTTCCTTTTTTTTGTCCTTCACTGTCCAGTAGGCTACCGCACACATATCAAACTATTAAAGATTCACGAAATCCAAATTAAGTGAATTGTGTGTAATGGGGCGGAGCTAATTGTGAATTAGGGCTTGTGGCCACATTCAGTTCGCGATAACCGGTTGCGTTCGGAGTCACTGCGCGCCTTCTTGACGCAACACGGTAAGCATGCGGTCCTGAGCGCTCCCAGCCTCCGCGGCGAGACGCACTGACGGCCGCAGCAGACTTTGGGATCCGCCGGAGCGATCGAGTTCGCCGGTGTTCTGTCGAGTTAGGCTACCGTAGTGCTAATCGATAGCCCTAACCACAACCCTAACCCCCTAACGGTGGAACAGCACATACGCAAAACGGCTCGATAGTACGTCTCGATAGGTAGCCCAACTCGTCAGAACACTGGACGTCTTGCAGAGTTAAACTTCGGGGCTGGATCGCAGCAGTCGACAGGCATGGGCTGTGTAAACAGTACGGTCGGCGGTCCTATTAAATCAAATGTGGGTTAGCAGTACCTTTTTCGGTATGATGAAGCTGTATATGAGTTTTGTTAAATGTATGGTCTCTGACAGTGTTAAATGCTTATGAAAACTTTGCGAATCAAAATGTTTTACATATCTTCCTGAGACCCAAGGAAAAGTGTCCTTTGAAATGACCTCTTACAATTTTTTAGATTTTTTTTTTTTTCAAACTTATTTTTATTTTTAATTTCACAGCATGTCCTCTAGTGTACAACAGGAATAAATGTTTCCTTACATCAGTGAAAAGATAGATGCAAAAATAAAATGTCCACTACAATGGA
>JAODJW010000002.1:10948785-10959417 GCA_026777045.1 Hyperopisus bebe
CCCCGGCCTTTAAAAACCAACCCCCCCCCCCCCCCCCCCCACGAGAGCGTTTTTGTTTACGTCCCACGCCCCGCAGCTTACGTTACTCTGTTCTGCTCTCTGTCTTGCAGAAGAAGAAGGCAAAGAAAAATGGGAAGACCTTCTCGGAGCCGGATGGCCGGGGGCAGGGGAGCGGTGAGCGCTTTTGGTCGCGGCTGTGTGTGGGCGAGCGCTTCACAGCACGTGCTGAACTAGATTTCAGCAAGAACTCTTCAGTTTTGTTTAACCGTGTCATCTGAGGCGGTTTTTGGTGGCCTATTTAGCGTGCTTGTCATCAAAGAAGCACCTTACACATCTCTGTTTCATGTTTATCACCCCGCATGTCAGTGTCTGACATGTTTTTCATGCTCTGGGGCTTTTGTGCGCCTGTTTGTAATGGCGCTTTCTGTCATTTTGAGGGATTTCTACTCTTGCTTCTCAGAGGATTATAATTTACACTTTTTTTTTTTTCCCTTAAGTGGTGCAACTACAAGCTTGCCCTGGCTTGAATACAGTGCCCCCCCCCCCCCCATGTAATTAAGCATGAGAGTATTTGAGTTGTTTTTTTATTTTGTCAAAAACAAGAGCATTACTTGCTCTTCTCTGTAGAGGGCGGGCTGATTCCTTCTTGCTGTGTGCACTGGAATTTACCTCTGGGATCAATAAAGTTCATTCAAAATATTGTGATTTTTGAGGAATATGCAACGTCAATGAACTGTAATCACCTTTCTCCCTTTCAGCTGTTATCTGCAGTTATGATCGTTTCATTCAGTCAGTGTGTAGATGTTTAGACGTACTGCTACATGGGTGAGGACTTCTCCCCTGGGGAGTGACAGTCGTCTGTGCTGTGGGGGCCTCCCCTCTACAGTGTGGTGTCTGTTATCTGGTCCAGTGCCCAGTGTCCCTGTGGTTCGGCCTGGTCTGCACTGGCAGTGAGCCAGCATTTCTGTACCCTTCCAGTTCAGGTCACACTGGACCGGCTCCCAGAGCAGGAACTGAAGATGGTTCACAGCTTCCTGACTACAGCCAGCGCCAAGGGCCTGGAGATGCCGCAGGAGGTGCAGCAGAACGAGCTCCTCGCACTGCTGCTGGATGTCCTCAAGAAGGTACCTCTGACCACCCCCCTCCCCAAGGCGTGACCCGCTACAAGTTCCTCACCAAGAACCAGAGGGCGTGAAGTCATGTGACGTATGCGCAGCTGTCGTTTGGCAGTAAACAAAGCTGTGACGAGGGGCTCCTTCCTGTGTTTGGCCCCTTCTCACCGGCATGGTTCCTGCCATCCCTGTACCTTTCTGTCAGGGCTCCTTAAAATAGGGATTCCTGATTTTGGGGGGGGGAGGGAGTCGCGAGATGATTTCCAGACCCCTCCCTCCCCAGTCGGCAAATTCCACCTAAATGGGTGTCACAAGTCTCTGGCACTGTTATTATTTGGATGTCGTGGCCTGAATAGTTTGGGGTCCCGACCCGAAAACGCTGCACTCCATGAAATCCCACATGTTCATTTTTTATGGTTTTACCACTTAAGGTGACCGCAGACAAGACAGCAGAGCTGAGTGCTCAGTTTGAGGAGAACATCAAGCGTCTCTCCAAAGAGCACAGTGACAAAATTGAAGGTAAGAGCAACCCGACGTGGAAAATCGCTCCTCCTGTCCACGAGCTGTTCGTATGTATTCTTGTGATGTTTGAGTGATTTGGTTCCTCATCACTGGAGGAATAATTAATTGTAGTGATCTCATTTCTGCAGATCTGCAGCGGTCACATGATGAAGAGGTCAAGTCCATGAGGGACAGTTTTAAGGTGGCTGAGGTCTCGCTGCAGGTGAGGTGTGTGTGTGTGTGTGTGTGTGTGTGGGGGGGGGGGGCACCATCAGAAGGCCCATCAGTGGTTGTCGTGCTGATTCTGGCCAAGTCACGTGACTCATACTTTTGCATGCCTGGGGCATAGGGCCAGGTAGAGGCGCTCGCTGGCCAGGTGGAGGCGCTGACTTCCGAGCTGAAGGCCTTCAATGATCTAAAGCAAAGGGTGGCGGAATCAACCCTGAAGAGAGACCTCAACGGCAATATTCAGGTACAAAACTCAAGTGGAGCCACCTAGTGGTCACTGTACCTTCCTGCAGTTCTGTGTTGATGGAATGAGAAGAACCTCATACGAATGGTACACTTGTGTGGGCTTGAGTGTCAGCGAGAAAGGGCCTTCACCTGCTTAAAAACAGCTGCTTTGAAATTAAAGTGTTCTGTTAAGTCTGTGAACTTGCCTCCCTATTCCTGAACCCAGGCTGCTTTCCCATTCCAGGCCCAGGGTAGCCCAGGAGAATTCTGGGAACAGGAGCTGGAGAGCCTTCTCTTTGTCATAGAAATGAAGAGCGAACTTTTACAGGAAAAGGAGAAGAAGCTGCGGCAGATGGAAATACTGGTAGCTGTCAGGCCTCTCAGTTGACAACCCGCTTCCCCATTCTAAAGCTTTAAAGATCATTATATTTCTAACTGGCAGACCATAATGTCTATCTTCATTCTCCACTGTAACTTGAATTTGTATTAACTTGGTCAGTCCAAAATGACCCCTCATGCTGTCGTATGTCCTGTTGGAGCTTAATGCAGTCTTTCCAAATATCAACTGCAGGTGGCAAGGAACCGCTCCCTCGAGGACCAAGCGGTCAGCATTCTCCAGAAGAACGAGGACCTACGTGTTCGCAGCGATAGCTACCAAAGCCAGATCCAGTAAGTCTGTGTGTTTCTGAGCACCCTTGTGCTGGTAGGGTACATTAGTGATACGTTTAAGTCACATTATTCCTAATTAAATGTGTCATCTGTGATGCCCGTAAGTGCTGTTCAGTTTGGTGACACTAGAGGGCGCCCTGTCTTTGGTCTTCCTCTTTCTTACCTGTGCTCTAATGTCATCACTGTTGGGAACCTCTGCTTCACTAAAGCGCTGTAGCAGGCTTTGCTGGAAACCACTTTTTCTTTAATGGTTTGAGTAATAATGGTCACTATTAATGGCGAGATGGGACTCTGCTTTTTGAACACCTCTCCAAATGTCTTTCACAGGCAGATGTCCTTGGAGCAAGTCCGCCTGATGGAGGAGTTGGAGCAGACGGAACTGCTGAATGTGAAACTGATGCAGGAGAAGGAGGAACTCCTATACAAGCTGCAGCACAGGGAGTCTTGCCCCACCACCTCCCCCTCCCTAAGCAGACTCCCTATCAAGTCCCCCAATCACTTGAGATGACCTGCCTTCCCTTAACCTGACTTGGCCCTGCTGGTTAAACCTGGAGTGGCGTCCCAGACTTCTACACCCTGAACAGACTATGCTACGTGTTTCACGACTTTGACAACCGAGTTTTAATTTTGGTTGTGGTGGGATTTTATTTGTTTTTAATTTTCTTGCTGCCAGAAGCCTTGACCATGGAATAAGTGTGAAGGAACTATGAAGGAAGTCTGTTCTTGTCTTCTGCCAAGTGCCAGTGAAAAAGAGGCTGATGGCTGTGTTGCTGCGGCAAAGCCCGTCTGATTTGGTTAAATACTCGCAAAATTAATATATCATGCTGACAGCCTGCCTCAAGGGCGCCGCCCTGCTGGTTAAACCCTGAGAGGCCACTCGTGTGAAGATTCTGATGCCAATTACATTTCTTCCTGATTATGCCTTGCTGCCACAAGTCTCCATGGTGGATCGGAAGTGGAGTCAAAGGACTTTTGGTCTTTTCAACTGCTGAGTTCATTTCTGGGTTTTTGCAGGAAGACACTTTAACTACAGCAAATGGGTCTGTTTCATGTAGGCTTTAAGCATTAGCCTGCGTCTCCTTGTCCTGATGTAGTAAGGTGGCTGTCTTTATTTTGATGCTTCTGGTTCTGTTTTGCTGAAATGGATCAGAATGTGGCTCCTTTTATTCCACGTGCATTTAAACGATGTGTGAGATCTGGGTTTAGAGTTTTGTTTGGATCTCTCTCACATTTGGACTCGGGTACTACTGTGACTGGGTTTTGCGTCACCCAATCCAACGGGAACATGTTCTGCGTTGATCTAGGAACCAAAAAGAGTACTTAAAGCATAGATTTTGGATCCACGCTGTGGTCAATTGCACTTGTGCACTTTTTTTTTTTTTTTTTTTTTGTTGGGTGTATGTGAGCGTGTGTGTGCGCGTGTTTGTGGAAAGTGACTTGACACTTTCCACATTTTAGTTTTAAGGTTTTTATTTTTTCTTCCAAGTTCGCAAGACGCACACTGAATGTCATTGACATGCTCGACTGCAAGTGCCATGATGTCAACCCTTCAATAAAAAAAAACAAAAAAAACAAACCTTTTCATATTTAAACTGCTCATTTAAACTTTGGGTAAATTTTCCGTGTGTCATGACCAAAAAGGCTCTTGAGATTATTCGCGAAGTGTGGGTGTTGGAGGCAGCAGTCCCATTAGTGTGCTGGACCCCCAATATACTGTATTTCTTGGTCCATTTATAGTCTTCTCCCCCACCCCCCTTGGGCTTTAAGCCTCGCTGAGGACGACTGTTCACTCCCTGGCTGGGGCAGTCACAGGTAGCCAATGGTGCACTGTTAAGACCAACAGTATGGACAATTGGGTTATCGTGTGTGTGTGTGTGTGTGTGTGACCGACCATCGCACCACTGAGCAAATGGAAGTTTCCTTAAGTTTACTGGTTTAGGAGCCACCATTGGTAAACTTAATTTCAAAGATAGACATCTTTATGTCTATTTATATTTGGAAAAAAATTTCAGGTGGTGTTAAGTTGCTGTGGATTCTAGACGCGCATACGAACAGAATTCAGGCAGAAACTTCGGCGTAGGATGGCAGGCGCCGACAGAGATGGGCTGTGTAAAGAGATCCACACCCCAGGTCAAATGTAACTTAGCAGTGCTCTTTCTGGGTATGATGAATCTGGAGGGAAAAGATTTCAGTAGTTAGACGCTCCCTGGGTTACGATGTGGACATCACAGCATTACGACTTTACGATGGGTAAATCTTTTTTCACTTTTAGTATTACATTATTCTCTTAATTACATGAGATGTTTTATAATAAAATGTCAAATATGTCTTGTGGTATGATTTTGCCGCACTGCAGGCTGATGTAAGTGTTCTATGCATGTTTTAAGGTAGGCTAGCCTAGGCTATGATGGTTGTTAGGTTAACTGTACTGTATTAAAATGCTTTTTTGCCTTCCAGCAGGTTTGTCAGAACGTAACCCCATCGTAACCCAGGGGGGAAGTGGTGTACTGTCACATTAAACCACCCAATACCACTGAACCCAACACGATTCCACAAATGATGGAAGGAAAAAAAATGTTGATAGTATGATTATGGTTTTTTAGGAGTGGCATGTGGGTCACATCCCTGTGCCTGTGATCGGAGGGTCACCCGTTTGGGCCCGACCTCAGCAGGATGGTCACGGCTGTGGGCCCTTAACCCCCAGCTCCACGGCTGCCCCTGCAGGTGCCTGCGCTTTGCTGTCAAGCTTGCTCTCACTATATGTGCCATGGAGAGTAGATGGGGTAGGTAAATAGAAAAAATCTCCACAGAGAGAGAATTGAGAGTATTGTTTTAATTAATGCAATAAATAAGTACCATTATATAATTACAAAATTGTGTAATTGGTGATAAACCACATTATGTACGATTTAACTTTAGTTGTTAAATTTGATTCCCCAATGAGAGAAAAGTATGGAGATTTTTTTTCAAAAAAGTTTAGTTTCTATACTCTGTATACAGCTGTGCCGGCGATTCACGAACGCATTGGCCTACGAACAATTTGATTCGCAACCAAATATTTCCTGAAAAAAATGCATTGGTTTCCGTACAAAATTTGGTCAACGAACGGATTACTTGAACAGATTCCTTTTTTTTATACTAGTGTAGTACCGGTAGGCCGCATGTCCCAGCATGCCCCGTGTGGAATGGTAAATAGAAAGACCACAACAGGCACCGAACCCATATACACAGGTGGGAAACACAAGGTTGTCAGACACTGAGCTACAAGATGCACACACGGTGAAAGATTTACACACGCTAAATACACGCGAGGATTGGACCTGGTACACACAAGACACGGGCAAACACACATGCGACAATAAGGGAAATGCAACCATTAACATTAACAACAACAAAACAAGGGTTAAAGATTGTTAATAAAGAGCGTGATTTCCCGGCAAGCAAGTCTGTCTATCTCTCTTCTCCCACGATGCCTCGCTCTGCCCGTCGCCACACTATATTGTGTTTTTATTTAAGAAAATCTCCTATGGTATGAAATGAGACAGGGCAATAAACCCTACAACTGATGGATATGGTATCATGTACATTGCTGTAATGCAGGGATGATTGTGTAGTGGCTCAGGTATATAAGGATAGGAGAGGACTGTAAAAACCAGACACATGGACTATAATCATCATTTTAAGGTAAGATAGACTTACCACGCATGCTGGCTGACCCTGTGTTTCATATATAATTTGGTATTATGAGAAACACAGAGTGTTGCCTGAAGCTAAGTTCACCTTAAAAGAAACTTGCATCCTTCTGTTTTTTTCCTTAGAAGAGATGAGTCTCCCTGAATCATGTATATTCACAAGAAAATAAGAGCCAGAGGCCAATTTTCACTTCTTGGTAAACTTTCACTTCTGCATTTGCTGGTTTTATTTGGTCACACCCTTACTAAATTGTGTTTTTATTTAAGAAAACCTCCTATAAAAAAAAAACAGAAAATTAACAAAAATTATTTGGTAGGCTTGTGAACGCATTAATCAAATTTCAATGCTTTCTTATGGGAAAAATTGCCTTGGTTTGTGTACAAATTGCTTCACGAACACTTTCCTGGAACAGATTGTGTTCATGAACCGCAGGCACCACTGTAATGCTATTCTGTACTGAATACACAGATGACTAAATCTTGATTGTGATGGTATTGCAACATGATTGTATATGCGATTAATTGCCAAAGTGCATGATTAATCGCGATTAATCATTAGACACCTCTATCAATGTTTTTGGTGACACCATGCTAACCTACCAGTGTCCTTGACAGCTTTCTCCTCCCTCACATCACATAGCTCTTCTATGCTGGCACTACAGAGGGTGTGAGTAATTGTACGCACACAGACATGTCTTGCTCTAAGCGGCCCCTATGTCACCTATAGCAGGGATTCTCAACCTTTCCAACCATAAGGCCTGGCGATTGACAATTTTCATTCAATGAAATAAGTGCTTTACTCCAAGTGTTCTGTTGACTGATATATAAATTGAATTAAGACATTTTGATGTGCCATGCTAATAAATAATGTGATAGATGGAGGAAGAATATTATTATACACAGACGTGTGTTTAATCAACAGGGTAGAAAAATTAGGCATTAAAGTTTTCTCTGATCTATTTCTCCTTTTCTTAAGTGACAGTAGTATGGGGGTAAAGCATAAAAAAGTGCTGATGGCTTTTTTCCCCTCTTAAAAACAACTCTTGTATCCAAAGCAGCGTACTCTTTTTTTGAGGAGGCAAGCTCAGACAGTCCCCAGAACATTAAGGGCCCAACAGTGAAATCTGCCAACACTGGGATTGGAACTGGCAACCTTCCAGCCATAGGCACAGTATCCTAACCCACTGCACCACATACCACCCTTTGTGTTACAGAAATAATTTGAACTGAAAAATATTACCCTTACAGCTTCGCTGTGTATACAGTACAGTACAAAACTATACACCTGTCCATACAATGTGACCATGCAGCCTGAGAGACAAATGATGACAGACAGTGAAACGGGCTGAAATGCCAAACTGAGTTAGAATGTTTCTATGGCAAAAGAAATGTGGATATTTTTCTTGTGTTTGGTCCCCAGCATTGGACAAACATGAACGCTAACCCTTGCCCTGTTGACTTTGCTCTGCTGGTAAACAGAGATGATGCTTGTGTGCTCAAAGTGCAGGGAAAAGCAGTGTGTCTCCGTCTCAGTCAAACAGATCCACAGAGCACATTCCCACAGATGTTTGCTGGTCGGCGCCATTGTGGTAAGTCAGCCATGGTGGGCTTGGGTGAGTGCAAGCAGGAGTTAGCAGACTATTCTGTGGTTTTAAAGGCTCTCCAAGAGACGGGATGTACAAGGCTTGCTGATAACCCAAACAACAAAGGAACATGCAACATATTCTGGAGCATGAGTTTAAAAAAGACAAATTAGCCCAAAGTACAGGAAGACAGAGGTTACATCGTCCCCTGGGCAGGGCCATGAGTGACCGAGATAATTAATATTGGCGTTTCTGTAATGCCATGCTTGCTGAAAGGCCTGGAGAATGTGAAGTCTTCAGTATGAAATGAAACAGGGCAATAAACCCTACAACTGATGGATATGGTATCATGTACATTGCTGTAATGCAGGGATGGTTGTGTAATGGCTCAGGTATATATGGATAGGAGAGGACTGTAAAGACCAGACACATGGACTATAATCATCATTTTGTCTAAGGTAAGATAGACTTTATTATCTCATATCTAGGATAAAAGGTAGTGTGAACACTTTATGTACGATAAATAGATCATGAATCAATCTTAAAATCGGAAATTTAACAGAAATTCGGCTCAGCGGGGTGTGCCTGTGATCAGAAGGTCGCCGGTTCAAATCCCAGGGTGAGCAGACCGATGCCACCGTTAGGACCGAGCAAGGCCCATAACCCAAGCTCAAGGGGGGGGCGCATGCTGGCTGACCCTGTGCCATGTCCCCCCACCCCTGCCCAAGCTTGCTCTGACCTGTCTATGTGTCTCATGGACAGCAAGATGGGGAAGGCGAAACGGGAATTTCCTCACAGTGATTAATGAAGTATCTCTATTCTATTCTAAGCAGGAGTGGGGAATTTTGCACATATTGTAATGTGTTATGACTAATACGCAGTTCTTTAATCGTATTTATGCACAAATCATATTTCGTTCAACTTTATTCCCTTGAGTTCCTCCATCTTTTTTCTATTGTGGTGGACTGTTAATTCACAGGAAAAGTGATTTAGTTGGTCAGCACCGAAGAACAAGCAGAGGGTTTGATGTTCGCGTCAGCACAGGCCAGATCCATTGGGGCGGGGGGAAGAGTCAGTGAAAATGTACATGCAGCAGAATTCAAGTCACCCCACGACAAAGCTCCATGTCAGACCATGGAGTTTAGAGATTGTGTGCCGGGTTCTGGTTGAAATGGACACCGGTGGGAGTGAAAGGTGCATTTTGGTTTGCGTTGAGTCTGGGCTTCATATATAATTTGGTATTATGAGAAACACAGAGTGTTGCCTGAAGCTAAGTTCACCTTAAAAGAAACTTGCATCTTTCTGTCTTTTTTCTTAGAAGAAATGAGTCTCCCTGAATCATGGATAGTCACAAGAAAATAAGAGCCAGTGGCCAATTTTCACTTCTTGGTGAACTTTCACTTCTGCCTTTGCTGGTTTTATTTGGTCACACCCTTAATTTCTCTCAGATTTCACACGACCATGAAGGAGCCAGAGACGAGGAACAATGAATATCGAGATGATTTTGAATGTATGGACACTAATGAGGACAGAGTCTTCTGGAAAAAAGGTGGGGAAAAACGGAGAAGGGCAATAAGAAACCAAGGAATGGAGCATCAGTTAATGCAGTGTTTCCCAATCCGGTCCTTGGGGACCCCTTGACTGTCCACGTTTTTTCTCCATTCCAGCTCCCAACACACTCATACTAGGTTCAGTGTCCTTGGTTGGCTGGGAGGTAACAAAAACGTGGACTGTCTGGGGGTCCCCAAGGACTGGGTTGAGAGAAACTGAGTCACAGGGAGTGGGAAGACTTCAGGGAAATGGGGCACATTAAACCATTGTAGAGCGTAATGGATGCATCATTGCTGGTGTTCAGTGATTTGGTTCTGTGTTATTTTCTTAACGGCAAATTTTTTGGTGTGGCAGGCTTCAGAAGCTCTCCTGCGCCACATGTGGGGTCTTCTGGTCCCCACATGGCTTTAAATGTCTGCACTTGCTTCCATTTCAGATTCCGCACCTCCGATGACCTCAGCGTGGCGTGCTGGCAGGGCTCCGTCACAGCTGTGCGCGGTCCTGTCCGTGTCTATACTGCTGCTTCTGAGTCTCATTATCGCCCTGTCCGTCAGCAGTGAGTTTGCAGATCGAGTATGCTACTGGTTTATCATACTCGAGTCATTTACTGTACTAGCACATTATACTCAAATGACATAGCATACTGATTTACCATACTCAAGTCATTTGCTGTACTAGTATACCATACTCAAATCACACAACATACCAGTATACCATACTCAGGTAATTTACTGTACTAATACTAACACATCATACCTGAATAACAATGTCCTGGTTTACCATACTCCGGCCATTTACTGTACTAATACATCAGAAGGATCACTCCTTGCACTGGGTTGCCACGCTCAGATCATTCTTTGATTAGAACACTATACTCGGTCACTCCTTACACTGGGTTACCACGCTCAGATCACTCTTTGATTAGAACACTATATTCGGTCACTCACTGCATTGGGTTGCCACGCTCAGATCACTCATTGATTAGAACACTATACTCGGTCACTCACTGCATCGGGTTGCCACGCTCAGATCACTCATTGATTAGAACACTATACTCGGTCACTCACTGCA
>JAODJW010000002.1:10967967-10979246 GCA_026777045.1 Hyperopisus bebe
CCCTGGCAATTGGGAGTGAGCAAAAACGTGGACCGTCTGGTGGTCCCCGAGGACTGGGTTGAGAAACCCTGCTTTAGGTTACACCCTAACCCCGCAACAGTAGGCTGAATATACAAACAAGGCTTTTGTAGCATCTTTGAAGCCCTGGGCTATAGTAACATAATAATAATAAAGACATATCTGTGCCTTTAAGACGGCAAATAGCAGTAAGTATTATTAAGCAGTGATCGCTAAGTATGGACTGAAGTTTTATTGGCTTTTAGTGTTTGTCGAAATTATTAATTTGTAAAGTCGAAAATGTGTTCATTAGAAATCTGCGATATTTTGAATAACAATCCATGCTATGTTGCGAGCACTTAGTAGTTTAATTTTGAATAAAAATTGTTTGACAACTGTGCTGTATGAATATACAGACAAAACCACTAATAAAAACAGACTTGCTCATCTCAGATAACCTGTAAATGAACGTGTCCTCTATATGTTATACAAACAAATGTAGTTTAACTATCGATCTTAACTGCAGAAGTGAAATATTTTAGTCTATGACGAGCAATAGCTGCTTGGCACAGAGAATGTCAGGCTGGTGATCCTGCTGGCCAGTGCTGTGAACAGATCTACTCATCCAAGATCTACGGCACCAGTTCTGACAGGGAGCAGCAAAACAATTATTAGATGCACAGGGAGCAGAAATCAGGGAAAATCCTGGATAGAATGGCAGTCCAAGAACTGAAATTAGACACGCTCTTTCCAGATGAATCCAATCAGATTGGATGTACAAATCAACAATGAAGAAGCATGTTCGGGGTTTAAGAACTTAGTCCTGGTATGTGAAACCCCAGCCACTCAGGGATGGATGCTGGCATACAAAGGCTCAGGTTCTGTGCCCTAGGGGCCAACAGGAACCAAAGCCCATGATGTATTCAGCCCACGATAAGAAAAATACAATAACAAACAAAAAGTAATGAAATGGTACTTAGACATTGTTGAGAGGAATACTGCACCCATCATAACACTATAACAGTACTGGTGACCACACCCACTGCTTAAGTTACCAGTGAGTAATCACAGAATGTCTTGAATTTCTTTAAGCAGTTAATGAGGATACTTTTGCTCAACATACTGATCTCCATTTCACTTATAGGTAACAGTGGCTTGTAGAACTTTCTCACTCGCACTGAGGTCATCCCTGTTCAGCTCTTCTGCACTGACAGCCTATAAATATTTTATTTACATTAGTCTACGGTGTTTCCACCTGCTGATGTTCGCTGACTTACAGAGCTAGCAGAGATCCACAGGTTTGCAAAATAATTAAGAAATCAAAAAAGTCTAGAAAAATGAAAGACTTTCAACAAAGACTGAATGTCTTTAAATAAAATTTCCTCAGAAATCCTAACATAACATAACATCTGCAACTATAAAACTTTTAAAAGTAAAAGTGCATTTTAGTGCATAAACAAACTTTAGCAAGCGTAACGTCAGGTATCGTGAAAAATGATACAGATCTTTCAGTTTCACAACTGGAGTGGCACGATCTCGACTGAAAATCAAACAAATTTTTTCTCGACTTATGCAACTATTTGGCAAGTGGTAAAACTGGTCTCAAGGTGAATTAGTGCTGTTCAAAACATTGCTATCTCCATAACTAACTTTGTTAAAGAAAACAGGTCCGCTGGTGTATATACATGTGTGTGGGCACTGCACGCGTCCATTCAGTCCCTTACTGCGAAAGCTCGGGTCAGCACTACCTCCAGTCTGGCCCTGCCCAGCTGACATACTTCCAGTACACACAGCAGCCTCTTACTGGTCAGTTCAGTTGCCGTGGCAACCAGATCAGCTTCACAAATATGGAGGAAACAAAAAAAAAAAAAAACAGGGTCACAGAAGCATAGGAAATTAAGTGACAGTGATATTTATGGACACACAGTGATATTTACGGATATACTCACAGGGTGCTGGAGGGGGAGACGATGGAGAGAAGCCTCCATGTGACAAGATGTCCTCCCAGCTGTTGCTGTGGGACTGGGGGTGGGGGCACCAGTGCAGGTTCCCAGGGGAGGCAGGGAGAAACAGGGCATTCACTGAGACGCTGTCGGTGAGAGCTGCAGATGGACAGGTATAAGGAGAGGTAAAGTTAGGGATAGCAGGATGTGTTAGAAGGAGGCTAGAGAAAGATAGAAGCAATGAAAGTTTGTCATAGAAGCTTGGTTAGTAACAGAAAGGTCCCAAAAGATCGAGGGAAGCCATGGGTGATTTTACCAGGGATGCAACTGCGCCCCCTACTGGTCAGATTAGGATTCTATTTGAACATTTTAAGTTCAATTAAATTTATTTTTTTTTGAAAATGTGGATTGTGCTAGTGATTCCAAAATGTAATAATTTATTAAACTTTTTTTTTTCACAAATTTACATGCGTGGCTCAGTGTGCCACAGCCCGTAATGAATGACTGGTTAGGCTCTCTCATCTTGTACCCTGGGAGAAAAGCCCTGAGTGGCCTATGAGAGAAGCTGCAGATCAGAATGGCAGTATGCCGAGTGTGTCTGCAAAGCGGGAGTTATGGCCAGCAAAGGGAGGAGGGCCCACCTCTGAGGGCCAGCGTGAAGTGTCCTCTGTAGAAAGGGCTTGGCGCAAACGTGTCCAGCTTGCCGCACGGGAGGGTATCCTGCAGCCGGCCTGGCTGGAGGCCGGCCGCTGACATCTGGACCTCCCTCCTCTGGGGGTGAAACTGCCTCGGCACGGTCTCCCTGGGAGCAAGAGCCGCACCCAGCGTGGGGCACTGGGAAGTGTGGAGGCCCGGGGGGGCAGGGTGGACGATCCCTACGGAGCCAGCCTGCTCTTCATCTGCCTCATCCTCCTCATCATCATCATCCTCCTTCTCCAGGAACTCCATGGAAGCATCCCATAAGGTGAAGTCTTCCTCACACGGAAGGGAAACGCAGGCTGCTGTCAGTACTGAGCATCCATCCCCAGTACTTTTTGGACAGATTTTACAGAGGGATGTTTTATAGTTAAAGGTGTGATTGATAACAACAATATGGCTGGTGATGACCAAAGCTTTGACACTGGTATTATTTCTGCAGCTGAAGATTTCATAGAACTCAAGGGTTCCAGGTTCAAAATTACTCAGCCTATGCAGAGAAACACAAAGACCAAGGGATGGTTGATAAAGGCAAAATTACAGATCTTAGATCAGGGCTATTCAAATCACGGTCCTCAAGGGCCGAGCACTGCTGATTTTCCAGCCTTCCGTTACTCGTGAGCTTGGTTTGAAGCCTCTGTGGCCAATCAGAATCAGTAAGTATTAATCTAACTACCTGGGAGAACTGAAAACAAGGGATGGATTTGGAACTGAGGGCCAGATTTGAAGAGCACTGCTTTACATCCTGATGATGAACAGACACTCAGAAAGCCAGGTAGTCACCTATGTCTGCCTCCTCATCTGTGTGCGATTCTTCTGTGGGGCGGAGAGGCAGGGCCAACCTGCAGGAGACAAGGGAGAACCAAAAGATCCAAACAAAAGAACAAACAAACACACAAAGAAAGAGAAGAAATAAAGATATACAGAATTACACACAAGCACTCACCTCTTCCTGGTTGGCTCCACACTTCCAAACAGCTTCCTCTTTGCCGCTGACCCGTTCTGAACCGATCCAGACCTGCAGCAGCACAAACACCGGCACCGAGTACAGCAGCTGGACCAGCTCGTTGGCACTGACCTCTGGCACAAGGACATCGGGCCAGCAAATTAAATGAAGCTAACGTCCTAACCTCGCCCGCAGTCTGGGAGATCTGGGACTGAGCTTGACGGAGGTTTGTGGGGAATTGGGCTCGGGGTATGTGCCCGAACAACCCGGGATGACGGGAATCCACTGGCTCGCCGGGTCAGGACCGGCTCCGCTGTTGTCCAACTGGGAGCGCACAGAAGGGGATGCGGCAGAGTCAGAGACATGCCTCTTCTGTGCTACAGACAGCAAGCAGGCTGGTCATCTGGAAAAGGTGCAAAACCCGAGACGGCAAAAGACTGCAAATGTTACTTAGAGCTATAAGCTTATTTTTATTAGAGGCAACCTGACGCAGAAGTGGGCCGTGCGAGCGGGTCTAGGCCCGTGCCAGGGTACGTGTGCATGTGCGTGTGTGTTTCTGCGTGCCCTCACCCCTCCCGTGCCGCTGTGTGACACCGCGGTGATCGTGGCCTGAACGGCGAACCTGCGCATCTCTCTGTACTGCAGCCTCTCCGCCTCCCTCCTCAGCTCCGCCCCGCTGACGAGGGCCGGCTCGCCTGCGGAGCGAAATGTCACGCCTTGGGGCCACCCTGTGCCCTCATCCCCACCTTCACAGTGCTGCGGAAGGGCCTCTCCATACCCATCCTGCCCCAGTACCTCACTATCCATTGGCTTGCTTTACCCAGGGCCGTGACAGCCTATAATATAGCTGGCCAGCAGGGGGCGGATTAAGACTGACATGGCTAGGAGGTCTACTCCCAGGTGGGCCACAAAGAGAAATGAGAGACGATGAAAAGCGACGTAACGTCGATGATCTGCTAATCAGCATGATAAGCCGGCAATAAAGTAGGCCAAGCCGGGGCAGAAAGGCTGGCAGATCGATTTTGTAAATTTGACCGTTCCACTTTTCCAGAGGCAGGGCAGACATTTGCTGGGGCTCTAGGCATCAGTCTATGCATTAATCCGCCCCTGCTGAGTAGCCTGACTTAACTCACTCACATCTCTGTGCTTCTATCTAACACAAGTCTTATGTGTCAATTACACACTGCCACAGTCCCAGAGAGGGTATAGGCCACACCCCTTAAGAGCTTTTTAGAGCATGTTTAAGGGCACTTCTCTACAGCACCAGGTACCAAACTTTTGGTACTAGAAAACCGGTACTGCCCTTTTTCCATTGATTTTTGGTCCAGTACCAAACCAGCAAGGTGTACCTGTTTGGTACTTTGACACTTTGGGGTATGACTTGTAAACATATTTATTGTTGATGCAAATAACCTGCCTTGCAAACTCAAAATAAAACTGCCATCTTGAAAAAGCATAGTTACAAACTCAAAAAACAATGATAAATTAAAGTAAAACAATAAATGATAAAGTAATAATAATGGATGCGGGGACAAATTAAGTGAAATGAAATGGTGATGCACGAGATGTGGTCGGCACATCAAAAGTATTTGCTGTAATATACAGGGGCTGCATGATACTGGGACAATACTGCAATATTTATAAAGCAAAAAAGGAATTCAAAATGTACCTAAATTAAACTATAGTCAAATACATATCTACCAGTGAAGTCCATCAGGTGGTATTGCCAAATCACTTGTTTTTGCTCAATATCATGCCTATGGAATCCAAAACATTTCCATACAGCAGAAGGCAAACGGCTTTTTGTTTGCTGTACTCCTTCTTACTAATTTTCTTGAATTTCTCTCGAACTGGATGAAAATGATTGACTCAGAGAGCACATGCAGAGTTCATGCATGGCGGCAAACTTTAAACTGATTTAACATACACTAAATAATCTCAAAAAAGAAAAATCATTAAAAGTGCAGAGCTTGCTAAGATTTGTTTCCTATGACAGAGTAATAATGACTGGATTGTAGGGATGTTTCAAAAGGCCTGATCTCAACCCAGCTATTCCAGTCCTTATGATGCAAGAACTGCGTGTGCATAACATGCGATGGTGATATTAATATGCCCAACACTATAATAAAGAACAATAGCCATTTCATAATTCATCACAAAAGACAGCACCTCATTTTGTAATCATGTCTTTCTGTGCCGGGAGCAGTTTTCACACCAGTGAAAAACAAACACAAAAAGCACCTTTGACTTTGGTACTATTTCGAAGTACCAAAAGTTCGGAATCTGGTGTGATGGAAAAGTGCCCAAAGACTAAATATAACCAGCTATATGTTCTCTGCTACTAATAAAGAAGAGACTTAGACGGTTATGAGGTCAGTACCCTTTTTGCTTTTCAGGAACTGCTCCAGTGACACTGGGAGGGGCGGATAGGTGAAGAACCCTCCCACAACTGCTCTGCCCAGCAATCGGCTCTCGTCCACCGTCTGTGCCCATTGGATGAAACGCCGGACTGGGCGGAGTCTTCTGTAGGGCATGGCAGAGTGGTGACCTGAACCTGAATATTTCACAAAAACATGAAAGATTCTACAAGCCAACCTGTTTTTGTGTGTAGTAACACATTACTTGACTTTTCACAAGAAAGAATTATCAAACGGCAGTTCTGCTTTCAATCACTCATGCACAGAAGTGACAGAAATAAAACAATTAACAGATCCCATACCTCAACAGAGGTGGTCTATTAAACAAAAGCAACATCGGCTACCTGTGCAGTACACCTGGGTGAAGGTGGTGCTGACCAGGTACTGGAAATACGACAGTCTGTCAGGAGCGGTTTTCACCAGCTGCATGTTTGTACAGACCACTATGGACACTGAGAAAGTCCAAGCATGTGAATCAGTACCAGCAGAAATACAGAGGAATAGACAGATATACATCAATTTCATAATTAGTGGAAAATCACTGTAAAAGCAGGCTCATTAAAAACTAGCCAATACAAAAAATCCAAGAACGGGTGACTTTCTTCTCAAATTCAGAAGCTGGGGTCATCCTGTGAAGGACAGGCATGAGCGGCCTTACTTGGGTGTATTCTGCGGTGTATTTCCGGCTGCGATGTGGAGAAGAGCTGAATCATGATCGGAGAGTCTGTGGTCCCATCTTCCAACTGTAGCCAACGATATTCCCATAATTCTGCTCCCTGACTTTCTGTTAACATAGCAGAGACCTGATTGTTTATATGCATTTATAAAATCAACCCAAAATACATTCACGCTTATTTAACGGACACAGTTGAGAAAGCAGGGCCAGCCAGTCGCTGGAGCAATTGGGGGTTAAAAGCTTTGCTTAAGAGCTCAATCCAGTGACCATGATGATTTCAACCGGCGACCTTCCCATTACAAACGATGTCTAAACAATTCTGGATTTCTTTTACATAATCATTATTACTACCCTTATAACATTTCACCAAACAGATGTTTGATTCACATTGATTATTTGATTATACACAATTATCCTTTAGCACAGCTTCATACATGTATCTTACCCTTGCTCTTGATACGTTCTGGACGTCCAACGAACACTACCAGGCCGATGACATCACAGGTGGTACCAGAGGAACAGTTCAGAAGGTCTATCCTGTTGAAGGTTGAATGGAACATGACTGAAGAGATCTGACGTTCTTAATGTTCTGGTTGGGCTGCTGGGCCAATCTCTTCATCGAATAACGAAGTAAAAGGAGAGGACTTATTTACTTCAAAATTATTTAAGGTATGAAGAACTGGGAAGTAGAGATTAGCTGGGAGTAAACGCGTTTGTATTCTCTGCAGAAGGTTTTACAAGCTGTAGCTAATGGAAGTCATACCATACCCGCAGTAGAACGTGTACGAGATATCAGGCAGAAGTAGCTGTGGAAGGTCCTCAGTTTGTGGAATAACAGAGATGTGTGCTGTAGGGTTCCTGGAATTCAGACTGATTTCTGTGAGATCAACCACACAGAAAGGAAGAAAAAGTGAGCAGCCTTTGTATGAAAAGGAACAGGGGGGACCATTGTATTAGATTCATAATCATGATTTAGAAACAGTTTACATTTATATGTTGCACCCTGTCTGCTGATGACTTTGCTGCATTATTCCATGAGAAGGTGGCAGCCATCGACAGTCAGTTAAATCTGGCTACACTTTACATCAGTTGTTATGCAATTCATTTCATTACAAATAGCCTCATAGTTCCTTGAGGAAAAAAATGTCAATAAAGCATCTGCGATACCTATGTCCGCCTCCTGACTCTCGCCCATCCTGCTGAGATAGCTCTCCTTTACTCGGTACTGGGAAAGCCGAAGGAGCTGTCCTGGATGAAGACTGCGGTACCACTCTATGCACAGCGTGTTCCACAGAACTACACTGGCCAAACCAGTTCGGTCTGCCACCTCCAATACGGTCTGAAGGACAGGAAGGGAGACAGACTAATGAGAGAAGAGAATACAGAATATAGCTGGAGGAACAGGAACACAATTCTGCGGCGTCTGATTAACGTCCTAGTATCTTGTCCTGGCAAGGAGGCAAGGAATGAGAAAAGTGTTGCAATACCTGACAGGAATGGGAAATGATCAATTATCTGAAGCAACTAAATCAAGATGAGAAGTCGGTCTCAAGTATCGCTGAACCTTTGTTGTGCCAAATTCTGCACCCCTGCCGTAAAATGCACCCCCTGTTGGGAGCGCGCACTGCTCTACTTCAATCCAAAGGAGGGAAAGATGTAGTTCCATCAATTTAAATGTGCAACAGAAATATTACATTGCATTTGCACATTTAGAAGATGTTTATCACTGTTTCACTTCACGGAAGCTGCATTTAACCCATAAAAACCTGATAAACTGACATGTAGACGATGACACCCGAACGAGAACATAAGCTATTTATTTCTCTCGTCATTAGTTTACTAGTTTATGAACAAGAAAATTACACAATACCAGAACAGAGAATGTTCTGTTCTATATCCATTCTGTAATTTGATTCTGACATAAAATGCTGTTAGCAACCAACACATTTAAGGAATTACATAATTACTGAATTTCATAAATGGCATATCACGTGCAGCACGCGCGGGGGGGGGGGGGGTGCATTTTAAAGCACCTTACTGGTTTCATATTTAAGAAACTGGCTCAGTAACTGATTGAAATTGATGTTTGTCTATTCTGAAAAAGCATTTTAGAAGAAGATCAACTGACAGGAATATGTGGGGGTGGGGGTGCATGCTTATGCATAAGGGGATTCTCCCTTTTCAGATCTAGCTGCACTGAAATTGAATCTGAAGCTTGCTCAGATAATACATACAGTGGATCTAAAGTTATCATCAAAAAAAATTATATGACCATCTGAGAGAAAGATCCTGAAAGGGTGCATTTTACTGCAGGGTATCTGACGGGAAATGCGCCCCCTTTGAATTCTGGCACTGTTGGTGCTACGTAAATGACACTTGCTCAGATTGTACTATCTGCCACACAGAATGTACTACCCAAAGCATTTTGTGATGTAGTCACCTGAGACAAAAATGCAACACGTCAAACACTGTTGCTGAAGAGACTTCCATTCTCACCAGTTTTAGTCAAGAATGAAAAAAGCAAATGTGCTGTTTGGAAGTATTTTGCATACAAGGCAAACGACCAGGGAAAGGCTAAGGATGTCGGTAAGTCAATATGCAGACGATGCCACAAAGTAGTGGCGACTAAGTCGAGTAGCACAGCAAACTTGCCGAAGCATCTTAATGACCAACACGACGGTCATTGGGAGGAATTCCGAGAGGTCAGTAAGGCTCCCCTTTCAACAGTTATCATAAAAGTTAACCTGATCAGCACACGTTAACGTCAGTTTGACTATTAAACTGGAATAACCACATTAACCGTCTGTTACGTTATCATTAAGTTAGCGGTTACAGCTAATAATAATACGATAACGTTGACATGGGAGCTAGGTAGCAAACGTTATCAGTCCTGCCCGTCTGTAAGGCTAATATTCTGTTAAAATACTCATACCAGTCTAACACAATTATTTGTGCCTGAAAAGTGTTTTCTCTCTCTTAGTCTTCAATTGAAGCTAAAAAAAAAAAAAAGTCAACCATCAACTAGACAGGAACATTGACAGCCTACCCTACCAGCGCTATTTGATCAGCAATGAAAATATGGTGCCAAGTAACAAGCACAGAAAATGAATACATTTGCATGGACCAGATCCCTTTTTACACTGTGGAGAAACCTGGGGCCTGTTTCACAAAACAGGATTACTTGCTTAGCCAGATAACTTGCCAGATTTAAGGTAGCCTGGGCTAAATATAAGTTGATGAAAATAAGGTCTATTTAGCCCAGACTACCTTAAATCTGGCAAGTTATCTGGCTAAGCAAGAAATCCTGCTTTATACAACAGGCCCCTGGATCCCAAAAGCTTATTTACCAACTGAATCCAGGGTATTACAAAACCACCAATCATGTAGCAGTTTGGGGGAACCCTTACTTCTCAGGAAGCACTGCCCTTTGGACCAGTAGAGCCACAGCTTCATTCATGGCAGTAACCCATGAATTTATAAATGAGTCCTGGGACATGCAGAGCTGGTGTTTGGGCTGCGACAGTCTCCACTCAGGGTATATAGGGGACAGCTTGAGGGAGGCTTTGGGGATAGTGTACAGGACACATGGAAGATGGACATGAACAATATGGCAGACATCACCACAGAAGCTGCTTCAAATAATAAGAATGCATCTGAGCAGGATTTCCAATGGGTCTCATGCTTTGGTGAGTCACAACGATTTCAATATTAGTGCCATGATTAGGGTACTAGAAACATACATAACACACTGCTACATCTCATTTGTACATCTTGTTTTAGCATTTTTGAGGCATTTGCAATTTGATTTGAATATCTTCCAAGCGAGGATCTGCACGTGGCGAATGCTTAAAATGGCCCATAGTTATCGTCTCACTGGCGACAGCGTCACTAACACTTTGATGCAATAGCAGCCCCTCAAGCTGCAGCAAGTGAGCAAAACAGCCCAAGCAAGCGACTTCCAAATCATCCATTGCTTGTTTCTTTACTCCTGTTGTCTCGCACAATTGCGTGTGCTTTGTTTGCACCTCTCACAACTTTGCAACTCTCTACGAACTTTCAGACATACGAACGAAGAGGTCACTAAGTCTTAATTGTGTTCGTTGGGCTCCCGTTTCCTGTCCGCAACATCAGTTTTTTTCTTTCTGCACGGCAATTCCGCCTAGTACGACTTCTGGCCGCTACTCCCGTCGCGCAGCAGCGTAGCGTGCGTACTCCCAGCATCCTGGTTCTTTGTACTTGCGTACACCCTTAAAATGATGTTGAATGACGACTTACGAACATTTCAAGTTATGAACGGCTATTCAGAACGTATCTCGTTCACAAGTAGAGGAGAGTCTGTATCGTAAATCGCTGTACTACTAATTGCTGTTAAAAGCGTAGAATACCCACACACTGCCAGCCCCTAATCTGATGCTCTTATGCTCCTCGTACTACGAAGGGTATGCACATGACGTTGCAGCAGGCGGAAGTCTGAACAACAATTGACAATATGAAAAACAACGGCACTCGCTCTAGTGGCTGCGCCCTCCCCCCTTTCCAAAAATCCTAGATCCGCCCCTGCCTCAGAGCGTGTGTTTAGTGCATCGGGGCTCATTTGTGACCCA
>JAODJW010000002.1:10979346-10992133 GCA_026777045.1 Hyperopisus bebe
CCCCCCTTTCCAAAAATCCTAGATCCGCCCCTGCCTCAGAGCGTGTGTTTAGTGCATCGGGGCTCATTTGTGACCCAAGAAGAGTAAGACTTACACAAGAGCACATAAACATGCTTGTGTTTGTAGCAAATTCAGGGCAGTGAGGTCGGCTACAGAAGCATACACCTTTGTGTGTGCTGCAGACTGGAGCACATTGCACTCTCAGCTCTCCTGTTTTAATATTCTGTTCACTTTTTGAACAGCTGTAGCTAAAAATACTATCTTATAAAGATTATCTAGTTCAGCTATACTATATGCAATGCGCAGTCAAGAAAAGAACACTTTACGTTAATTTTACCCCAGACAACCTAAAAATATTGTCTTTTTTGTTTTATTGCACTACCTAAGAGAATCTTAAAATATTCGTCATATATATATACACACACACACACACACACACCTTATTGTTACTCTACATCAGACAACTCAGAAAGTGTTGTTATTGATGTTATATTGTTTGTATCATTCTGATCTTTATTTAAAAAATATATGCCTCTTAATTTTGTGTAACCCCCCCGAGAATATCGACCTTGAAACTGTAGAATTGTGACAATCATACCTTGTAGGCGCATTCACAGTTACGTTCCGACTTGCCGTAATAAACCAGCCGAGATTTGCGAAGGATCCGAACCAATAGGACCCCTTTGGCGACCCGGGAGCGACTGCGAAAGC
Source organism: Hyperopisus bebe (assembly GCA_026777045.1). Classification (NCBI taxonomy): domain Eukaryota; kingdom Metazoa; phylum Chordata; class Actinopteri; order Osteoglossiformes; family Mormyridae; genus Hyperopisus; species Hyperopisus bebe. Next base: position 10,980,058 of record JAODJW010000002.1, read on the forward strand.
TCCGTCTGATCTTCTGTATGGTGACTGTGGGGTGCAGATCTGCAACACGTAATAGAAAAACAATTAACGTTATGCACATAAAATAACTACGCATTTGCGCTGTTACAACAATCGATTGCCGCACGTATTGCTTTTAAAGGTGAATGCGTACTTGCGTACCAGTTATATGCAACCTTGTATATAACCATTGAAAAGACGAACATAAAGAGTTTATTATAACAATACGAATAACAATACGGGCGTTTAATGAACTTCTAACGACACAAGGCCATCCTAATTACCTTCGATATCTTCCTCTGTGTCGGAATCTGTGTTTGAGGTGGAGCCGGGGGGACCGTCTCTCCACATCTCACCGTTGTAATCCTGGTTATTCCACAAAGGCAGGTACGAGCTTCTCTGGGCCCGCAAGGGAAGGAGACATGGAACTTCTCCATCCGACCCGAACCAGGGAAGCGCATCTATGTCGATCCCGCAAAGCGCGTCGAGAGCCGCGTCCTCCCCCGCCTCCGCGTCCACTGCCAAGTTCACCACCCCGTAAGTGTGACAGCAGCCCCTTTGACTCTTTCTCTCCCCGCCAACAGAAAAGGTCACATTTCGCAGCTGGCAGCCGCATCGCAGCGTGTTACTTTCTACCAGTGAGTTGAGACTCGGATGAATGGTGACCCGCAGTTTGCAGTCGCCGTCGCTCACCGTGGCATCGTACAGGTTCTCCGAGGAGTTAACGGCTTGAGGGAAATGTATTCCAAAAGTCACATCTTTAATGTAGCGGTCAATAGATATTAGATACAGTGGCTCCCTGCACGTTCTGGTGAATTCTGAATGAGAGGGGGCATTGCCCTGCGAAGATAACGTCCGCTGAAAGATACATCCAGGACGACTTGAATCTGCAGCGGCCATCTTGGCCACAACGAAAACATTACGGAGCATTGTGGGAAATATTCTGTCAATGTATGGTGGGGCGCAGGAGTCAATCTACTTGTACGTACGGTATTACGATTGGGAGACAATTTACTGTTATTGCTGTACTACTGTAATTTATTGAATTTACTGCAGCTGTAGTTACAAAATCAAAATGGATGGATGGAAATATTTCAGCCCCGCACCGTCTTGTCCTGTATCGCACGGCTGTCTGTCCCGCACCGTCTTGTCCTGTATAGCACGGCTGTCTGTCCCGCACCGTCTTGTCCTGTATCGCACTGCTGTATTTTGTCTCCCAATGCCAAACTCTAGCATAAGCATTTCACTGTTCCTCTGAACACGTGACAATAAAACTTGAAACTGAGACCCAGTGTTCTGATCCTGTCTAGATCTCCTATTTTGATCTTTTGATAAGAATGTGTAATGTGTATTTAAAAGTGAAAAGCCAAAATAAGTTACTTTCAGATTTTAATATAGTAAACAGTAACATATAAACACTTCAAGTTTATTCTTCAAGGGGCAATTCAGCTCAACATCAAAAAAAAAAAATCCCAGAAATCATGACCTGGTTACTCATGATTGTTCACTACAAGGTCTGTGAATTGATTCATGCAGGAACTATTTTTTTCCTACCAAACTCCACACACCAACTGTTTCCACCAAGTATCTCTGCCACATAGAACCATATATTTTTTGTGCCAATAACTGACATTGCAGACTCAGGTATTGGCCCAACACTACCTGGCACTACATTCTGTGCAGTGATACAGTTGGCGTGTGGAGTTCGCTGGAAATAAAATTGTTCCTACATGAAACTAGCTCAGTATATGGCCTGTGGCTTACCTTGAGTGAAGGAAAAAAACTTCTGTGCTATTTACCCTTCATATGTATCAGTGCAAGACAAAAAGTAACAATAAACAATAACAATAAACAAACAAGAAACCTCAATGACAGTGTATATATCTATCTGCACAGTATCTTTAAAAGTGATAAATATGGTTGCTACTGAAATCAGTGTTTCTAAAACACACTTTTTTTGCCCCTCAACTCATTGTCAGTGAAGATCTCAAGTCATATTAGGAGAGTAGAGACCATATTCTTTGAGTTACATTTAGTTCATTAAGGGCTTTGAAATTAATAACTTGCTTTTACTCTTCATCCTGGGATAGATTCCAGGTCTCCAGTAAGGATATTGGAGAAGTAGTTCTTGAGAATGGCTGGATGGATTTTGCTTTAATGTTCAATAGTAATTCAAGACCTGAATCCTCGTCTTTGTATATTCTGACTGATAATCCAGCCTCTAGAGACTGATACTGGCTTTGCCTTTCCACTGTGGAAGTAACCCATGGCTGAATGAGCTGTTCAAGCTGCGGGAACGTAGCCTGGAAGAGTTCCGGATGTTTTCACGGAACCTCTCTCCAGAAAAATAATAGAGCAAGGGGTTAAAACAGCTATTAGCAGCTGCCAGGCATAGGGTAACAACCAAAACCTTCTGGAGAAGTTCCATTGTACTGCACCACTGAGGCTGGTTATGATTCATGCCAACCATGGCGTGAAGGTGAATAGTGCGTACCACGTGGTAGGGCAGGAAACAAAGCAGAAACGTGGCCAGGATCACTGCCATCAGCCTAATGGCCTTCTGCCTGCTTGTCTTGCGCTGTTTGACTTTCCGGCTGCTCCTGACAAGCTTGCGTATGATGGAGCTGTAGCACGCCAGGATGGTGAGGAAGGGCAGCAAGAAGCCGAAGGTCAGGGCGACATAATTCATGACCAGGATCCGCTTCCAGGAGCCTAAACCACTGGGCTCGAAGCAACGGATCTTATCCGGAAGCGTAACGGTCCCAGAGAAGAGGAACGGTACAGAAGCGATGGCCACAAACACCCAGATCCCCAAGCAGGCCCTGGTGGCCCGTCGGACCGTTATGAGGGACTTACTACGCACGGGGTATAGCACAGCGATGCAGCGTAGCACGCTGAGCCCCGTGAGGAACAATACGCTGGTGTAGAGGTTCAAGTAGAAGGAGAAGACGCACCAGCGACACAGCCAATCGGGGAAGTCCCACTGTCCACCTCGCAGATAGTACACCAGCCGGAATGGGAGGGTAAGGCAGAAGCCAATGTCCGACAGGGCCAGGTTGGTGGTGAAGACGGTGTTGGCTGATTTTTTAGGCGTCAGGCATATGAACACAAAAAGGGCCGCTATGTTGCAGAGAAGACCCACAGGGAAAGCAATGCAGTATGTGACAGTATAAGCCAGAAGCTTAAAGCTATCACTACTGCTGCATGTTCCGTTGTCAGGCTGTGAGATCCCCGTCTCAAACAGGTCCGCGGCGCTGGTCACGGAGGGCGGCTGAGATGTGAACCAGGGAGCTGGAAGACATAAATTGCATGTCAGCCAATCTCGGTGTTTAACAAGGCTTATTATGTTTAATTATCAGTACTTAGTTCAAATGAATAACTGAGTACAACATATTAACAAAAAAAACTACTACTAAAAGATTTTTTTTTAACGATTCGGATATTACCATAATATTAGATTGCAATGTTCACCGCAGTTGATATTTCACTCCTTTGCGGAAAAGAGCGGCGCATTTTAAATAGCTTACGTGATTTCGTTTTTGTGATGAGGAAGGAGCAGCTACACAATGAAGGACTGTTTTAAAACTTATGCTTAGTTTATCCATGTAAATCTGACCGGCAGGGCATATGGAAATATGCGGTAACTTATCGGGGTCAAGGGGAACAACCAACGTATTAAAAACAAAACTTTCTTCCCAAACATGTTCCTGAAAGGCATTTTTATCTGATTAAAAATTTCTATGTGACTACGATACCCTGTAAATATGGCGTAATGAAACATTTCACGATTTACAGGAATCGATTCAGCTCCGAATGGATTCGGGGTAGATCGCGACCCCTTCTACCTCCGGGGGAGCCCCCATCCTTAAGATAAACTGACTTTGAACAGTAGCTCTCCGCATTATTTTCCTATCCAAGTAGCTCACGGTGTGAAAGGTTGGAGGCTACTGATTCAGTCCATCTTAACATTACTTTTAGTGTTCTAGTTCAAGTTAAAAACGATTTTTTTTTGCTTTCCAAAACAAGTAGTTATTTTGCACTGCAAACCCATCCGATATTGAAGCGGTTTATAAGTTTTAATTTAAACTATTACAGTAGACTAATAGTGGCAGAACGGGTCTATCGATTTGTGTTTTAATCGATTCAGCCATGCCACACAGAACAGGCTTTTTGTTACACCACTAATATTTTATATAGGCTCTAAATCCCCATGCATAACCCTATCCCATGTTTCCCATCTTAAATAACCTGGCGAAATCTGTAAAACACCACCTAGAAAAATGCACATCAGATTTAAGTTTAAAATAAATAAGTTACCATCATACACACTACGAAGCGTATTTCCATACTCACCGGTCATTTTCTTCAGGTGTTGAGCGACATGCCGTTGGACTGTATGACACACATTTGATATATAGAAAAATGTCTATTTATACCAAGTCGTATGTATATCAAGTACTTTCTCTGTTCCAGTCCTACAGAATTTCAAGTAGTACGGTTTCCATGGTTTTGCAACTTTTTGGATACTTCAATTCTTGTTACTTGATGAATCAAGATAAAAACAGACTCTCGCAATAAAAATTCACATAAAATTAATCACAAGGTTCCGTGAGAAGTTAGGCACAGTGAGGAAAAACCTTCTCCGTATCTCACTCGAGTTAGCAGCATGCGCGTGTGAATAAAACGGGCGAGCAGATCGAGCGGTCATATGCAAATAGAACACCGGCAGACAGCCGCAGCACCGCTGGACATCTGTGTAAAGTTCCTGCGAAATCTGCCTGAAGAGGATCAGTACGCAGTAAGAACATCCCGGTGATTCAGACGGGGATCACGCGTTCCGTTTCGGTTAGTCAGACTTCGAGACGTATTCCCTAAAAACGCTTAAAAGCCCCAGGGTTCTCGTTCCTAAATAACCATATAAACATTACGCAATGCACGACCAAGTAGTACGTTACCGAGCCAGGCGGTTAAAACGTGGAAACGCCCCCATGTTTATTGTAGTTCCGATTAAATGTTATCCACCTGGTGCCATGCATTTCAAAACAAGTCAGTCTGGGCAAACGAGCCTGCAACACGGCGTACTTAAATGTGCATTTTACATGTTACACTCACATCGTAAATAAATTCGTAGGCTGGTTATGAAACATCAAGACAAATATGAAACAATATGCTAAGCGCCAATTTTCTGATAGTCATAGGTCTGTAAATTATTTTTGACTTGAGGCCAGCATTCACCAGCAAAACTCACTACATGTCAAGTTCACTTTTCATAGGATAACTATTTTGAAAAGCTTGTCCCGAACACATATTTGACACCAATTCTGTAAATCTCCCAATCTACAACCCACTTAACTGGAACTTAATTTAGCAATAGAGGCGACACTGGTTATTCCAGTGAGAAAGCTTACAGTAAAATACAGGTCTAGAAAGAGCGACCACAACATTTAAAAAGAAAAAAAAAAATCAGCATAGTTAAATGCTGGGTTAATCCTAGTTCTGCTGGCAGAAGGCTACACTAAGCAACAGGCTGCTTCCAGGCTCAATGTTTATCAGACAGCAGTACGCAAGAACAAGAGTGAAGCAGGAGACACTGGGAATGACCAGAAACCAGCCAGGTAGAGACTTTCTCATGCCAGAGATGTCCGTCAACTTATCAGGAGGACCTCATGAATTAGAGGATGACATGAAGTGACTTTCAAAAGGAATGGGAAACATTAAGTGCAGGTGTGACGTGCACTGATAGGACAGTTCATATCAGGCTCCTAGAAGCAGGACTGAAGTCCCACGAAGCCAGAAAGAAGCCCTTCATCAAGGAGAAGCAGGGAAGAACCAGGCTGGAGTTGGCAAAAAAAAAAAAAAAGATATTTTATATAGATGCAAAACAATAAATTTAGAAATGAAACTACATATATGCACCACCTGTAAAAATTTGATCCAGATGTTTATTTTTGGAAAAACAAGCTCATGTTACAGTACAGCCCCCCCCCCCCCCCCCCCCCCCCAATTCACGCAACAAAAAGCCAATGGATTAAAGGTAAATGGTCTAAAACACAATGAATACACTGGTGTGATGGTGGGGTCTGATAAGGGGGGTGGGGGAGACAGAACTAAAAATGAAAAAAACACAACAATAATTAAAAGAAGTCAACATCCTCCGGGGCGTCCAGGTCACGGTATTCGATGATACTACGAGGATCACCACGGATCATTCTAAAAGTGCAAGAGAAACGGAGACGAGATTCACAAGCTGTCATAAGGTACATGCAAACTGGGAAAACCAGACTCACTGCTCTGGGCAATCAGGATTAGTTATTTATTTGACTGAACAAATAGAAATGTGTGCTGGTACTCCGGTAAATTTAAAAACTTGGGACTCCAGGAAACAAAAAGTAGGCACTTAATGTCAGGGGCGCCGTTTTTGAAGCTTTCACCTGCACAATCGCAACTTGGGATAATTGAGGTTGGGCTTCTAGGTCAAGGTTTCCCAACCCAGTCCTCGAGGACCTCCAGACAGTCCACATTTTTGTTCTCTCTCAGTTCTCAACACACCCATACCAGGTATTCGGTCTCCTTGATTGGCTGGGGGTTGGGAGGGAGCAAAAATGTGGATGGCCTGGGCGTCCCCAGAGACCATAAGTTTTCCTCGCCTTATGATTTTAACACCGATACCTGTTGCGTGGCTTGCCCATATAGCCGCCCTGCCCACGGAAGTTGTCATAGTTACCCCTCCCTCCTCCAAACTGGTTGGGGGGGTATGGGGGGCCACCTGGGTGAGATGAACAGAAAACAGCGACAGGATTCATTTAACAAGCAGGACTGCAAGATGCAGGGCAGCATCAGTCTCTGCAACAGCAATGTGCCTATTTGAGAGCGATAGTACAGATGTATACCCTTACCTCCAAAACCCATTACGGGGGGGCGGGGCTGCCCAAATCCCAGCATGCCCTGGGGAGACTGATGAGGGTACGGCATCCCTGGGCCAAGAACACCTAGACAGAGAAGCAGAGCCCTGAAGCCCAGTACAGAGGCAGAAGATACACTAATTCCTGGTATCACTCCACTCACAAGTCACAGGTGACTCTGCACTTCAGTAATTATAACAACAACAATATATAACAACAACCACAAAGGCCAGGATATGGACCATTTCAGAATACAGTAGTAGAATAATGGTCTTATAAACCCATCTGTCGACCTGCTTAGAAAAATGGGCAGTAACTGATAGACTGAAACACGGCTGAATCTGCACCACGCCATCCATGCACCCCCCAGCATGGGCGTAAATTACGGGGGGGATGGGGGGGTTGTAGCCCCCCCCAATAAATCAAAACCAGCTAATACAACCCCCCCAATAATCATGTTTCCCCTGTAATGGGTGGGGACCTGAACCCCCCCAATGTTCCAGCCAAAGTTACGCCCTTGCCCCCCAGTCACCTTCCTTGTTTCGGACGCAATGGCCCTTGGGGAAAAACAGGTGGAGACCCCTGGCCTAGATTAAGGAGATGTAGTGACCCAGCTGTGCAACACCCACCTTGCCCTGGGCTGGGTGGGGGCAGGACTTTGACCTCAGGTATTGCTGGCCTCTTGGCGTCCATGAGGAAGTTGTTGAAGAACACCACCTCCTTTTTCACTTCTTCTATCTTGTCGACGTGCTTGTTCATTATGTGCTTACGCACGAACTCGGGACCCTGCAGGTTTCAGGGAAGCGATAAAATCCACCGATTAGCCTGACTGAAAGAACAGCTACAGAAAGTGCGTGTCAGCCATTAACTTACAGCGAAATAGTGAAGTATGTGATCATCCTTCAGTGGTTTAAGCGATTTAAGGTGGAGGTGGTAACATATCACAATGGACCCAGTGGAGGAATGTGTCAGACTGTTCATTCCATGGTGACCCCTTAATGGGTGGGCTGAGCATACCGACAGAGCACCCCCCCCCCCCATCCTCTCCCCACCTTGAACTTCTTCCCGCTGAGGGGACACAGCCACTTGTCCTTCCCCAGCTCCTGGGTGTTCGCCACCAAGAACTTCTCCACTTCCTGCTCGGGACTCTTGCGGCCCATTTTGTTGGCCTCCTCCTCGGACAGGGTCTCCCTCACGCTGAACAACGGGCCCAGCTTCTCCTCAAAGGTCCTCTGCCACTCGAGCACTGGGTGGAGAGACAGAGGTTTTGCTTCAGCCTGTCCCCCCCCCCCACAAGCCAGCGGGGCGTGAGGGGCGGAGCTAGCAGACTGACCTTCCCCCTGTGCGATGCGATTGGGCGGGACAGGCCCGCGCACGTGGACCAGGCCACAGCGGTTGGGCATCTCGTCCTCGCTGGGGTATTCGCAGGCATTGTAGTAGTCGATGGAGTGAACCAGGCGCAGGTACAGCAGCAGGCGATCCAGCACCTGGGGTAGAGGGTGAGACGGAGCTGAAATCACAGGTGGAACGGCCCCTGGGGCATCAGAAAAAAACTCAGGACGACGACAAAGACAAAAAGGATCCTTACTGTGCGAAAAGGACCGGAACAAAGCAAGAAAGAAAAAAAAAATGCTACCGTGATGCAGAAATGGACAAAGAAGATGTTATAGCTATACATGTTGGCCAGTTTGAAACTAGAGCAGCAACCTTGACAATTCCTCCCTCAGACTGACCTTCACCAGCTTCTCGTCCCGCTCTACGGTGATCTCCGCGGGGTTCCCCTCCTTCACCGCCTCCTCGGGCTCCGTGCCCGTGCTGCCCAGCAGCTCCTCCTCCTCCGCGTTGACCTCCTCGATCAGGTAGTCTGTGATGTTCTTCAGGATGGGGTTCTGGGCAGGAAGCTGCAGATGGGACACAGAAGCCAAACAAAACAATAAATTAAGGCGAAGATAACGGCCTTCGTCTCACTACAGCAACCGTAGGATTGGGGGGCTTTGGGGACTGAAGTCCGGCTGGTTGCCCAACCACCCACCTCCCACATCGATGTGTCAGAAAACTTCACAGCATTTACAACCGCAGACATGTTGTTCTAAAGCTAAGAGCTCAACGATCAGATCCAGCTGTGAATATGAGTAAAATGTAGAGACCGGAAGGACATCTGGAGAGAAGAGATTAACTGGAACATTAATCCACTTCCAGTTAAATCAGTAAATTCAAAACTGTTCACAGAACCCAACACAACTACTTTTATTCAGAAGAATGTCAGGTGCGAAAGCTGACCTCCTGTGGCACCTGGGCGTCGCCTCTTGGCCGAGAGCTCCACAGCCTCTCCCTCTCGTCCAGCACGTGGATCAGCTTGGCCGACAGCTTGATGTCGTTCCGCAGCACCTGCCGGTGTTGAGTGATGCCATTGACGTTGCGCACCCTGCGGGCGAGGTCTCTGTTCACCACCGGCGCCAGCTCGCAGTCCCGCAGCTGTCAGGGGGTGGAGCGTTAACAGAAAGCGTGCGACGGGAAACACTGTTAATTGCTGGGAATGCTCATCTTGTAAACACGCAGAGAAACGCATCCGGCCGTGCTCGGCTAGACACGAAGGTGTGGATGAGAAGGGACAGGCACGCACGGGGCAGGGAAGGGCAGACTCACCCGAATGTTTTGAAGGTTCCAGCAGATTTCTTTAATATTTACGCTCCGGTCAAAAGTCACCCAGCAACGACGGAAAAACCTGAATGACAGAGAGACTTTATCTGAGCCGCCGTAAACAAATGAGCTACAATCGGGAAGCTGAATCGGGTAGTTTCCCCCACAGAGATGCGAGCCCAGGACATACCGGCGCTCCGGCTGGGGGTCGGACAGGGCCACCCGCATGAATCCTGGGTACCGTCTGCAGAGCTGCAGAGGAGTGAGATGGTCAGCCTCACCCCAAATGTCTCACCCTGCCCCCAGTCACATGGGGCCGAGCATCCCAATGCCACAGCCCGGCAGAAGTACAAGGAAGCCAAACTGAAAAAACCCTGTATTGGATCTCATACCGCCCTGTGTCATGGAATTTCCTATACTGTGTGTGTGTGTGAGAAAGAGAGTGTGTATAGACTGGCATCCCATCCCGGGTACCCCCTGCCCATACCCAGTGCTTCCTGGATGCCATTTTTGGTAAATATTCTGGGAAACTGACAAACAGCATAAAGCAAACTGGCCGGTTAAAGCTTCGGCCACCATTGGGGTCGCGGAGCCAGCAGGTCTGGGACGGGACTCACAGAGATGATCTCTGCCTTGGAGATGGTGGGAGCGACGCTGCGCATGAAGAGGGAGCAAGTGCGGTGTAGCGGCCGCGGCTGAGGCGGCTGCTCCTCTTTGCTCTTCCTCTCCTTCTTCTCCTTCTTCTCCACATCTGCTGCTCCAGCACAGGTGGTGGTGGGAGGGGGCAGCAGACAGTGAGAGGAACCCACCACCCGCTTCTCAGCCCCTCCCCCTCTGCTCTGGCGTCAGCTACTTACCTTCTCCTTCCTCCTCCTCCTCCTCCTCCTCCTCCCTGGCGGCAGGCTTCTCGGAGGTGTGGGAGTTGGAGTCTGAGTCGCTGTCCTCGGAGGCGCTGGCTTCATCCTCGCTGTCTGCGCTGAGCTTCCTCTTCCTCTTCTTGCTCAGCTGCGTGAAGCGACAGAGGGCTTCAGGCTAGCTGTGAACTCTGACCCCCCGATGCACACTTTCACCCCATGATACATCACAGGTGATCCACACCCTTTTACATTTCCAGAGGCTTCCATAAGCAAACCGTCCATGCAGTTAGGCACAGAGTACGTCAGGCAGCTAACAGATCCACACATCTTTAGCTGACCTTCTTTGGTTCCGACTCGATCGTCTTCTCTGCATCCTCTTGTCCTCCATCTCCAGCAGCTGCTCCATTCTGCCTCTCTGTGCTGCTCATTCCATTTTCTCCCTGGGGGGGGGGGGGGGGGGGGGGGGCATGACCGGAGTTGAAAGGAGACCCCCTGCTATTTACAGGCCATGATAGTGACTTATTTACAAGAACTGACAGCTTTTAGGTTACGTGTTCAAATCCTTCACCACTGATCAACAGGTCATCTGACCAAATGGACAATAGGGATGATTTCATCTCTGGGTACAGGACTGAGGATTTAAGGGACTTGTATGGTGATAGGAATATACCCTCTCAATACAAATAGGAAAATTTGCTTATTAATTAGCCTATATAAAGTAATTTGATTAAGCACGTGAAATTAATCGATGATTAACAGCTCATTATATTTCTAATCCCTGCTGGTTTCGAAGCCTCCCACCAACTTTACTGAATATTCACACTGAAAACCAGGCAAAATAGCACAGTGACATTTATCTATTTTATACAAAAACGCAGCAGCCTTCATTAAAAACACACACACACACACACCTTATCTTTGCTCTCCTTGCTTGCTGGTGACTTGTGGTCTGCAACACTCCCTCTGGGCTCCTCCCTCCTCCCCTCAGGAACCACCACTGGGGGTACTGGTCTCTCCTCTTCCTCCATGGGCTGTTCCAGGATCTTCAAGTCATGGTCTGTCCCCCCCTCCATTTTTATCACAGCTGAGGAATAAGTCATTGAAAGAATACTAACTGGAAGCCTACGGACTCCAAGCAGCTGAAGCTCCCCCTAGTGAGTGGGAGGTGGTACAACACTTTCAGCATCATTCATGGCTCTCAACATTTTTATATCCAATCCATTAGGAATAAATGATTCTCTGCTGAAAAATAAGACATTTCTATTCCTTTAATCAGCAAATGCAGCATTTATTGCGTTTCAGAATTCTGTCCTGCTCGCTTTCTCACGCACACAGCATACCAGCATCAAGGACTTTGACAATGGCGGGCGCTCGGTCGATATCCAAGGAGATGCCATCAAACCAGCCGTTCTCCAGAAGATACATAAACACACCAAGCCGGTTCCGAAGGCCAGCATGTGCCTCTGCCTTCCTCCTGCCTGCCTCATCCGGATGGTATTTGGACCGGAACCTGAGACCCAGAAGTCATTGAAAGGAGAGGGGGGGGGGGCAGATGGCAGGTAGAGAGAAATATTAGCATCCTAAATGGAGAGGACAAAGCATAAAACCATTTAAAGTTTCTTTCCCTTAAAATAATTCAGAGACCCCAAAACAAAACTGAGAAATTTGAGATTCACAAAT
>JAODJW010000002.1:10994911-11029844 GCA_026777045.1 Hyperopisus bebe
AGAAATGTCCCCCTCAGTATATATTATAATTATGGCTGTAATCAAAATGGTTTATTAAAAAGCCTGCTTCAATTTTAAAAATCATTATTTGAAGTCTTATGTATTAGATCATTCGCAACATTATTACCACCATAATTGAAACTAGAATTAATTGTTCATCGCCCGACGATTACAAATGATACATTCGTCAGTATTAAGAATCAATATCACGCGATTAAAAGACTACATCTCAGGAGGGTTCCGCTTAAGCTATTATTCTAAAAAAAAAAAAAAAAAAAAAAAAAGTTTACAAAACGCAACTAAGTAATTAGCTATTTAGCTATTTAAGATGGTGACCTCATAAGCGAAGTAAGGTGTTTAGCAAGCTTTAAGTATTACTTGAGAATTATTCTGCGTGCAAAGACACGTGCGTGTTAATAAAGTGTCAGGTAGCTATCTAACATTAAGCTAACACATGCTATGAGTATGGAGCGTCTCATGAGCTATGGAGCTAATAACCATCTGCCTATTGTTAGGAGTGTCGGATAAAACCCGCCATTCTTCAGCGCTATTAAGTAGCATGAGCTCGACGAATAACCATTCGCTACTTTTAAACTCTTATATGGATCACAGACTGGTAACAATTTGATTGAGGCGAACGCCTAACTAGTCGACATTTGCAAAAAAAAAAACAACAAAAGAGGAAGCAGGTTACATCGTATCTGCTACCTGGTTAGGTTAATCCCAAAATAGCGCCGGGCAGTCCTGCTCACAAAGGCCTAGCAAAGCGCAGGCAGCCCGCTGTCAAAACGGATAAACACCGGCACCAAGCCCGTCGCCTTTTACCTGCTCAGTGTTGTGTACAGGCGCAGTGGGTGAACAGCATTTACCTGGAGTAAATAGTTTTTGCAAATAAGTCTGGGAGACAGACAGTACGGCGATGCCCCACTATCCTACACCGCCAACGCAGAGGATTATGCAACGCAACTCTACTCTTCTAGTAAATGGCACCTTGAAAGTGTTGATTGGTGCCCCCCGCCGGCTAGGAGGTGGAAGCGACTTCGTTTTACAATTATAAATTGTTTTAATTTTAGTCTACAATAGAGATCTTCGGGGACTAAAGCCAGTGAGTGTGCAAATCAGAGACTTTTTCACGGTACTGGAAAATTAACTCACGCTAACCAACACAAAGCATCCTCATTCAATAGTAAAGCAGAAAGCAGAGTCTACATAGTTACTGAGAACACCAGTCACCGATATCACACAGCATTTCAGCTATTAAGCATAAACGAAAAGGCACAAAAAAAACCAAACAAGTAGTTTTGAGAAAATATTTGTTTTATTTGTAGAAAAAAGAACAAAAGCCTTGCATAGCTTCCATCCAACGGGAGGCTTGTGGTACGGTATCAGTATGGCTGTCAATGTGGAAACAGTTCTACTCTCTAACAAACTGTTAACTTTTCAGTTTTTAAATTGAAATAGCAAACTCCTAATTACATATTTTGGAAAATAATAAAGGTACAATCAGAACACAAAATGGACAAATGTCAGTAATGTGGCCAAAACCGCTTTTTAGCATATTCCTTATGTAACTCACAGGGAACATGACTTTAATATGCCCATTTTAGGCTGGCTCAGGAGAAAACCAGTGATATGAGTTTGACAATTCCTGTTAATATCAGTCTTCCCTGAACTGTAAAAAAAAAAGAATGTAAGGGTATCACTTAAGTTTAAATATAGTGTGAAAATCACATTTATGCCCACTGACACAGGCATATGACAATAAGAAAAGAACTTACTAGACAAATAATTTAATTTGGGTAAATTTACAAGATAAAGGGTATAAAGACCGCGCTTTTCTGAAGCTGTCAAAGGACTGTATATAAGAAACGTACTGGTTAGAATGCAAATTAACTGGAATAGTTAATATTTGTAAACAAACAGTCCCCCAGAGTTCACCATTTCTGTGGATTATTTTTCAAAAGTTACAATAACATGAGAGCACCCCATGAAAAAACCCAACACAAAATTCTCTTTCTCAAAAGGTGCTTTAAGTAACCAGAACCTGAAATACGGACAAAATGCCCAGAGGTACTAATGAAAACTGTATCATTTCCAAGCTTGTTCATCATCGTCATTTCACAGAGCATACGAGGTAAACCTTTACATCTGTTTAATTGTAGGACATAGAGTTAATTACCTATGCACATTCCAAGAGAGATTATTTAGCTTAATTAACACGGGGGGTGTAAAATGGACTAAACCAGGAGACTATAGAGAAAGACTGGTCTATTTCACAGTTCATGAATGAAATTCAAAATGTATCAAAGATTAGTACAACAGAAGTAACAAGCTAGGCTAGACAAGTGACTCTGGGGGCAGGGAGGAGCTGATGACATTGGGCACAGGGATGGGGAGACTGGCCCAGGGGCAGGGAAAGCTGGATGGCTCTGGCATCAAGGATGAAAAGGGACGATGGGTCTCCATGCTGAAGACAGCCCTCTGGCACCGAATCACAAGCCCTGTCTGATGCTTTGAATAATCTGGAAAATAGCTGTGGCAGAAAACAAGCAGTTTGTGAAAAACAAACCAGTCCTTTCAGTTCCATACATGGAACATTTCTATGCAGTATATTCCAAACAAAAGAAGAAATTCACAATTGTGTTTATTTGTTCATCATATTCTACCCTTAATGAAACGCTGATGTTTCATGAACTTTGTCATAACTTACAAAAGTTGGCTAAAATCCAAGATAATAGATTAATAGAATCAAGATCAGATTATTTCTGATATTCATATTAAATATGTGTATGTATATAATTGGGTGAATTATGATTAATCATTCAGTGTGTGATATCGGAGTATACGTACTTATTGTGGATAAGACAGCAAAGTATTCACATTGAATGATTTATCTTAATCCACCTAATTATAACAAGATAAAAATCGGGTTATAGTAAAAATTACAAGTTTCACACTATGATTTTCATAAAAAGGCATATTTAATGTTGCAGCAAGAGGTACAAAATGCTTACTTTACTATTCAACTGCTAATCGGCCCAGAGTAGGCGTATACGTGACTGCTTATGCTGCACATAATATTGCGCCCGCGATATTTAGGAACACCAAAGTCAAACGTAGGCATAACATCAACCCATGTCGTTGAAATGTTTCACGTTAGACAAAAAATGTATTCAGATAATAAAAGGATAATGAATATCCATGTAATAGATTATATTTTGACTGCAATATCTCGGTGGCCTTGCCTAAATCCAGAGTGACGACTACGGACAAAGACCGACGTGGAAAGTCAGGGTTTAAGTTACCGTGCATCACACAGACAGTAACTTACCTGATCCACACACCACAAAGACAAAGAAGGCCAAGAGCCATGGTCCCACGGGGGACTTGTCCTCATTCACCACTCTCTAGAAAACAGACACGGTGGCAGAGAGAGACGGCACGTAAGTATGTACTTCCCTGCAATCTATCTGGATTTTTAAACACTAAAGCTTATCCATGCAAACTCAAGAGCCCCATTTATCGGACAAACACACTTAATTGGTAGCAGTCTTTCGGGCAGAAACCAAGATGTCAATGTATAAACGCTATATAAGTTCTTCCCAGCCTACCAAGCGCGTGTAACTGGGGTTAAGACTGAACCCTATAATTTAATCTTTCCCCTTATTCCCCTCCAGCATGACAGGGAGATGACGTCCTATACGGAGGCACTTCACATATTTAAAAACGCCGCATTTTTAAAGGAACGTCGTAAATAACCACAGCGTATAGTATAACAGTTTAAGGCCATTTCAGAAACAAAATGCATGGAAATGATTATATTTGCTGCGGACCGGCGTCGCATCAGCGAGCCGCACGTCCAGAAAACGCGACCCGCCACAGCGCGTCCTACAGCCGTATGTCACCGTTAAGCGGAATCATCCGCTAGTCGCCGGTTCGCTCCCGAAACGCATCTACTCCATAGCAGAAGGCAGCGAAGTGTCAGACCAGCGACGCCGAGCTGGAAGATGTTTTGTCTGCAGCGCAAATTAACACAAAAATTAAAAGGTCCCCGTACTTCATAGGCATATTTCCACATGCATGTGCGAGCTAGCAGCATTTGTCGCCGTAAATCTTGCAGGCGGTTTGATCAGCACCATAACAGGCGTACCGTGGTTCTCTGGACGTGTCCGCGCTGCGTGATGGTCTTGCTGTGCTTCTCGTTGGCCACTTTCATCCGCTGGACAGCCGACATGATGAAGCCTCACCCAGCAAACAGAAGATAATGCTCACAAAACCAACGACAGCTTTTGCCCCCAACTATGCCTTTTCTTCCCCCCCTCTCTCCAAAAATAACACCCGACGACGCCTCCGCCGCGAAAAAAATGACAAACCCGTCGACGGTACTTCGAAGGACGACACAGGCTGCAAGTTACGGAAAAGGAAGTATTTAAAAAAAAAGAAAGAGGCTGAGGGTATTCCCGCGTCACGTGACAGGGGTCTCGCGCGGACGCTGTCCCGCTTCATTGGCCCGTTAATATGTTGCTCTTGTTTCCAGGCGGCTTTGCACGCTGTGCAGCGTAATTCAGCTGATAAGGGATATGCGCAAGTTATCCTGCAGACTGCCGCTTTGTACGGATCAGGAGCATAGTTAGAGATGAATGGATAGGGGGGGGCTGAGTCTTTACTAGGGGTGGGGTAATTGGCAAACATGAAAAGTTATTCATGGTTTAAACCAATAAATACACACTTATTGGGAGGGGCTAAAATAGGCCTAAGGTCTCCCCTGTAATGGATTATAAACGGTCCAGGAATGGTAAATTTCTTAGCTTAGCTTGATTATTTAAAGAACTATACAGTCACTAACATTCTATATACTTCAGGCAGCATCATTTATTATTGCATAAACTGCTAAAATTTTCATTTAGTAACATTGGGAATTTAAGTTTTAAAAGTAAGTAAAATACATTAAATCCAGTTTATGCAAAGATAAAAAAAAAAAAAAAGCAATGGCAAAGGCTCACTGATAAGATTGTTTGGATTAACTAGTCAGGGTCACGGAGGGACCTGAAGCCTTGCCCAGGAGAACAAGCCAGGAGAACAAGCCAGGCCAGATGAGAGCTGCTGTTTTTACTTCTAAAAATAATTTAATATTGATACCTAGCTACAGAAATAGCTCTGCTCAGGGTTGCCAGTTTTGCGATCTTCATGACAAATCCGCCCATCTTAGGAACAGGGTTGCCAGTTTTGCGATCTTCATGAGAAATCCGCCCATCTTAGGAACAGGGTTGCCAGTTTTGCGATCTTCATGACAAATCCGCCCATCTTAGGAACAGGGTTGCTAGTTTTGCGATCTTCATGACAAATCCACCCATCTTAGGAACAGGGTTGTGAGTTAAAAAGACCTCGGTGGAGGGTAGTTTAAAAATAGACAACGGGCGGAAATCAAACTTTTTTTTTTATTCAAACAGAAGTCAGAATGAAATGTGCTCAGTTTCCTGGCCAGTACATTGGAAATGATCGCGGGAGCAGGCCTAAGGCGTTATAAACATCCAAAGCCGACCCCACCTCTTTCACATTGTAAGATACTTAAATATTACATGTTTTTGGGCTGTTTCAAGTCTATATTATGCAGGTTAGGGGAAGTACTGACAACCCCGCCTTGCTGAATAGTTAACTATTTAAATCTTCGGTGTTATTGAATAGCTAATAGCCTTTCCCTTAGTAACATTGTCATTTGACACTTTGACTCCCCGGGAAGGTTTTTTTCCATCATCCATTGGCACAAGATTAAGATTATATATGTATAATGTGTACTTAGTAGACCTATAAATATATGTGGAGACTCATTGCCATTTTGCATGGGCAATGATAAAAAATGGCTTCTGAGATTCCTGGTGGTCCATTAGCAATACTGCAGTTAGGAGACAATGTCATTGTCAAAAACTAAACTACAGGTATATAAAGTATAAAACACATATACAACAGATATGTATGGAATTTAGATCTTTTCAGTTTATGGAGGTCACACTCAATCCAGGATCTAAGCACTCATGCTTGGATTTATCTCTATTTTGCAGACGCCTTTGTCCAAAGTGACGTACAAGTGAAAACTTTAGTGTACAATAACATTATAACAAGCATTCATTTTCTACTTATTGGTTATGTATAAATTCAGTTCTATAAAATCTTATGTGTCATTTGAAAAACTATTTCGGATTTCACATTTTTTTGTAGCGTCATTGCTTTTCAGTAACATTGAAATTCCAGGCAACCACATTTCCAATGCAGTAAAACACTTAAGTATTTGCGGGGCAGTGGTGTCTTAATGCTTAGGGAAGCGCACTTGAAATTGAAAGACACAACTGAGGTACTCTGAGTCAGGTACCCCCCCCCAAGCACTGCTCCCTGGGCACTGAATTAGCTGCCCCCTGCTATGTCACATATGGGTTAAATGCAGAGGACATATTTTGTTGTTTTCACTGGTGTGTCAACAATGACCACTGATCACCAAATTCTAAATAGTAGTACAGCAAATATGTAAAATGTTCTAAAAATTCCAGCTCCCCATCCCTGTGCTTTCTGGAATAGAATCTAGCACCACCCCCAACTCAGAAAAACACCAGATAAACAGTCGATAGATTAATGGATAGGTGGTTGTATGGGTTAAATTCCAAATGTATTACAAATGAGGAAAATTGATATTATTATTATTGTTGTTGTTGTTATAAACGCACAGAGACAATCCGGATGTATCTATTTAAGTAAAACGTAATAAGTAAAATCGGGCTTATTAAAATAAAAGTCAGCATCCTTGATGGGTTGGCATTTTTTTGGGGGGGGGGTGGCATGGTGTGGAATTCCTATTGATGTTCTTCTGCGTATTTAAACACCACTTAATCCCTAGTGCTAATAGTACCTGTGAAAAATTGCTACCTACTTATATAGAAACTAATTAACGAAAATCTATAATCCTTTCAAAATGCATTCTTCAAACGCTTCATTGTTAGCCTATTAAAATCATTATAACTTCAGCCAAAGCAGTGCTGATTTCTGTAACTCCAAAGCCCTAGGAAATACTGTATAACTCTTCCTTTGGCCTTATATACACAGTCTGTTTGCTGATGAACATATTTTTCTTATCCCCTTTTGTATGTAGATTTTTACCCAAATAGGCATAGGATGTTGTTTTTAAGCAAAGTTGCTCAAATTCTTATTCATTTAGTAAATTATTTCATCAGTCCTTTTAAAATTCCTTCCACAGCTGAAGATAAGACAGTTTCTGACCACTCCATAGTTCATATTAGATAGTTCATTGACAGGATGTGAGGTCTTATCACGATATAGGGATGAACTGTGTTTTTCTGTACTAGTCCCATAAAGGGTTTAATCTTCATTGTAAGCTTATTTTTTAGTTTGTGTCACGAGGTTTACCCAAACACAGTGGCAGAATCGGGTTGTTAGAAGGGCAGGGGTAAAAAAAAGGGCCCAGATGGCACTAGATCATGTGAAGGGCAGCCAATAGCAGCAGGTTTTCAGCCTTGGGGTCGCCCCCCTGCTCCCCCCAAGTGGGATGGGATGTCTAAAATGCACGTAATTTTAAATGTGTGCATATGTTTGACATGCCATGGACTGGTGTCCCATTCTCACCATTTCCCTGCCTTGAGACCAATGTTTGAATAAGCTCCACCCCCTCACCAGCCTGTACTGAATTAGCTTCCAGAACTTGCATGGATTTCAATACCTTTATGAAAGACAATTTTCTGCCTGTGGACTGCTTTGTTCCACGCACGGTTTTTGTGTTGTGTATTAATTCGAAAATCTTTGGTTAGAATTTATTATTTAAGAAATATATTAATACCACGATCTTCAATCAATTGCTTAGACATTCTCCTTGGAAAAGAGATGAATGGATACTTGTTATGGTAAATTTACACATTACGCAATTAACCCTCAAAGTATTAATCTTGGACATGGGCAATGTTTGTTTATGATACCATATTTATCCAAAGTAACTCGATAAGGCCTATCTTTGCTAAGGTTATAATGGCGTTACGCCTTGTTATACTCTAACCGGAAAACATGGTGTTATGTTACGTTAAGCTGAATGACCATCGAATGACCACCTTGTGTTCAGACATTGATTTTAAAAACAGAATATTCCAAATTTTTTCTGCAAAATATCTATTGTAACACAGAGCTGCACATACCAGTTAATTATGACATATCTTCGGTGGTTTCTTTAGAAATGTACTTTACTCTGCCCCAATATAATTGGATTTGGCAAAGATGCAATCATTAATTAATTTTGGTTATAAGAATATTTTTACGTTTACAGCTTACATTTTGTAATTATTTTGATTTATTCCAGAGTTACTGGTCTATCTGAAGTACATAATCATTTTAGTTTCCTAATTATTAGTCTATATCATTATTTCTCAACGCAGTCCTCGGGGATCTGGAGAAATCCAGGTTTTTGCTTCCTGAGGGCCGGGTTGAGAAACACTGGTCTATATCCATCCATCCATTATCCAAACCACTTATCCTACTGGGTACACTGGTCTATATCTCGCTGCTAATAAGGGACAACATTAGTTACATTATTCATTCATAAATAGTAGATTGATGTCATCCTTTTCTCACAGAGCTGACAAATTTCAATATATATTTAGATTTCAATGCCCAGTAAGACACAAAACTACATTTTTCTGAAAAAATAAAATCTGGCTTTTATGTATCACAATATACATTGTAAGATACAATAAATAATATTCATACACACGACACAAGCATCAGGTTTAAATTCGTATTGAAATAGTCAGCTCACACAAGGCTTCCATGTCAGGGCCAATAGACACACCACAATGGCAGCAGCACATAAAACAAAGCGAACCAGCTTGTGTTTAAGCTGGGGGTCAAGATCATTCTACACATTTAAGTCCTAGACACCATGATGTCTAAGGTCGTGGCAAGAATTTAGGATTACGTTTAAGTCCAGTCATGCTCGTGCATCATTGTTACAATGGAGCCTTCGTTCCGGCTGTAGAAAAGATTTGTAGGGCAGAAGGACAAGGTAATCCAGCTTTTCAGTCAAGGTGAGCGTTGTGTTTCACTGAAATGTTGTCTTCTTAATCACAAGGCTCTTTTTTTCTGGAAGTAAAGAGACAGTGTACTTAGTATTATGCCAGAGCACCATTAAAATAACACAGACTTAGACAAAATGTTGTATATCAAGTTAAGGGTATGGGGAACTTATTTTTATAGCATGTTAGAGATTAATATTTAGCAGTGGAAGTATATTTATCAGTTGGCCTTGGTGCAATGATTTGGCTGTAGAACAGTAGTTGGTTTTGAATTAATCAACCTTTGATGACATACAGTTGTCAGTGGAAAATGGATGGATGGAAATGCATCTGATTGCCTGTGTGGCTGTGCATTGCATTGTGTTCTGTACCTGCACCTTGTTTATTTAGTACTCTTAGTGTTACATTAAACATGCAGCTTTGCCTAGGCTCTCTTAGCATATGAACCATAGCAACGATAATGCTAACCGACAGTCGTGTACTGTTCATTACTATATGCGTATTAAAATGCTTTGATAAGTACTCATGAAGCATAATCATAGTAACTATAACTACGAGGGTTTACCTGCAATCATTAGCATCCCAGACCGCTCAGGGCTCCAATTCGATCCAATTTCAGGCCAAAACAGCCCTTTCCTGAATTCCGAGTTCTGCCTCTGAACTTTCTTTGGCGACCCAGAAAATCCAGCAGGAGGCGGGTGCCACGTTCTTGGCTCTCCTGTGAAGCCGAGGCTGGGCTTGACCCTGAGCCCTCGTTGATGTCATGTTGCCTAAGCAGAAGCGAGCTGACTGGGCCGCCAAAGAGGTCCTTTAAGACCTTTAGTCAAAGAGAAACACACACACAAGCTTCAATCGACACACAATAAAAAACATCAAACGTCTGAATGAACAATTGAAGAAAATGAAAGCAATTCAACCTTGTTCAGTCACTAAATAAGTATTGAGAATCTTCGGACACATTTATAATTGAGAAAAAAACCAGGTAAGAGTATGGCCTCCTAGGAATGAGAGGCTTAGCTACCTGGATACTTACCCGAGGGTCAGATTTTTGTGGTGATGGTCTTGATTCCACCTGGATGGCTACAAGAAGCAGTAGGGAGAAGAGGTATACAATGAGAGGAGACGTGGAAGAAGATGAACAGGCCATCCTTGTTTTAAAGAGAGAATCTTTGGAAGAATACGTGCAAAATTTCAATATTCAATATTTGTTTGACCCTCAGATTTCTATACACAAATTAATGGATTTAAATTGTGCATTAATCTAAGGGCGTTTCTTGTTTATATTTCTAAGGTTTGTTCTGTCCTGTATGGAATCAGGACTGGTCTGGTCTGTTGTATAGGACACTGGCCTTGGATTTAAAGAGAATTTCTGTGATGTCACACATTCTGGACTGTAGCTCTTAGAAACCACTCAGCCCAAAGCCAGCACCCCCTCTTTCACTAACTGACAGCCCCCCCTTTGTACGTAAGGCCTCATTCTTTATGTAATGCTTCCTTTTCTTTACCTTCTGTCAGCTTTTCAATTTATGAAATTATCTTGCCTTTCTCTGAACTATATGTATTAACTATATATATTTCTTTCCTACTTTTTAACTTTCTTCACCACCACTAAAGCTTCTTCTGAAGCTCTCATCATTCATTCTTATAACTTACCCTTTTTGCATTATAAATATATAAATATCTCTTTCCACTGAGTTGTTCACCTTACTTTTTTTCATAGCAATCTTTCAAGTTTCAGACTTTAGATAGATACATTTTGAAAATAAATTTGGAAATAAAAAACATAGATAGATATGTTTAGAAAAGAAATGTGGAAATAAAAAACATAAAAACATAGATAGGTATATTTTGAAAATAAATTTGGAAATAGAAAAACAGAGATATGTTTTGAAATAAATTTGGAAAAAAAAATTAATTTAAATAAATTTTCTGTGTTACAAGATTTGTGGACAAGATTATTTGTCCAGTGATTATAGTTGTAATTTTTATATCATTAGCTACATTAGAGTTCAAATATTTGAGACAAAATAACAGGCTAATCATTGTTAATGGAAACAAATAGTTTCTTTTTTGTCTAATTAAAAATAAGCCAATTTATCACATTTAAAATAATAAGGGCCTCATTCCAGACATGACCTTTTGACCTTTGTCTGCGTATGCTACGTAAAAATTCTCCCTGGAAACAGCTCACAACTCAGAAACAATGTTCACTCAAGCTTTTAGAGAACCAGTCCAATAGTTCAACACCCTCTCTGAGTTACCTTAGAGATGACCAATGATTAGTGCCCAAATATTTTCCCCATGCCCAGTTCATCGCTGTTTTTTCAGTTTTTCTTTCCATTTGGGGAAGCGGAAACAAACTCTAGCATACTGTTAAAGCACTCCTTATGTAGTGGGCAATGGAATCGAGCCATGCAAATTGCATGCAAAGTATGTGAAAAATGCAACTCTTGTCCCAGCACTATAATTCTCATTATATTTTATTGTTATATACTGAGTAGATTGTGCACTCTGCCAGACTATGGAAAGGACGCAGCTGTAAGTTTGGTTGGTCATAAATTTCGACCGTGGAAAAGTGCAGAAGAGAAAAGATTCTGAAGAAGCATATAATGTAAAACTTTAATTAAAGAAGCACTGCTCAAATATTCAAAGACTCGCTGGTACTAGTTTATGGGTGCAGTGATGTAAACAGCAAAGGCCGGAGGAGGACAGTATTTCAGAAGGTTATTGCTTGGCATTTTCTGATCTTTCCAGTCCTTGGTCTGAAGGAGAACCCTACTGGGAACCTCCAGGAACCTTCTGAAGTTCTTTTACGGACGTGTGAGTAAAATGTAACAAATATGTCACAGACAAAGACCTGCCAATGAGAAATTAAACACGGTGCTCCTGTTTCTTCCCTCTTCTGTGCACTAATATCACTATTGAGGTGGTGATTTAAGAAAGCAGTGTTGACTGCACCACATGAACATGAACGTCAGCATGTGTGTGTGAGAGAGTGTAGGTTACATCCATCCATACATCCATCCATCCATCCACCACTCCTGTTTCCATAATCTTGCCAAATAAAGGTGTATGCATGTTATATTAACCCTTTAAATCCATGAAATGCATGTAAATAACTCCAGATGAGTGGAAATTTAATACAGTAATACAGAATATGCTTTTGGTGAAGCTGTTAGTTCATGTCTAACACCAAGCGTTTCATCCATATCTCCTCAGACAAACTCAGCAGCCGGCATGTTAACCCCACCCTGCATCTGGGGGCAGGCAAACCCCACCCTCCCGGCTGCATGACGTCAAAGGGAATTAAGCCAGCAGGACTGTGCACTGGGGTTAACGGGTCGTATTGGGACGCAGAGTCCAAAGACAAAAGGTAGAAGAGCGATGATCCGACGAGTAGCTATCCATCGCCCCCCCCCCCAGCTCCGACAGCTCTCCGGTATCTTCCCCCCCAGCATTGTCTCAGCTGGGCCTGGCCTTCAGGGCCGGATAGCCGTCGGTGATGGATGGCGGGGGGGGGACAGAACGGGTGGCCTTTTGAGTCCCGGGACTCCACGAACGCACAGCCCTTTGCAGCTCTGACGCAGATTGTCCCATTTACACCCCATTCCCCCCCATCGGGACAAAAGCACAGGGTCATATACCAGCCCCCCCTGCCCCACCTCCCTCACTCCCCTTCCTGCCCCGTCCTCCCTCCCATGTCCGCTCTTCTCACACTCAAGCTGCCCCCACCGTCCCTGCTACAGCCATGACATCGCCGCTTATTAAATACAGGTATATGCATGACATCACTGAGCTCGCTTGGACATCTAGACAACCTCTTGCTAACTAGTCTGATTTTATTTCCTACATTTCTCAGTATCCCTTGCTATGACTACCAATGATATACTATAAACCATCCTTGGTGTTTTTATAACCATCCATTCATTTTCTATACCCACTTGTCCCGTGCAGGGTTGTGGGGTCCAGACCCTTTTCCGGTAGCTACTGGTGCTTTTATGCTATTCAATTTCTAGTTCTTATAATTGAAATATATTTCGATTTGAAAAAAATTGTGATGGAATTGTTCTGGATTATATATTCAAATCAAAACAGTATGTTGTGTATAAAGCCATGTGAATGTATAATAATTAATAACAACAACTTATAAAAGTTGTTTTGGGCAGGAAATGTACCAAATGTAGAAGGTGTTACGCATGGATTAAAACATACCCAGCTAGTCACTGCTGAGCAACTTTTACAGCCACAGGCAGAATCCTGGACCCATTTCAGGGACGTTTTTACCGCTGATGGCAGGGGGGACCTGTACAACGGTGAAGGAGCAGTATCTATGGAAACCAGAGTATGATTTGTCTTAGTCAGTAGTCACATGGTCTTGAGCAGACATCTGAATGGCCTGTTGGGACCAGGACCTCAGCAATGGCTGCTCCAACTAGGTGCCTGGATAGTCGTTAGAAAGGGGATCAGGATTGTGACCCACAGATTTTTTATCTCTGCAGTCTCAGACTCGTGGATCCAAGATTCAGTTAAGCCATTTTGGTGCAAATTAGGTCATAATGCAACAAGAAAACAAGCACGAGAAGTGTGCTATCACAAACCCCATAATTAAGATCAAAGCAAAACAGTCATTTTTGTAAAATTACCCAACCACAAAGCCCTTACAGTTAGATACAACTTGGGAAGGATTGTAATGATTTCTATATATACTAGTAAAACATGGGAATTTATATGAAAAGGCATTTAAACCTGAGTGTGAGCTTTCGGACCCTGAGCACTAAATGGGGCCAGTTAATCTTGGCAGCCGTCCCGGGCAAAGTCAGCTGACCCTGAGGGACGTTGCCAGCCATTTCATGTGGCTCTGCACACTTTGTTTCCAGCATGAATGTAAACTACATTGTGAAGACAAGCGTGGAAATAGCTCGGCCCAGCCAAGATGGCTGAAAATTCACGAAAGGGACAGGAATACGGCGGAGCGACCATGTGTATCCTGCCTGGTTGCTCAGGTCGGGCTGTAGATGTATGCAACCTGACAAAGCTGACCTGAAGCTTAACTGTATTCACGTGAATCATAAATTGTTACCCACTGTAGCTGTATGCATTATGCATTTTATGCTACTTGGTGTAATTTCCCCTATGTGCACTTTTACTGTGGCTTATTGTTTTACAAATACTTGCTCATAATTGATTTATTCAGCCTAATCTATGTATAAATAGAAAATTACGTATAGCACCCTAGTTACCAGTTAAGCACACATAAATGAGCTGGTAGGATGAGCATTATGGCCGCAGTTTTCTGACAGGCCATAAGGGGGCGATCTTTTCTCAGCATCCACCAGAGCTCAGTGATTGAAGCATGTTGACTTATCTCCACACTACAGAGGTACAGAGGCTTAAATCTACAGACTCCCCCTTGGAGAGATAATCTTGACCTTTCAGGAAAAATGTTAGCATTTGGAGATACACCGCAAAGCATTTATTTTAAATCCTGAATACTTCCTTGAGCCCAGAACACTTTTCCTGCCCTCAGATAGAGGCTTGGAGCCTGGTTTCCGATAAGTGAGTGTGACAGAAAAACTGTGCAATAGATTCTGCCATTTTCCAGCATCTTGTACATGAGAAAATATGACCAGTCAGGTATGGAGTATCCAACCCTCTCACATTACTTCATACAACCAAGCATCTTAAGTGTCTGCACCCATTATGCACAAAAGGGTTTTAAGTCGCAAATGCATTTTTGACTACACAATATTAAATGATTTCCACACTCGCAGGAGTTTCAGTACTAAAAACTGTGCTTGAGTACGTTTGTCCTTGTCCATGAAGAGGCTCCTATTGCTATATTTATAATTTACGTTTCTATATTATAACTATCTGGGGAGCATTCAGCAGATATCCAGTGCGTAGTAGAATATCCATCGGTTTGGTCTGCTCTACTTTAATGCAGATGAGACTCAGCCAATCAACCTGCGCGAAAGAAGCTGTTCTAAGCTGAATCTTGATTGGCTACTACCGCCCAGGTTAGGCTGTGGTCTAAAGGCTGTCATATTGCTTAGTAACATATCCTAGATTAACACGATATCTGGGTTTTAGAATGTGGTTTCCAGTACTTAAAGTACATGCATTATAGGTATTAAAAGTAACCTCAGTGGAAGACACGTATTAAATCAAAATACATTAATTGAACTGAAGGTAGAGATGTGGGTTAACCATGATTTTGGGTTTTAGGTGTGTTGCACGTACTGTATGGACGCAGAGCTACGTTAGATGCTAAATGATGAGATATCCGTACCTCATGAGGTTAACAGGACGCAGCCCTCACTTAGCGAGTTCGATCTTTCAGGTCAAAAATACATGGTTTGCATAGGATAAGTCTTAAGATGGCTGGGATGACCTGTAGAGAATTTCAGCAGGACCAGGATAGATGCCACGCCTGGGTTCTTCCATTTGCCGATGGGATTCGAAATTTAATTTGAAACTAAGCAAATTGAAGAAGTTCAAATGGAATAGTTCAGTAATGACAGTCATGTACAGTCCATGCATGAATTGGTGTTATATTATCCTTGGTTATATTTTATTATTGGAGCAGTGGGGAAGAAAGTATTCATACTACAGCACATTAACCCCCCCCTCCCAAAAAAAAAAAAAAACCCATCTAGGTTTGTCGTACAGAAAGAACATAAAACACCCAAAACATTTTCACCTCAAGATTTATTTCAGTCAAATTCTTCCAGAGATCAAAAGCAAACTGGGCAGAGGCAGTTACAAAAGACGTTGCCGATCAGAGGCCACTGGCCAGTCTTAAGTCATCTTCAGTCCTCACAGAGGCTGGGGGACTGAGGACGTGTTGGGCATGAGGACAGATTTAGTTGACCTTGGGGTGACGGAAGTCCTTGCCAGCAAACTTGGCATTGCTTCCAAGCTCCTCCTCAATCCTGGAGGAAAAAGGTCAAATATCAAAGTGTTAAATTCTCAGAGTAAAGCAGACACTAGTTGTGAAAGTTAAGCTTCATCAGCAGCTGCTGAGCGCCGTATTTACATCAGCTAACCTCACCTCATCAACTGGTTGTATTTTGCCAGACGTTCTGACCTGCATGGTGCACCAGTCTTGATCTTCAATGGCAGAGGTGGGGAGGGAAGGGAAAAAGTCAGATGTCATTCTGTGTTAACAAATGTTCATGGAAGGAGTGAGGGAGCAGAAGATACCTGTCCAGTGCACAGGCCAACAACCAGGTCAGAGATGAAGGTGTCCTCAGTTTCTCCAGAGCGGTGGCTAACCATCACTCCCCAGCCATTAGACTGGGCTAGTTTACACCTGCAATCAAGGTCAAAGGTCAGCTTGTTTACAAGTCACACAGGTTACTCCGAAAACCTTACTGGAAGGTTATCAGAGAGGGTTTCCTAAGAGAACATTGAATTTAAAGTTGGACTGCAGAACGTCTACCCACCAGACTGTACGATCTTAAGACGGAAATATTCTACAGGATGCTTACGCCTTGATGGACTCGGTGACGGAGCCAATCTGGTTGACCTTCAGCAGAAGGCAGTTGCAGGCCTTCTTCTCCACGGCCTGCTGGATCCGCTTGGGGTTGGTCACGGTCAGGTCATCGCCCACCACCTGGATGTCCACAGAACCTGTGAACTTTGACCACTGCTCCCAGTCATCCTGGTCAAATGGATCCTCGATGGACTGTACTGAGGATCACAAAGATTAGAGCAGTGAAGAGGAGGGGGGTGGGATGCAATACAGTCACTATTATAGTTATTCATAAGCTGCAACACTTCTGTAATGTCCCAGAGGCTAATAAATGCTATAATACGACTTCTATAAAACCTCTGCTACAGCAAAACTGAATAAGGATCCAGCTGCACAACCCATTTAAAGCCATAGGACAGTTATTTTGGGCAACAGTATGCAAATATGTTAACTTTCTGGCTGTTGTATAATGCACAAGATGATCAAGCTAGTGCTGTGCAACTAGTAAACGTGTAAGCAGTACCTGGGTAGTTCTTGATGAAGCTCTTGTACAGGTCTCCCAGCTGCTCCCCAGAGATGTGGCGAGACGGGTCATCGGGAGACTTGAAGTCCAGGTCATATTTGCCGTTTCTGAAGAACTCCGAAGCGGCAACATCCATGCCAATGATGATCTTGTCAGGATAGCCAGCTTTCTCAATGGCAGTCTTCAGCAACTCCAGAGCTAAACGAAAGAGGCTCGTGAGTAATCAGTTACAAATGTAGGGACTAGGATCATCATAGATTACAAAAATTAGTGGTTTAACGATATCCAGTGAAGTAACCAACAGAAAGTGACCGAAATTGCTTGACAGCACCAGTAGCTTCTACCATTAGCTCAACACCCCCCAGTTCTCACCCTCATTGTTCTCCAGGATGTTGGGAGCAAAGCCACCCTCATCACCCACATTGGTGGCATCCTTTCCGTACTTGGCCTTGATTACGTTCTTGAGGTTGTGGTAGATCTCGGCACCGATACGCATGGCCTCGTGGAAACTAGCCGCACCCACCGGCAGGATCATGAATTCCTGCATAGCCAGCTTGTTCCCAGCATGGGAGCCACCGTTGATGACATTGAAAGCCTGTAGAATTTGGGAGCATTAATGGGGAGGACACAAGAACTTAGTGACCCCTTCATGGTCTCAGTAGCAGTAAAATTGGCTGTTATTTAGAGATGTAGCCATGGTCCTGCTCTGCCTGCTGACGTTAGCTTACGACAGAGGTCGCACTCCCCTTCCACGCGTTACCATCCCGCCTGTAGCCCTTCCCTCAGGAATTCCCATGATGACTCACTGGTACAGGCAGGATCACGTCCTTGTTTCCAGCGAGGTCAGCGATGTGGCGGTACAGGGGAACACCCTTCTCTGCAGCTCCGGCTTTGCAGACCGCCAGAGACACACCCAGGATGGCATTAGCGCCAAATTTAGCTGCAGAAAGGTGTAACGCCAGTAAATGTGTGCCAAAAAGGAAAAGTTGCCCATACTGCTAGAGAGTGAGATTCAAGTCGCCATTTAATCATCCGTTTATAATTTGAGCTTGGCCAACATCCAAGTTTGAGCTATGTGGCATGACCCGTCCACAGACAGTTTGGGCCCCATTTCCACCTTAGCTAGGGAAAAATTAACAAGTCATTTAGATTCTCTACAATCACAGGGTACCCCCCCCCCCCCCCCCCCCCCCATCTTATTTATACATGGGTAATACATCTTCAAATGGCCTTAGGTTAACAGGGCAAATATCAGTGGGCGTTAAATTACTCACACTTGTTCTCAGTGCCATCCAGTTCCAGCATGAACTGGTCGATCTTCTCCTGCTCAACCACACTCAGTTTCTGTGCAGGATGGCGCACAAGACAAGCAGAAATCACAAATGAGACAACGCACGTCAGAAAATGCATCAGTGCTCTACCACGACTGCACTGACCTTCTCAATCAGTTTGGGGGCAATGTCCTTGTTGACATGGTCAACGGCTTTTACCGTACCTGTGAGGCAAAGTTGATAAATCACATTTTTGCTTCAGAGCAAACTAGCTGGAGAGCATCTTGGATCGCACATACAGCTTTTAGGGGAGTGACCAACATTGGGCAACTTGACACTATGATGTGGAACCCAGAAGCTCAGCTAACATGGGGAAATGGTTCTTCAAATGAGTCTTCAAAGGTTCAAACCTCATCCCCATTGTAAGATACCTCAGCAGAATGTAGGTTTTGCATGTTTGAGACTGAGGTGGTCACCTTTGCCCAGATAGCGAGACTTGTCACCATCTCTAAGCTCGAGAGCCTCATGAACACCAGTGGAGGCACCGCTGGGAACAGCAGCTCTGAAGAGCCCTGGGAAGAAACAGTAGGAAGGGTGGGGTCCAATTACAGATGGTAATAAACGTGGCACAGAGACATACCGGTGCATCTTCAGAGATTAGACCTCTATAGAGAGCTCAGTACAATGAGCAGAGGGGCTTTCAATAAGCAGAACCACTGAACACTAATGGAGGCTCACCTTTGGCCGTGTACAGGTCAACTTCTACAGTGGGGTTTCCTCGGGAGTCGAGGATCTCACGAGCATGGATCTTGGTGATTGACATCGTCGCTGGAAAGAGGGAAGACCACCACTTAATGCTTGAAGACAGCTGAGGGAAACCGGGTGGGATCTAGAAGCCTTGACAGCAGCCCTAATCTTACAATCAGAATGAGTAACAAAATTGTTCCATCCTATTCTGTAGAGACTATGACCAAGTAAGAGACAGTAGCCATGCTAGATACAACTGCCTGACATTCTGCTTTGAGCAAAATTTAGACCCCAATGCCCAGTCACTCTAAGGAGGGGTATAAATAGCCAGGGAGGGAGGGGAATTAAAGGGCGCATTCCCCCCCCCCCCCCCCCACCAACACACTGTCCAGTCTCACCTACTGTACTTAATTTTAATCTGGCATTCTCTGGTTTAGGCTTTGCACGTAGTGCATGCCCTATCAATGGTGCCCCAACACAATGTGTCACTTGAGGCTGACAGAAGCATTCCATTGCAATGACCCCCCCACCATCCCATTACAATCCACAAAGTACACACAATACAATAAACAAATTTTATTACAATAAACAAAATGTCCATAGTTTAATGCAGCTTCCATGAGAGATTTTCTTTGCATTTATTCCTGGTTAAAAAAGGACACACAAGCAGCACTGGGATCACATCAAAAATAGCCTGTAGAAAATGCCCAACCTTTACACGCCTGCCCCATGACCTCTGATCTTTCCCCAAAAGCTTGCTGACATTTGAATCACTGCACAGCCGCACAGAGGCAATACATGTCAGTGTATCAGGTTGTACCGGCCCGTTACATTATGCATCGCTCATAACCTTTATCCTGACAAAAGGAAACCAGGAGCAGAGGAGTACGCAGATTATAGCCATGAACATTTGAAATAGAGTCATTAAATTTTCACGATAAAGTTGGTGGGTCTGAGGTTAATATGCTACTGGGCCCAACATGTCGACCCAGATGACTATTGACCTTTACCATTAAAAAAAAGGAAATGTTAAAGGGTCAAGATTTAAGAGCAGAGCTTCTGCAGCAACATAAAACTCAACCTGCCCTTGACCTGCACATAACCAAGCGGATGCGTCCCAGTATCACTGGGAAAACTCAGACGCTTCAGTGTTAAACAACCACTGATGTACAATATCTAAAGGACTGAATTGCCCAATGATGTGTTACTCCTGTATAACACATCGCTGATATAAATCAACTTGGTGGTCCGTTCTTAAAAAAAAAAAAAAAAGGCCCAATAAATGTTACTACGTTAAACTGTGCGTGCGACAAATCAGCGAGTCGTGGAACCAGCACAGATAGGCCTATATCAGGTTCGATTATAATGATAATTGATGAGCTGATAAAAAAGATTATTGTATAGCAAAACTGAGACTGACCACAGCTATCTAACGTAGTCTCATGCAGTTACGCGTTTGTGTCCCCATCAGAAAACAATTGCGTCAATTTACAGTTATAAGCACTGTTTTCACCCCTCAACGGATTTTGACTTGTGGCCAATGGACTTTGTCCGCTCGATTTCTATAGACAACCGTTTAAACAAAGTTGTGCAATATGAAACATTACACAGGAAAAAGGCCGCGCTCGGGAAGGATGCGATTTCCTCTTTGCTGTACTGTAGGCAGCTGCTTCACACACGCGCGAAATGCAGCTTCATGCCGCGATCGCAGCTGCGCTCTTCCGTCATGCACGGATAAAAATCACCAGCAGCTTTGGCACATCGAGAAGGAGGCGCTCGACCTCCATGGAGATCCACATCGTCAACTTTAGAGTAAATTAAATAAATCCGGGTTTGAATTAGAGTATACCATGATTAAAAAAAAGTTACAAAAAGCGCAACTGGTGACCCAGACTAAATTGGGAACTTTATTCCGAGTAGGACAAGCAATGTTACCACCTTGTTTAATGAATGACAAGTTTATGTGGACGCTCCTATCTAGAAGCTGCGACATGGCGGAACTAATGTTCGGCAAAGATTTTACTAAAATACCAATGCTCACTCATTTTTGCTTTGTGCAGAAAAAAAAGAAAAAAGATCAACACGAACTGCGCAATAAACAACCCGCTGTATAGGCATTTATTTTACCTGAGTGTGGTTGGCTTGACCGATTGCCCGGCTTCCGGCGAAACTTCAAGGTGCTTGAACTTCGTCCCGCACGGCAATTTATAGCAACTCCCTCTTGTCTAACTTCCCAATATGGTAAGCGCCTTTAGAGACCGTCGCGCAATTCTCTTTCTTTTGCCTCTCATTGGCTTCCGTGTTTTTCATTGTTTGCTCACACCACCCCTTGTTTATCGACATTTTCATAAATGATATGAATGAGTGGTCATAGTGGGTACTGGGGATACCAGCGAAAAGAGTACGATTACAGACAATATAGGGGTCCGTCTGAGGGTGCGGGGTAACTTGACCTTTGCTTCTGGTGTGAGGGGCATCTTTACAGTCCCAAGTGACTTTGAAGGAGTAAAATTAGCGGTACTAACCTGTAACCATGCAGGGGGGCTGACAGCTTCAAGCTCGGAGACCAGTGTCGCAGATCTAGACCTGTATGGGGAACTGGGGAAGTGGGGGGTGCGGTTATCTCGCCGTTTTAACCCTTTGTTTATTGTGAAAATCATTCTAATGAAATATGTTTTATTATTATTTTATTCATCAGCCAAAAGAACCAACCCAATGCATGGACCTGAGCCTACATGGCATTATTTGTTAAACCACTGTGTTTTATTCACCTGCTGTGATGGAGCGTACTATAAACGCCATGAAAACATAAAATTCGCATAAAATGTAGACCGTCCGTAACCGTATATTGTCCCGTGATCGTGCTATGAAACTTTGATGTTCAATCAGTGAGACAATGGGGATTCATTTGTTCACAGAGTCGTTTTCTTTGCTGTGAGGTTTTGAATTGGCACTTGAGGGAGTTTTCCAGACTTTCCAGATTGTACTGGTTTGTCACATAATATTTAATGACAAAGCATGAAACAAATAGAGCTATTGGGGGGGGGGGGGAGTGCCCTCCCCTGTGGCCCCTTTAATTACATATGCCAACTCCGCATGGAACGGTGTGAGTTTTTGCCAGTGGCTGAAGTGCCAATCCTGCCACCATCCCCCAAATTCGGAGGACCTGCTCGCCGGATGTAGGTTAGCATGTCACCAGGACAAAGCCACTGCATGTTAGGGTCCCTGCTCAAGAGCCCACTGGAGTAGAATTACTCCGGTCATTCACAGGATTTGAACCAGCAACCTAGCACAGATCCCTCGCCTCAGAGCCTACAATTGCTACTTGGTTCTGAAATAATTGTAATATTATCATTATCATCATCATCATCATTATTTTTACATTTGGGCTAAAATTTTGTGTGCTGGGAGGAGGTGGAACACAATCGTAAACACATCCACTTGAGGGACTCTTAGTGTGGGTGCACGGAGCGGTCGAGTCGCTTCAATTGGTAAAAATTTTGGTGGAAGCAAGACAGCCTAAGCAAGAAATCCGAGTGAGTTACATATTTGTAAAATGTGACTGCAAAGCATTACATAGATAATTTACCATTTTTTAAATTGTCTTTTGCTTCATAATACTGGCAATCTAGTGTTACAGTAGTAATGCTTGGAGGACATTAAGTTCAAATGCATCTGCCCCCCCTAACAGAAAAACTTGCCCTAATCTGCCCCCCCCCAGTTGGAACGGCATACAATGGTCACTGCTCTACTATGCAGTTATGAATAGGCCTACTGAAGCTGATTACACTAACCCCCCCCCTGCTCAAATTAGGAGTCTGAGCATGATGGGTCAACCTAGTGGTTGGGTTGCCAGACACCATGCATGATGATTGGGTTGCCAGACACCATGCATGTTTCAGGCCTTATGTACACTTTATAGCTTCCATTACTCATTACTTCATAACTGTGGACCAAGTCTAATAATTAACCATAAACCATGCCCATATATATATATATATATATATAGAGGTAACACTAAGGAGGTGTTTGAATTACAGGTGCAAGTAAATTCTGTAGCAAACCTACTGTTTGCAAAAAGGAAATATTGCTGATACAGACAGAGTACAGCGTCAGGCCTAACATGGAGGAATTTGCAGTAGTGAAGTATAAAACCGACAAAACAACAGAGATATTTTCGGTTATGAAAACAACTGTTCATGACTAAAACCATGTAACGTTACACTCCTTTTAGTCTTTTCCCGCTCTGTGTGAGCAGTTGACGTTTGTACTTCTGTTCTTAGATACAGAAAACGCTGGTATCAGCGTACCTACCCCGGCAAGTGCAAAATGCCACATTCCTGTTGTAACCAAAGTGTATAAAAATCTCTGCAATCATGTATTATTTATTAAATATCCCCGTCCTTTTAACCATGTCCTGTTTTTTGTCATGTGCGTGCTACCTGAGGCTGGAAAGTTGTCCAGACATTGATTACTGAATGTATTTTTGCGGTGGGGTCTTTAGGACAAACACAATGAGAGTATAAAACAGTAATGACAAGAATGAGTTGATAAGCGTTCCTGCATTTTCCTCCTGTGGTCCATGCAGTTAGATAACTGCCAGCCTAAATTACTCAGTTTCCTATGCTGCCTGGAATACGCACCAAGCCCCCCAACCCTGACCAGCGTAAGTTGTTAGAAGATGGATGGACGTATAGCCTAAGTACTGCTTTAAGTTACGTCTATGTTAATGAAGGTATTGAAATCCTGCTCTTCAGCCATTTTCATCTGCAAAACCACTGTTCCACCTTACTAGAGTTGTTCAAAATACTTGTTCCCTAAGGGTAGCGACCTTATTGCCACATCTCCACCAGAGGGCGCTCTCTTATTACATGAAATGTACATACAAATATGCTTCCATGTATTCAGTAGAGGGACAAATGATCCTGGAGCCAACATTATGGAGCACGGGATGGGATGCAAGTCAGTAGTGGATCACGCATCCAGAACGGCATCCAAAACGGAGCACCCCAAATGGGCCACCTGTTCACAACGTCAGGCATTCTGTCCATAGGTCCCTGAGAGTACAGCTCACTGCAGCTCACCGCAGGAAAAAGGTCACCAGTGGGACTTGGGGCTGTTGACTGAATGGGTGAGTACAGGATGAGGTGCACAAAAGGGCAGATTGAAGGGCAGAGGACTGGCAAAGCAGAAACAGGAAGCAGGACCCAGGAAACAGGAAGTGGAGCACAAACACAAAAACATATCAACTATAACCAGCCTATAAACATGACGGCAGTTAACCAGCACACCAGCTGCAAAACAGAAGCGAATCAAAACCACGAACCCTGCAACGAGGAGCCCTCTCCCCAAAGCCATGGACCCGACACCCAAAAGCATGATACTAGTGACAAACTGGCAACCCCAGTGGCCTGTACTACAAAGCGGGGTTACTGGCTTATCGGGGTAACTTGTCGGATTTAAGGTACCACAGTATAAATGGCCTTCATATTCGTTAACTTACATTTTGCCCAGACTACCTTAAATCCGACAAGTTACCCGGATAAGACAGTAACCCCCGATTCGTAGTACAGGCCCCAGGAGTTACAAAATCAAACTGAACCCGCCCCGCTGGCTGTACTCCGAACCAAATAAAGCTCTGAGCCCTACACTCCGAGGGCGACGATGATTGCTGAACAGGAAGCATTGCTCACTGCTCTGTGTAAATAAGTGAAAGTGCTAAATGCCGCTGGTGCAGCGCAGGATCCCACAGACCCGGCTTACTTACCTGCTTACAAACGCAGGTGTGACAGCGGCACAGCGCACACGCAAACCCCTGCATTTAAACATGATCCGTAAGCTAATGACATTTCATTATTATTGTCAGCGGATTCATTTTTCTCCAGCATCCTCATGTAAGGGGCAGAGTGTATTGGGGAAGTATTGACTTCTATTCTCTGTTTTCACAAAACTGTCCAAAAACTGAATATTTATCTAGTGATTGCGCTACAAACAAACAAGGCAGGTGGATCAGAATGAAAATAGGCTTTCGCAGTCTTAATTGAATAATATGATTTCCCTAAAATACCCCTGGATAATTATAACTGAAGTAACAAATAACGTTAAACATTTAATGTATAGGAAAGCTTGTTAATGAGGCTTCCTGGTGGTTAGTCAGCGGTTAGTCAGTGGTTAGTCCTGTCACCTCACCCATCTGGGGCCTGGATTTGAGTCTCTACCATGGTTCTAGGTGTCTGGAGTAGCATTGATGGCCTGAAAGCCCTCCTCTCGTTTGTACATTTCTTATGTTCCACCTCTGTCATTGTGGGGTTTTCTCTGCTTTTGCCCCACAGTCCGAAAACTTGCTGTGGTTAATTTTGAGTTACCCAATTGCCCGTAGATGTGAATGGGCTGTGAATGTGCCCTGCAATGGGTTGGCACCCCCCATCCAATGTTGTTCCCCACCTTGCACCTGTAGGCTCCTGTCCCCCTGAATAGGAGAAGCGATTACAGAAGATAGATGAACGGAAACTTTTAATAGGAGATTCTTAAGCCTTTCTTTTACAAATTCTGACGCGTGACACTATATATGTCATATATATATATATATGGCTCATGTTATAACAATGTTCAGCACTTGGGAAATAAATTCATAGGCACATTTTTTTTAATTAGATTTAGCAGAAGTTCTTTTTATTTGGCCAAATCAAAAAGTCACAAGTTTGAAGTATAAAAACATACAGAGATCTTTTAATGGTCAAACTACAGAGACAGAGGCCAGCTGTTGTGTGTCACAGAAGGCCCAGTTTCTGAAAACAGCCTGCAGGCAGGGGGGGTCGAGCGACGGTTTGGCGAAGGTGGGGGGAGGGAGTGTGA
The DNA here is from genome assembly GCA_026777045.1 of Hyperopisus bebe. Classification (NCBI taxonomy): domain Eukaryota; kingdom Metazoa; phylum Chordata; class Actinopteri; order Osteoglossiformes; family Mormyridae; genus Hyperopisus; species Hyperopisus bebe. The sequence goes on from JAODJW010000002.1 coordinate 11,020,844, forward strand.
TCAGTAGCCCGATTTCTTCAGGTGCTGCACCATATCGAAAGCTTTAGGGTTCAGTTTTCCTCCGTGAGCATCCTTGTTTCCTTTCACGAGGACTAGAGCTGAAGGATGCAACAGAAAAAACGCACATTAATATTTAAAGCAGAATCTCTGCATTCGACATCAGCGCACAGGCAGACTTTCATATGACACCGCAAGTTCTTCCACACTCTGTAGTGCAGGTGTTGCTTTGGGGCCAAAGCAAAGGTCGATAACGGGAAAGACACAAGATCGAGAGTCAGAGTGAAGATATGACAGAATTTGCAAAGAGTGTTTAAAAATCTTGATGTCTTGGTCCTGCCTTTTCTCGTTGCTTGGACCCACCTCCTCTACAATCTGATTGTTATCTCTCTGAACCAATCATTTTTTGTTCTGCCCTCAGAACATTTTTGTGTAAGTAAAACTCCCATGAACATGTACAGTAGGAGTGAAGGAATGGAATAGGAGACTTGGGATTCGGGGTGGGGTGAAGTGGGTAGGGTGTCACCTTTGCCTGATTTGCCTATGGAGATGTTAAAGGTGTCTGGATTTTGATCTGAGGCCTTGGTGCGCACGTCCATGGTGTTCTGGCCGTCAGTATGAAGGGCGTCTCTCAGAACGGTGCATTTGGTGTTTGCGATTGTCACCCCGGTGCTGAAGAGGGAGCTGCGGTCAGTGTTGACCAGCTGGCGGATTTCTGCAGCCTATGGAAACGGGGAAGGGAAACAACTCTGTGAGTGTTTCGCTATGATAGCGAATTTCTAGGGACTTTCACACAGGAGCAATGTACAACCCCCAGAAGTCCTTAATTACTTAATAAACACAAGGGATATACAAGTCAGTAATAATGAAACTTACACTCTTACGAACAACAAATTTCCTTATTAATGCTTAACTTTTCTGATGTTTCGGCTAGCTCTTTGAGTCACTGGGTGGGTAACTGGAAAGTGGCTCATTCAAATCGGCTTTTCTGTTGGGCCCTTGAGCGAAGCCCTTAACCCCAGTTGCTCCAGGGACTGGCTGACCCTGTGTATGTCTGGATAAAAGCATCCACTAAATAAATGAATGAATGAGTAAATACATTTAAATGTCATTCATTGGTGACCATATCCAATATCTCAGACTGCGGGCTATTGACTTGGGGGTGTACCATCTAACTCACACTATGGGTCATCAGTCTGTGGTGGCCAGGAGTTAATCATTAAGAAAAGAATAACTGGTTTTGTTTTGGAAGGTTTTCAGCAGCATCTGACTTGACTGTCTCATTAGTGCCCCCTACAGGCCCCAAGGACACATTACTATTGATTGTTTTCCAGCATCTCCTCTGTGCACCCAGGAATAGGGGGCAGATGCTATGCTATGAGGTCAGATGCTGAATTAGGAACTACTAAATGGGATGATCCAAGAAAAAAATCAAGGCTGGACAATGACTATTGAACGTAAAGTTTCAATAGTGGACGAAGCCCACTTGGTACAGAACTGGCAGCAGGTTCAGGAATGTGCTTGAGCAGCTGCAGACCAGACTGAACATGCACACCAACGCATCCCACTGCGCAGCATGCATCTTAGGCTGCGTGCAGGTGCCGACATGCAGGGACGGCTTGGAGAGAGATAGGCATAACCCAAGGCAAAGGGCAAATATGCCCAAAACAAATTCCTTGGGAAATCCTGTCCTGTCCTGTCTGAGACGTTCTTGGAAAGACGTATAAAGACAGCGTTATCGCCGTCTGAATTCCTCACCTGCCATGTTGAATTTCTGCCTTCAGGTTATCAGGTTATAGCGCACGGGAGGGGTGTGGTTTTACATGTGGCACTCTTGCCCCAGAATCTGCAAATATTTTTATCCCAGGGAGACGTGAATGCAGCTCCTAAATGGGGCCAATTAGCCCAAAAGGACCTGAGAAATAATAGGCGCTATCTGATCTTTGCATTGGCTGGAACACTGTAGAGGGGCATTCTGAGCAAACTGAACATGTTTCTCTTGGTGAAACCAAGCTGCAACAACAACAGAACTAAATATCTCCTGTCTCCCGCAATAACACCTCCACGTACCAACAATCCTACAGCATTTCAAAGACTGACTGCAATCACACTGCATATTGGTGGTAGAAGTCTTATTTTTTTTTTTTTTTGCCTAAACACCTGATTGCATGGAAGTAACAGAAACAGGAAGGGCTGTGCATGTTTGTGGGCCATGACTTCCTCTCCCTCACCGCCATCGTTCAGCTGTTGTCATGCAAAACTGAAAAGATCTTCCTTTTCCCCGTGACCGTTGGTTGTGGGTTCATACACTCATATGACATTAAGGAGAAAAAAATGATGTCAAAAAGGGTGTAAAATTCAAGCAGGCTAATCCACAGATATAGTGCTTATATAATAAATGAGTATCACAGACTAAAGTTATGGTTGCAAGTCTATAAAATCAAACCAATAAAATCAATGTGCAAAAAAAGTAAACAACTGCACTGACATCTACAATAAGAAGATAAAAATCCTTTCTGCATGTGGGTGTTGATATGGATGCTAACTTGGTCAACAGGTCCAACAAAGATAAATCTGATCCTGGTATCTAATCAACCGCATAACATGCATAGATTAACACTCGCCACTGCTGAATGCAGCTTCTGACTAATGACAGAGGGAGGACATCATGAGAAATAAATGCAGATCTGTTTTAAAAGTGTAACTGTCTCCGTGCATCACTGCATTCTACTGCAGGGGACAAGTGCGGCCTTGAAACTGACAGTGGGTGAAATTACTGGGTGCTGTCAATCACTGACTCAACAAACTAGCTGACAGGAAGTGACTTCGACCAATCACAGACTGACAGCGCCTAGTAATTCCACCAATCGTGTGTCCTGAAGCTACATCTCTCCCAACTGCCACGTGGAACTCAAACAGCAGATGGTCAGAATGGCTTTAAAATCCTCCACTGTGGATTAAACAATTGTAATCGTAATGCATAAAAGGATCTCAGAACCATTTAATACGTCATGAACGCCGAATACCCTGGCAGTGCAGCACAGCCGTATGGATAACGGATAACATACCAAGCCCCCCCTCCTACTTTGAGTCCAAGCCCCTCCCTACTACTTCCTGTTGAGTCTGAGGTCACCACAGTTTTTGAAGGTAAAGCCCACTCCCCTGATGCCATTCTCTGACCTCACGCCCAACCAACCATCTTAGGCTATAAATATGTCTACTCTTGGTCACGTGACACTAGGGGTCTCCTGTAGCCTAAATCGAGCACAAAGCCAGGGCTCAGAGTAAATTACCCCCATTAGTCTCAGCCTAGTTACATAGTATCTGCTCATAATCTCACAAGCATTAAAATGTCCACATTCGGATGTATAGGAGGCTTAAAGGTACAACAGCAAGTCCTGTTCATTTCCCAATGGACTATTTACTGCCCTTCCCTGTACCAACAGATCCACAAGCTACAGGTTTATACCTGAATGTGGGAGGTGGGGCTGATCCTGGGTGGCAGTGGAATCAAATTTATGAAAGAGATCGAAGGAACTTTTTAACAAGGTTCATCACTGAGCCTATAGGGTAGAATTGGTCAGCATACACCGTGTCAAATAAAAGGTACAGCCCCGACAAGGTTTGTTACCCATGGTACAAGCACCATTATTATACCCCGGTGGTACAAAAATGCTCTTTTTTCTGTACCTTAAAATTTACCTACTGCTAGGACAGGTAGAGATGAATGGATAGGGGGGCTGAGTCTTTACTGGGGGAGCCATTCATGACTTAAGCCAATAAATAGACATTTATTTTGAGGGGGTTAAAGCCTCCCTAAAATATGCCTAAGGACAGCCCCAGCGATAGGGTACAACTGGTGGAGCCTTGGGATACAACCCCAGTGATAAGTAATTGTACCCTGAATGTAGCTTATCTGAAAAACATATTCTAATTGTAATGAAACCCAGAGTCACACAACTTCAAGGCTAAATACAGTTGTCATATATATTATTTTGGCAGTCTAGGTCTATGTTGAATTACTACACTAAATTTATCCTGCTAAAGTGAGTTTTATTTATAAAATGAAGATTAAAATAGTAATTTATAATTGTGGATCTGTGGCAGGTTGATAGATATTCAGTAAAGTTGGTCTAAGGAAGTGACTTGCATCGAGCTCTCTTTACTTCCTATATCTCTTCAGCAGTTTTGCAAAGCATATGACCAAATAAGGAATGACTTGGGACGTTCACTGCGATGAACCCAGTGGCACAGCACAATTCAGCTGAAATGTAAATAATGCACCATTATTGCTGCATTGAGTTTAAATCGCCGCACACATAGGCCCACTGGTCCATTGTTTGAATGCAGCAATCGAGATCTAGATGTTCTAGTAACCGACGGGTGTTTGAGAATCTACTCAAACGGTTTTATACATCCATCACATCGCAAAGTAGGCCTATACGTTCGGATCAAAATGTGGCAATTGAAGTTAATGTACAATAATATTCATTCTAATATTCATTAGAATATCGGTCTAGGGCATGATAATGAACTAATGAATGAATGAATATAATAATAATAATAAAAGATTATCAAAGTTACTCAGATTAAACTAATAACTGGAGAACATAAAAAGTTTCTCACTGGAATTTTCATAAATTCCCATAGACATTTACATAACAGTACCATCCAGTGCATTTGGGGTGGAAATGAGCAAAGCGACTTCCTGATAACGCAAGGCACACAGGTTAATGGAATTGGTGAGAACTGTACAGTATTAATAAAAACTAAAATAAAAAATAAGGGAAATAATTGCATTTCTGCAGAGAACACACTGTAACAGAAAGCCAGTATGAGAAGCATTATCTCTCGAAGCAATTAGAGAAAAATCCAAAGAAGACAAACTAGACATCCGGTTCCTCTTGAACGCACCCTTTTGATACCCCGGCCTGCAGTAAGTACTACTCAACTAACCGATCACACATCTCCTAAAACTAAAACGTCCTTATTGAAAATTGTCTACATATAACCAAATGCATGACGATAAACGTTAAAATTCTGCTCAATTAGTTAATTCTGTACCGCGCCAATAACTAGGGCAAAATCGATAAAAATCGGTAAAAAAAATTGTACAAATAAGTGCAAATATTTAAGCCTGTATAACTGAAATTAATCAACGAGATCCAAACTGCGATGCTTGGCAGTGCCGTACTAATTTGATTTGAGGAGTTAACTGTCACACTGCGTGGGGCGGGCTGACACGCAGCGGTCCTGAGTGGAGACAAGTAACATTATATTTCACCTATTTAGATTTATACAGCCATCGTAAAGCATATTTCAGAATGCATATAACATAATGCATTATTAAAATATTTATTACTATCTAATAAAACCGGTAAGTAAAATAGTGGCACTTGACACTTTACCGAGATTCTTGCGAAGTCGCCACCCTTGTGCGCCGCCCATACGGACTCTTGGCCCTTTTCGTAACCGACTATCGCCGCGTCCAGCATGAAATCCCCCGCCATCAAATTCGTGATATACCCATCCCAAGACATCTTCAATTTGCTCTCTCGATCGGCCTACTGGAAAGATAAAAAAAAGGCTGTGAAAGACACAAATTGAAATATTATAGAAACATGCAAATGCACATTAGAAGTAACTACCTGTGGAACAGTCCTTGTGACTTTAGCAAAGTTGCGAAGTGAAATAGAGGAAGTTTCCTCAAATTTATATGCAGCCTTGACGAAGCGGCCGTCCCACCGGATACTTCCTCAAAGTGCCTGAAACGGGGCGGGGTGCGAGCTGGGCTGCAACCTGCACGCATCGCTCTTCAGATCAGTGGGGGTCTTCATTCCTTATTTTAAACTAAGACATTTTTATGTTTTCCATTGGAATATAAATGACAGTCCTGCGTCTGTTAATTGTGGCTCCTCAGCTGATTAAAGTTTGAGACCTTGTCCGAGGAGCGGCTCATTGATTTTACGATTGATACAATCCTCTGAACAAACCACCTTCTCACATAATTGGCAGGATGAATGGTGCTTATTATTGATGACACATGGTATGGCATGTTTCTGCCATATTTAGCCAAGATGTAATACAGTGTTTTCCTATATGTAGGCTAATTTAAGCCAACTAGCTGCAGCGCTGACTTTACAGACGCGTGGTTTAAGCAATCAGACGATCCAAGCTGCAGGAAACGACACGCCGTTTTTCTGTGTCGGGCAAAAAAACAGCGTGTGATGACAAGCCTTTCAGGAGGCGCTCATTCCTAAGCTGTGGAAAAAGCGGGTCTGACGGCCGGGATGCTGAGGAACATCTCCAGAGATGGACATTGTCACTGTTACCGGTTCGTCTTTAGTGCTTTCCCTCGGAAGTTACCTATGACAGTTTAACATGAAAGAAGATACCACGTGCGTTTAAGCATTCTTGGTTTAGCGATTTATATTTAGGTAATGTCGTGGCTGTATGTTAATGTGGAACGTCAACGTGGTTCTGTAGCTTCAGTTCGAAGGAGATGGACAGTAAGATAGCGTGTCTCAGAGAGACTTAAGAACAACCACATCCTGTTTGTCTTGCCTGAGACTATACATGTCAGCTCCACGATTCTGCAGAAATACAGTTGCCTTTTTTTCTTTTCCAACATCAGATCTCTTATGCACCCTGGAATCATAGCAGTGGTGTCAAGCTTTGTGAATGTGATTATCTGGTAAATCTGGTAGAAAATAGCAACCCCAGCAATTAGAGAATGGTATTTCTTTTGGTATAAACCATACAAGTCTAAACAATAAAAGGATCTTGGGTAAAAATAAAATCCTCCTCCACAACTGGCATCCCAGTGAGGTTGTACCTCTGCTACCTGGATCAAGCTTCACATCCAGGCATGTAGCTCAAGTAAAATAATGGGTTTGAAGCCCCCCCCTCCCCTTCTGAAAATGTTCTCCCACTGATCAGCCACGTAGCCAGATAAATAACGAGTCTGAACCCCCCCTTGGAATTTGCTTCAACCCACCGCACCGATTGGTGAGATCTACAGGAGAGAACCCCCCTGATTTATGAAATCTACCGGGGGGGGGGGCAATCTCCCACACCTCTTGTTGGCAAAATCTACAGAGAGGAATCTGTCCGACCCTCCACAAAAAAAAATTCTGACTACAATCCCAGCTCCATCTCTCAACCCTGATCAGGATAAGCGGTTAGAAAATGGCTGGCTGGCTGGATGGATGGATGGATGGATGGATAGCTCTTTTATTTTGAAAGGGTGTTGGTCTCTGTAATGGTACAGTGGTGACTAGTATATGATGTGACTCTGTAATGACGAAAATAAAACTTTATCCTGTTTCTTCACATTTTTTTGCCACCTAGAGAAGGCGTGTCACGTTTCACGATTGCAAACCAACAACAGTTGTTTTCAGCCTGCAGAGCTCTGTACTGAGGTGGAGCGTGCTTTGCTTGTCACTCCTCTATCTTAAATATGACCCTCTGCTCTCACCCATTTTGACATACCATCTAAAGCCCTATACACATCGATATCCTGTAGCTTGTGTTAAACTGTGCTCAAGAACGGGTCACAACACAAAACTATCTAAAAATATTGAGCAGACTAGTTGATTACCTTTTCTCTTCTGATATGTTATACATTTTAAGCTATTTCCTATATTGTGTGTTCAGAGCCTCTTCTCATTTTCATCATTTCTGATGCGTAATATTTGCTCAACATTCCAGTCAGGTTTTAACTCATTGCTTCACAACGTTTCAGCGATATCGCAACCTGCTGTTAGCAGACCTTTCTGGATTTTCAGACTGTCGTTTTTGTTTGTTGGGCTCAGATGCGTAATAACCACATGAAGAAGCACAGGATGCCATCTGCAACACGTAACAGAAGAAGCTCCAGTGGGGAATGTGGACATTTTGCTCGGATCCTGGGTGCTGCATTGGTGCAATAGAAGGCCGTGTTCTTCAGCTTGTGGACATGCGGGAGCGTGTCGCTGTCGTACACGCATGTGGTTTGATGCATCTACTTCATCTGTTTATGAGCTTCTCAGCATTATATGCGCAGTACATGGTGATGATGATAAAAAGGGAAACACTATTAACAAATATTAAAATGGCACCTAACAGTCTTAAGTGTCAATCTGCCTTAAACGGGATTAAAATCAGCCAGCGTTCGTTTGGTTCCTGTGAGGTGTGTTTTACTCGCTGAAACCATCAGCAAATGTCCACAGAGGCAACGAGAGGCAGAGAAGGCAGCAGACAGGAGATAAACTGCATTCCTCTTCAGCAGAAGAGCTCCCTGCTGGTTTCTATGTATTGCACAAGCTTGCGGTGTGACAAAAAAACAAAACAATGATTTAAAAGCACGGGAACCTGAAAGCTGTAATCCCATGAAAAATAATGACAGAACATTAGCTTAAAAGTGTGATGAAAGCATGCGGCATCATCGGCTGGGTACTGCCCAGAAGGAGATAGTTGTTGGTGTATCTTCCCAGTACAGCCATAAGAGATGGACCGTGAAGTGTTGAACCAGAACCCAGATTGAGAGGATGAGAGCAGCCTCCATTGTTCTTATGGAGCAGGTGTGTTTGTGCTCACAGAGGACAACCCGCGCCTATAAAGCTGGAACGCAGATGCTCATGGTCAGGCGGCATAGGAGGCTGTCTTCTGAGGAGGAGGTGCCAGCCAGCCCACTCATCACAGTTTGTGTCAGATGGGGACACCAGTGGTGAAGCTTGTCATGGCATGGGATCCAACCAGCACTGACTTCTGGCTGATACTGTAAGATCTGGAATGTGAGGGGCCAAGGCCAGACTTATACAGTGCTGTGCCTAGGGCCCCAAGTTGCAGGGGCCCCAAAATTATTTTCTGGTTTTTATGTGGTAGGTAGGGCCCCAACATCGATTTTAGCCCAGAGAGCCCCCACCCCCTTAAATTTGTTCCTGAGAGGGACCATTGTAACTCTGGGCCACACGCTCATTGGCAAGTAGGGAGGCCTAAGTGGGGGGGGGGGGGGGGGGGGGGG
>JAODJW010000002.1:11034272-11048343 GCA_026777045.1 Hyperopisus bebe
CCCATTCTCCTCTGACCTCTAGCATCAACAAGGCATTTTCGCCCACAGGACTGCCGCATACTGGATGTTTTTCCCTTTTCACAATTGCATTAATGAGAAATTGAACAGGTGTTCCTAATAATCCTTTAGGTGACCATACTGTAACTCTCAGCTGTCCAGCATATATCCACGAGATGCTACCTTAGAAAGGCTGACAGCATGATTTGGAAACCAGTCACCCAGCATGGCTGCCTCTCTACCTGCTGGCAGATGGTACCAGACAACATAAGTTACAAGACTCAAGGGATGCTTTCACACCACAGGAACTTTTTTCAGGAACCAGAACCTTTTTCCAGAACCAGAAACTTTTCTCCTGTTTACACTGCAGGAACTCAGCCTGATTGTAGTTCATCAGAGGCAGTTCCATAGCCCTTTTTTAAACACTGCTCCAAACTAGGTACTTTTTGTTCAAAGAACTACTGTGGAGGTCTTTACAATGATAAACTTGCTGATTGGTTGACCACAAGCATTGCCTTTAACATGGAAGTTAAGGGTGATTAATGTTTCTGCATTGAGCCTAGGCTGTGACCTGCACCCTGACCTGCACTGTTGTGGGCATTTACACTTGTGCACTGGTCTGTCTGTATTACTCAGCAATTACACTGCCAAAACACTAGATGATACACAGCTCGAGATGTTGCATTTATTGTTTTCCTAACCTGCAACATATTCAATTTTTGAATCATGCAGTTCTAACAGAAAAAAATAAACATTTAACAAAGTATCCATTTATCAAGTCCTGGTTACATTCGTGCTGCTCCGAAGTTCCCGGAGGCAAATTTGGGAAAATGTCAACCTGCTACAAAGTGACTGTTTATGCATCCTCTAAAGTTAGTGAGTATATTACTTTTTACTTTCTTTTGTCTTTTAAGGTACGAAAAAACTTAATGGAGGTAAGTGAAACTGGCGCTGTCATCCTGAGTGTTTTGTAAATCTGTTGCTATGATGCCCAGGGTGGGTTATTTAATGCTAGATGTAAATAGCGCTTCAGTTTCAGTCATTGATATAAGTACACCTGGGATGTACACTTTCTTTGCTTCCTTAAAAAAAATGATTGCTATCAAGCAAACTGATCTCAGTTATTTCTCCTGCTACAATTAGACTCTCTGGCACATTATTGCCAGATTGTACCTACAAGGCAGGGAACAGTCCAGGATGGGGCACCAACCCACCACAGGGCACAAGGCAGGGAACAGTCCAGGATGGGGCACCAACCTACCACAGAATGCACTCACACATGTTCCTCCGGAGTACCTAGAGGAAATCCCACAACGACATGGGGAGAACATACAAGCTCCACACACATGGTGAAGATTTGAACCCAGACCTGTGAGGCAACAGTGCTAATCACTGCACCACCATGCCACCCTCAGCGTCTACATGCATGGAGTACTTCAATTTAAGCACCAGACTCCTAGTAAGAATAAAAACACCCACCCAGGTACGAACAGATGTCCTACATAATATGAATTCATGTACTAATATATTACTTGCGGTGCAATCCAAGAGTTACAGTTTGGAACATTCTTTAACTAAAAAACTCTGCTTTGGGTGACTGGAACAATGATTGATTTTTGGATTTCTAGAAATGTTTTGATACAATACAGCCGACCCATAAGTTTATGTAACGTAGTTCTCTCGATCGTTATTGTTCTATGAGAAAGGGTAAAGCTCAGAATTTTGCTCTGAGCTTAATCACAGCATGATCTAAGAAAATATGATGTTCAACACTTCTGATAATCATGACTTCCCATAATCTTGAATTCCCATAATAGAGAGCGGATATTGGGAGGTATGCTTCAGAGAGGAAGGAGAAATGGGACTTTTATTTTGTAAAAGGCAAATGAGAAACAGTGTTTCTTCTGCATTTCTCATGCAAGTTCACATGAGAAGTTTGGCAAATGGGGAAAATGTCCTTTTCAGGTTCCTCCTGAACACAATCTTAACGCAGAGCTACATACCTAAATGAACTCTTATATGTGAAACTCAGTCTCTGATGATGCCTGTTGAGGACAAATTTCCATCACCATGGAGCGTCTGAGTGCAGAAGTGGCATTCCCATTTTTGGAATTCAGATGGGATCGCTGAAGTAAATCTATCTACCACTCAGATTCACTGCTAGCAGCCACCTAGTGAATCTGTAGAATAAAGCATATTTATGCAGAAGAGGAAGTAGCTTTAATGGAAGGCAAAAAATGTCAAACTGAGCAGAACGGAATGTATTCCGCTGGCCCGCGTGCAGCCAAGCAAGGCGTCACAGGCTGATGTTGAGCCAATGGGAGCGCTCAGGGCAAGCAGCCAGTGCGGGTGCGAGATAGGCAGGGCTTCCGTTGCTCAGGCAGAAGGAGGAAGTGGTTTTTTTTATCAGGTCGTGCCTCTTGTCGCTGGCCGGCCCATTGCTGACTTCGATGCTCAGGCTCGTACTGAGCTCGTGCTGACATCAGAGGAATGTCGCTAATGAAAGTGTAAGACTGCAGAGACCCACTTCACTGATTCTCGTTCAAACTCCGGAAGGGAATTTTTTAAATTCTGAGAACAAGGCTATCTGCAGCTGGTGTGGCATAGTGCTGTTCTGCAATGTCGCTCGCTTACGCCGAATCGCCTGGTGTCCTGAATTTCTAAACCTGCACACCTTCCCCGTATCTGGAAGGTCATCTTTGCTCAACCCGTGGCAGCATTTTACAGACGTTTTAGACTGCATAAGCACACACTCTTACCCCAGACAACACAACCTCATCTCAGCTACCCTAAGCAATCGAGGAAGATAAGAAGATTCCAGTTTTATTTCAATTACTTGCATATTTTGTCATTTGCATTTAGATGATTGGAACAGTTTCATTGATAAAGTATTAAGACATTAAGATATATTAATATTTTCATCATTGATTTGAAGGTAAATATAATTTCCTTTGATTGCCCAAGACTTTTACACTGTACTGTACATGTACGGAAATGTGAACATGTGCACATTCATGCTCTTTGGCGACTTTAGAGACACCGATCAGCCCTGCCACATGTGTTTGAAATACAGTTGGAAACCGGAACAGCTGGAGGAAGTCTGCATGACACAGGCAGAACATGCAAACTGAACAGGCGAAGCAAGTGTGATCTGAAACTCTGCCAGCCAATGAGCCACATATCACCCTAATGTAATAATATTCAGCTGAACATGCATCACAGAGCCAACATATATATATCCTTTAAGTCAACCGCAAGATACTTACTGAAGCTTAAAATTGTAATATTTTACCCAGCTGCTTTAAGTGGAGATGAAAGGTCTGACTCTGCACTTGTTTCACTTGCATACTGATGGGTTACAGTATCTGCATTGAGAATAAATGTCTCATTTGAACATCGCAGAGTAGAGCTGCATTCTCACAAAAAGGACAAGATCAGCATGGGAGATGGAGCATGCCGTATGTGCATCTGCGCAGACGCATGCACACGCGTGGCCTCTGCACAGGGGGGGCGAAGGGTTATGGATATCATGGCAGATTCTGGGGGCCCAGCATTGTATCTGGCCATAAAAATCGACTGTGCTTCACCTCCATCTCCCCAGTCAGAAAAATCTACAGAGGATCCCATATTTCCCAAGCAGGGGGCCCAAAGGGACATTTTGTCAGGGGGGCCAGAATATTTTGCAATGGTCAGAACCATGAAACGCAGGCCGTGTGGGCAGGAGGGTGCAGAAACCTAACGCAAGGCATCACAAACTGGCTAAAGTTTAGCGCCTTGCAGAGACCTGCTCCTATCGCCATGGTAACCCATGAGGCCCTGTACCTGCCCTTTCGTTTCTCATTCTGCTCACCATCTCAGTCTCCAGAGCGGGATTTGGAGCCATTATGTAACACAGAGAGCTCACTCCTATTCAGTTTTCTCCACTAAGACATCATCGAAGCTCACACAGTCCTGACGCAAAAGGTATTAGCAGGCCTCATCGCTGCAGAAGGGGGCGACCCAGCTGGTAACAGCTTAGTCTGAACAATATGGCACATTTTCTGTAGAACCACTGTGAAACCAAGGGAGGAAGTCCACAGGAAACGCGTGTGCCAAAGGGTCGGTGCTCACAGGTCTGCTGCTCTGTATATGTGGATTCAAATATTTAGGACGTCGAAAAACAAAAACATGAGCTGAATAGTGTTGGGGGGTTAGAAATTCTGTGACTCGCTCACGGTCAGTTTGTCTGGGTGAACACAGCAAGTGGGGATCCAAACGTCACAGGTATGAATGCTGCCCTCTGGTGGAGTTTAGGAAAAACAACAGAAAGTTTCATTATGGGATTAAGGGGAGAAACAGAGAACAACTGAAAGGAAATTATGTGGCCATATGAATGGGGATTATTTCTTTATTTATGTATTTTTGTTGCTGCTTATTCAAACTGTCTTCTCTCGTCCTCCTTAATACTGTACGGGACACAGCATGCTGTCTAAACCAAATAACACCTGATTAAAACCAAGATGAGAAGAACAGGTACCACTGTGGTCTAGCACTTTCAAGCTTGCAGTTCTGTAATCTGTAAACACATGTTTATGTGGACCAGTCGCTGATATATCTGCTCCATCAATGGATTCCCCGAGGCTGCCAACTTGCACACATCTGGCGTGACACTCACGCTTTCAGAAATCTTATGTCAAATCTGTATTATTCCATTATAAAATAAAATATGCTACAACAGAAGCAGTGGGGCAGTTTGTAAACCCTACAGGCTATTTACAAGGTAATAAAACCATGTGGGGACTCGCCTCAAACTGAAAATCCCACATCAGCCAGCTGACCAAAGTTGGCAGCCCTGACTCCTATTCCATCCAGGGAGAGCCCCGCCATGTGCGCCGCCCATCGGGGCTCCCTGAGGGGGTGGGGGGTGGAAGATGTGCACGCATCGACAGTGCAGAAACACTGTGAGGCAAAAAGTTCCCTTTTGCAGCAGAATGGGAAGTTGTTCAACATGAGCCGAGCTCGCCAGGGATGTCCGCTGCCCAGATGATAAAGACGCCTTCCGCAGTAAAGGGGATGTATTATTATGAAGGTGTCAGGGAGAACTTCCATCTGGCTGCTAAGCAGGGCTCCGTACCACAGAGCGTCATAAGCCGCACTGAGCTGGCGCTCCTGAAGCTACCCAAGCCTGGACCACAGAATTCATGCAGGAGAACCAGAATGACGGGCAGCCGCTAATGCTAATGCTAATGCTAATGCTAATGCAAGCAGTTTGAAATGAACCTGAGAAGGGAAGTGCAGAGTGACAATGAGATATTCAGATGTGGTTGAGGCTGAAAAGGTGGTACATTTGTAATGGAAAATAGAGGCATGCGATGACCAATGTTTCCACCATTGCAGTTGTGACTGGGCTGTCGCGGAGCGCTTGCCACGTTTCAGATTGAAAATTTGTGGTTGCGCATTTATTTCTTCTCAGCATCATAGTTAATTGGGGTCGTCACCTCTGCTCCGCATCCGGCTTGTCAATTTTAGCTCAGCCATGCACCATAGTTACAATAACAACACCACAAGCATGGTGAAGCAGTGGATAGCACTGTTGACTTACACCCCCCAGATCGGGTTTGAGTCTCTGCCATGGCTCCGTGGGTGGAGTTTGTATATTCTTCCCGTGTCATTGTGGGATTTCCCCAGGGTACTCAGGTTTCCCCCCACAGTCCAAAAACATGCCAATGTGGATTGGAGCTGCCAAATTACGTGGGTGAATGTGCCCTGTGATGGATTGGTGCCCCGTCCTGGGTCGTTCTTTGCCTTGTGCCTGTAGCCTCTGGGATAGAATAAGGTAAGAAGCTTCAGAAAATGGATGGATGATGTGATAGTTGACCTCACAAAGTCTGATGAGTATATCAGCTTTTGTGAGGCTGAACACATCAGAAAGGGGAGTGGCTGTCTTAGGAAAAGTCTTCAGGTGGCTGAAACTCAACTCAATCAAACCTGGAGCAACTGAGGCTCAAGGGCTTTTCTTAAGGGCCCAAGAGCAAAATCACTCTGCCAGCCATGCAATTCGAACCAGTGACCTTCAGGTGAGAGCAAATTTATAGTCAGAACACATGGTACAATTTCCCGGGAGGACTTAAAGATCAGGGCCCATCAGTGGTATGATCACCACAGGATTCAAATCCATACCTTCATATGGCTACCTTAAGTTTATAAATTCAATATTTAAGCATAGCTCTAACACACTCATACTTCTCACTATAGAACCAATTAAAAGTATGAAAATATAAAACTTAGCTAACATTAATTAGAAGTTTCCTGCAGATTGGATGATATGATATTTTTATCTTAACACAATCAATGCATTAGTTTTTCCTGCTTTTCACCACCTAGATAAGTTGCACAAAAAAGACGATTTCTAGTTAACCGATTGGCTTTAAGAGTGCATGTTAGATCCATTTTAGCCAAGAAGCATCATTCAGAATCAGAATCATAATTGCTTTATTAATCCCCGTGGGGAAATTCTCTTACATTACAAAAACAAACTCCTGATGAAAATAAAGATTTAGGAAAGTTATGTACAGGTGATATAAGTGATTTTAGATAGAAGTATATAACAATAAAGTAGTTAAAATAAAATAATAAATAAAAATAATAAATAACCAATAAAATTAAAACCTATAGTAGCAATAATATTAAGTACCTGTGCTGTTACAGCAAACGTATACACAGTGTATGTGGTTATTTAAGGTGATTGTGCTTATGCTTGTGGTTTGTGGTTTGAGTGATCAGATATGTGAGTTAAACAGTTTTATTGTGACCGGCAGGAATGATTTCCTGTGTCTCTCACTTGTGCAGCATGGAAGTTTTAGCCTGTTGCTGAAGGAGCTCATGTGTCTGCTCAGCTTATAGTGGAGCGGCTGTGAAGGAAAGTCCAGTATTGTCCTTATTCTGGACAATGTTCTCCTCTCCAACACCTAATTGAAAGAGTCCAGGTCCACTCCCACAACTTGGCTGGCCTTCTTAATGATCTTGTTGAGTCTGTTAATGTTCACGACCCTCTGGCTGCTGCCCCAGCAGACAACTGCATACATGATGGCACTGACCACCACAGACTCGTAGAACATCCACAGCATCGTCCAGCAGATGTTGAAGGACCTTAGCCGTCTCAGAAAATAGAGACGGCTCTGGCCCTTCCTGTAAACAATTTCCACATGTTTAGACCAGTCCAGTTTTTTGTCCAAGTACACTCCCAGGTATTTGTAATCTTCCACTATGTCCACACTGACACCCTGTATGTTAACCAAATTAAAAAAAAAAAAAAACTGCACAGTTGAAAGCACAACATAAAATGAAGCCAGTCTAATCTGCAATCAAATTTGTCCAAAATCCTTCCTTGGCTAATAAATGGTGACCTGAGACTCAATTGATATCCTCGGAGGCCTAAACCAAATTAATGCTGCCCACTGCCACTTACTGTCTCTGCATCAACAAGTCCACAGCACAGAAATTCAATATACTGAGCTACCAAATGAAGTCATGAAACTATATATAAATACATTAATAATCAGTAGATGCTTTCACCATCCAGTCTGAAATTCAGGAGGAAAGTGCAGAAAAGAGCAGGATAGATGAGTCTTAACCTTCCAGATGGTTTCTGGAGTCCTAAAGCTGAAGTTTGTTCTCCCACATGTGGGCCAAGATGGAGAGCGGATGAGGTTATGAGAGCAGATGAGGTTATGAGAGCGAATGAGGTTATGAGAGCGAATGAGGTTATGAGAGTGAATGAGGTTATGAGTCTCTTACCTTCCACACTTGGGTTTGCTTGCAATTTACTGACATAGTTATTACCTGAGATAAAGCAAAAGCCAATACAACAATGGCTACCGAGTCACCGATTTTGGTACCGGCACAGTGGTGACCTGACTGAGATAAAATAAAATATAGGTATAATTGTCGCATGTGTCATATGTGCACCATACACCTGAAGATTCCCCGAAAAGTCTGGAATAACGAACCTCATCAGACTCAAATTTTATATATAGCAAATTTTAAAAACCTCTGAGGGTGTCTTCCAAGTAAAGCCCAGACAACAAAATATCTATGAAATGAGCCCAGCTATGTTTAAGGTACAAATACAATATGATTTAGTGCAACATATCAATAAATATATCAATATATACTGCATATCGACAGTATATCTAAAAGGAGAGATCCATCCCCGACTCTAAATGTGTAAGGCTGCACTACTGCTGCCAGAGACACTGCTGACTGAACACACAAAACCAACACAAGCAAATTACTGTACAGCAAAAACAATTCAAAAAAGCAAAGAAATCAGTATTACAGTTGACAATACTACCATCTACTACAAAAGTGCTACTGTATATTCTCATACATTTGGAGTATTACATATATAGCATCACCAGCTTAAGTGTCAAACCTGCACAGCCTACATGATGTATGATATGACTCATCCACTTCAGCTGCCTAAATGACAGAGTGCAGCTACAGACTTACAGCTGCTTTCAGCATCTAGTTATACAGAGGAGACAAAAGAAAGATTGGCAGATTAATTTATATTACAGTGTAGTAATGTGAAAGTTTGTGTGTGTGTGTGTGTGTGTATGTTAGAGAGAGAGAGAGAGAGAGAGAGAGAGAGAGAGAGAGAGAGAGAGAGAGGGGGAGATCGCGCGCGAGAGAGAGAGTGTGCATGTAAAATAGTTTGTCAGAGATGGTGGCATTATAATCAAACTCAATTTAACATGTATTTGATTTTTGCTTTATCTCAGGTAATAATCACGGCAATAATAATTGGGTATTACATACTTATTGCCTGTTCATTAGCAATAGTATCCGAAATGACAGTTATAGAGTTATACAACATAACATCATTCTGTCTAAAGTGTCCAAAGCCTCAGGTAACCCTGACCAGGATCAGCATTTAGAACAGGCGAGGGCAACCTTATCCAGAAAGGCCTGTTCGGTATGTTGGTTTTCAGTGCAACTCTCTAATTAGATCACTAATTAGAGGACTGACTGGCTGAAGAGTCCTCACACCTGGGTTTGAACAGCTGACCTAAAGGTTATCCCAAAAACCTGCATAGACACTGGCCTGATTTAGAACATGGATGAATGGAAGAAATATTTCAAATTTTATTGACCATGATTGTCCTATGGCTGGAGTCATCCAGTATGTCCTGTAATTATCATCCTCATGATTTTCCCTTCGCCAATCATCACCGAGAATGGTGGTTGAGGTGCCCGCCCATTATCAAGAACATAAACACGGAAGTCCAAGCGGTCCCAACTATGTCTGGAGGCATTGATGACGACTGGGGTGACGTAACAGAGAGCACCTACGCCGATTGGTTAGTTTGCTCGGGGGGGCGGGCAGCAAGAAGCCGGAGCGAAGCCGCGGTGTGCGGCCGTGCAGAGTTTGGGCTCCAACGGTAACTTTTAAAGTACGGCGAAAGCGGACGCGGCTTGTCATGTCGGACTGTGTTGCCAGTACGCATTTGGTCGGCTCATCGCAGGCTTATGTTTCAAACGGCATCTTTCGATCCTGACGTGGCTAATGTTCAAAGCACCGCGGCGCAGGCTGCCCGTGTAACGTCTCGTTAGCCGCCTAGCCTGCTGTGTACGTGCGTAACCCGCAGATTTAATCATGCGACGCGCCTGTTATGTTATAATATAAAGCACAATATTTATGTTCTTCTGTGCCTCATGTAATAACTTAAAAAAGCTTATCGCGCATCACAGACAGGTTTCCCAAGTGACACACGGAAGCGGAAGCAAACTTTAATAGCTAGCGCGGTTAAGATAAACAGTTTATCGAGGCAAACGTATTTTAAATCATGTCCCTTAGGTGTATTGCCTAAATTTTTAGATGCACGCTATTGCACTATTCTTATTGCTATTTTTAAGAGAATAAATATATAGAAATTTATAAAGAGTTGCACACTTTGTCTGATTTATAGCAAAGCTTCACGTTTTGATTACGTTCTGGTTGATTTATATGTAAATGTTATCTTAAGTCAAATTACATAATTAAACTAGATGAAATAATGAGTGAACCAACGCAGCGTTTTATCCACTAATGTACCACCATACTTGGTCGTGCTGTCATCTGACAGTTGTAAAGCTTAACTTAAAAAATGTGTGTGTTAACATACCTTCCACTAGATGGGGTAATTGGAATCATCACCTTAAAGCCCAGTCACTTGGCCTGCTGCTGTGAAGATGGGTGTCCTTAGAAGCCCCCAATGAAGAACCAAGACCAGTCCAGCTGGGTCAGAACCCAGGACAAGGGCAGCACAAGGAGCAGGGACCGGGATGCCCCAAAGTCTCCTGCGGCCCTGGTCGGGCCCACTGGACCACGGGACAGCCTCCCGGTTTTTCTGTTTCCCACAGAGCTGCTGTTCTTCTCCCAGCAGAGCAGCTCTCACAGGAGGGTCCTGACCTTCTACAACCCTTACAGCTTCCCTCTGCACTTCAAGAGTAAGTCCTTAGGGGGCGCCGCTTGGAACCGGGTGCTACCCAGGAGCAGGCCGTTTGCAGATGGTCATGTGACCAAGAAGTAGTGCACTCGAATTGCATGGCCAAAACATTTAGCTGTAAACTGACAATCCAATATAACTGCGCACAAAACTGGCCAGTGTGAATATTTAAAGTTCAAGCAGTCAACTTGTAAGCTTAAGGAAATTATAAAGACTTTGCACATTGAATTCAATTTATTTTTTATAGCACCTTTCACAACATATTCACCCTAAGGCGCTTGATATGGGTGTGCTGTGCTATATTACTATGTCATTTGGACATAATAATACATAAAACAGGAAAAAGGAAGTTAATATTTAAGCATCTCCACTGTCCCACACTTTCCTTTGATTTAGTGCTCTGCACAGCGCCCTCGCTCTACACCGTGGTGGACGCAGAGGGAAGCGTCCGGGCCAGGTCTTGTGTGGATATGTGAGTCTCCTTCCCATAATGCACTTGTGGTGCACCTGTTTGTTTAATTAAATTGAATGGGGGTTGTATGGGAGCAGCAAATAACTAGCCCGTCCCTTCTCTCTCCTAGTGTAGTGCGTCACCAGGATGTGAGCTCCAGGAACTGGGGGCGCCGGGATCGTTTCCGCCTGGAGGTGTGGGGGGGTGGACAGGGGGGCAGCCGGGAGATCTGGGCTGAGCTGCGGGGGGGCCAAGAAGGCGACCGGTCCCAGGGGACCCATCAGAGAAGGGCCGCATCCCCCAGGAGGTCTGTGCCCGCTTTGCCAGAGGGGTACTGGAACCATGATGGAGGTGAGATGGAGAGGATGAGGAGGAGGGAATAGAGAAGATGTTGGGGGGGGGAGGTATTTGGAAGCTGGGGCTGAGTTGAGTCAGCAGTAAGGGCCCTAAGGGCCATTTTCACCCCTTTTGCATGGCATGGATTCTTGTGCTAAAGATAGATACAAACAGCAGTGCTCGAGGCGCAGGGGCCAGTTTGTGTGGAGTGGGAAGTAAAAGTGGTTGTAAAAGTGTTTTACAACAGCACATCATTAACTGACTAACTGTGGTATAATCCGGAATGTTCTTTTTATAGCGGGTCGATTGAATGCTGGAAGGAAATATTCTGTCAGGTCTCTCCAATGCAGAGCTAACTCACACTCCTAATGGCGCGTGTCACCATTCTGCGTTTGATGGAGCTGCCCCTCTTTTAGGTCGAAACGCTTCTCTTTTCGCTCTCTACGTGGTGATCAGCCTGGTGTGCCTGGCATTCCTAATGCTTCCACTGCACAATGAGTCCAGCACTTTGGTTCCCACTGTCATGCACGTCACTGTCATGCAGAAGCTTGTTTGTGCCTACGTACTCGGTAAGTTGCTCGCTTTTTGGTCTTTAATGTATGCTTAAGAACGTTGTGTGTCAGTGAAAGTCTGGTGAATTAGCGTGTTTAAAGAGAGCTGTAAAATTCTCAGGTGCTTAAGGGCAAGTGTCTGACTATCGAAAAACAGCAGAGTCTGCTTTATAAAACTTCTGAGTTGCGTGGCTCTGAGTGGTCCCTCTCACCTCACGCTGTAGGTCTGCTTACCATGGTGTTCCTGCGGTGAAGGATGCCTGAGGAACAGTCGGCACGCAAGCTCTGGTTACAGGCCAACACCTTCTCCCAGCAGGTGGGGCACCACTTGAATGCTCATGCCTGTGGTGTTCTGTTCTTGGGGGGTGAGGAGTGGGCAAGTGTTTTGCAAGACCTGCTGAAATAATAGCATATATAATGCGGAGTCAAAGCTTATATCTGTCACCAGGTGGTGCTCACATGACTGGTTTGGTTACGGGGATGATCTGGATTGGCCACTCTGTCATTTTGGTTGACTGGAATGGAATCCAGGAGTTGGGTCGGGTTCCTGGTTGTAGTACAGTGCATTCTGCTGGGGGAATGGACACCTGCAAAATACCTGCCAGTGGTGTAATAATGGCCAGTAATGTCAACTCATTGACATCTTGCTAAGAGTAGACTGGAAGTAGCCTCATTTGAAACGTCTCGCAGTGTCGGGTCCACGTCTGGTTGTCTGTGCCAAATGACCAAACCCATTTTAGATCAGCACCCCCCACTGGTTACTTTTGTAACTGCAGCGGCGCTTTGAAGTAGTTTTAGTGGGCACCAATATTACACTCTTTAGTCCATAGAAATGCTGCTCTCATTTTATATCATTTATGGTTGCTGGCTGAAGTGTTGTTCAGAAATATGAGATGGACCAAATCTGATCAGTGTGAGAAGTGCATGCACTCCTGGCAGTGTCCGCAGTTTGAATGAATAAAGAGTATTTTAATGATGTCTTGTTCACATGCTGCAGAGGTCTCTTCAGTTTTAACGGTAATGTGAAACGTAGCGGCCCGTGGTGGACAGCAGAATGTTATGAATGCAAACTCAGGTCATGGCTTTAAATGGTCCTGTGTTGTTGTTCCATGCAAATATTTGACCAGTAAATCCACTTATATTAACTTATTGGTGTCAGGTTTATAAACAGTATTTTTCGCATTGTGTGCCTATACAAAAATAGCAACTGTGAATTGCAAAATGTAAAAATACAGAACCTCCACTCGTTCTGGGAGCCATAATTATGAGTTGATGTGTAATAGGCATGGATTTGCTGGGAATGCACATTGTGGAAGACAGAGCTGGCAGGCAAGCAGGCGAGGGGGGGGGGGGCTCAGCCACTGCCTCTGCAGCCAGATCGTACTGCTGACAGCAGCATTGCTGTTTGCTCCTAAAATGGAAGCCACATCCCCAAAACGCCTCGTGCGCCCAGCTCTAATAGCCACGAAGGGGGCAGACTATGCAGTTCACAGCTGTCTGTAGTACATTCAATTATTGAACAATAAAAACAATTTGCCACCTGGTCATTGTTATTACTGCTACCTTTATCTATGCATCCAGTTTTCATAACTGCTTATTCAATATAGGGTGACTATAAATATTACTGGTGACACCCCCAGGCTGCTGTCTAGCATCTCTTCCAGTGGGTTGGCCACATCTCCCAGTTTTCTCGGTGCAGGAGTGCTTTTTTTTTTTTTTTTTTTTACCCAGTACATCATTCTCCGGAGATCCATGAGTAGGGGAAGTTTAATTATGACAGGCGTCTACATTCTTGTAAAACCGGGAAGTTTCAGCAGCAACCATACCATCTTGCAACATACGGGTTTAGTTGCCTTTTTGTACTTCTGGATGAATCGATGATTTTTGAGACTCAGGATCAGTGACATTTCTCTACTGCAAAATAGCAGTAGTTAGTAATCAACTTAGTTGTTAATTGAAGGCACTACTTACCGATGTGTTTTTCTGTGGAATAAATCGAAGAAGTGTTTTGACTTTTTATTTTTTTATTTCCAGCATAGCTGCACTTACAGCTTCACCACACCCATGCTGTATTATAAGAAACACTTTATACGTTGGGACTGGGTGGAACTCTTGAATCTCATTGGTCAATGGGCAGGAATGGCACTGAGTTCATGCCGCCTGCAGAGTGTCTACGTCCTTCTGGAATTACCACAGGGCAAAACAGAGACTGTGCCAGGGAGGAAAATGAGTTCAGGAAGACTTTATTGAATCTTTAGTGTTATTCT